>JAJIZL010019966.1:402967-425981 GCA_023969395.1 Amblyomma maculatum | reverse complement strand
GTGTGTGTGTGTGTGTGTGTGTGTGTGTGTGTGTGTGTGTGTGTGGCGCGCTGTTCACATAACGTGATACATAACGGCTATATTCTAATGTGTATACGGAGACTATAATACATCGATTCACGGGTAATAGGTTACTGTTTAAGCGAATAACTAAGTGAACGAGGATTCGGGAGGCATTGACAATGTGGCGTAATCCTTTAAAGGTGTAACTGAAGTGTCCCTCTAATTTATTTGTTTCCTTCTCCGTTACTAATAGACTTTGCTAAGGCCGCTTAGTTATAATAGCGTGGGCTGCGTGTCTAACTAAAAGTTTTAAGGGCAAGGGAGGGGGGAGGGGTTTTCTGGGACAACCAGTGAGGCACTGAGGAAATACGAAGCGACCATATTGTTTGCCGGCGTCAAACTCGTGGTATCGCATGAACGGCAGTATACGTGCATCAACTTTAGTACTCGCCTCCAAGCTTGTCTGATATTGTGACTGAAAACAATCGCTGAATCTAGCATGAAGCGCAACACAGGAAACTGTGTATTCCATTATGCTCTTATCCGTTAGCACATATGTTCTCTTAGTTTTGCGAATGAGCAAAACGAATGTTCGCGCCGTGGCCAATCTAGTATGGCCTCCTGAGGCACTGAAGCCACCCTTCCATAGTAACCGTGTGACGTCGTGCATGATGTCATGGGTACGTAGCAAAAAAAAAATTGTTTATAAAAGAGAAAACTAGCATACAGCCGTGAACATGACTCCAACCCACGGCTAAGTGCGAAGGTCAGCTCCTCTGGCTGCTGCAGTAGTTAGAGCCACTTTCTCTCGATGTGGGTCACCGTCTTAATCAGCCTCCGTTCGTTCGCAGGTCAGTCTAAAAGCAAGACCAAGCAGGAGCATGCAGGTGCTAGCCAAAAAATTTAACGCGTGGCTGCTTGGGCAGCTGTGGCGTGCCACAGGCGCTGATGACTTTTCGGACTGCTTTACGTCGTTACTGCGGACAAGAGCAGAGATGCTGAGAAAAGCCTGCTCTTATCATGCCCGATCTATATAAGGAGCCTTCTACCACTGTCCACATATTTCGGCGGCAAATTCCCATAAGCTCTCACGCTCATCAAGGCGCCAAGTCACTATGCTTAACTCTACCAACGGTTTACTTTTTTACTCCGCCCGGACGTTGTTTTTTTTCTTTTTCTGCTCTGCCCGGGTGTTCTTTATGTCCTCGTGACGTAAAGAGCCAGACCTTTGGCATATTTCATCTTTGTTAAATTCCAGCCTTTGACAAATTCCACAAAAGCCATCAGGTAGCAAAAAGAAAAAAAAGAAACAACAAGATGTTCATGAATTTAAGAATACAAAACACTCATACTGATGTTCAATGATCAGCACTCTTTTGACCCATAGATGTCCCGTTCGAAAGCAAAACACTTAAAAAACAGAAAATGCAAACTCTTTTCTGTCCTCCACAGGTCACTCGAAATGGAAAACTGAGCAGCGTTTCTTGGGGTTCATGGTTGTACCATTGGCACACTTGAACGCCTTAGCGAACTCTGGGTAGTTTGCCAGCGGCGTGTTGAGTCGGATCTTGGCCGGTGGCCAAGGCGCATGCGCCAGCACCCGCGCAGTGTCCTCTCGCGGCTCGCAGAAGGTCTGGCCGTACATGAGGAAGAACAGTTGGTCGGCGTCCACGTCGGGCAGGTTGGCCAGCGACATCTCGAGCCTCTTGTAGTTGATCACCTCGATCTTGTGGATGTACAGCGACGTCTTAAACGCCTTGTGTAGGACCGGCACCAGGGCGTTGTCAGCCGCCACGGTTCTCAGGACTCGGCGACCATTGACCTTGGTTTTGTTAATGGCCTGGGAAGGGAAGTCATGATCATTGTTTGAAGTCTGAAAGAAATTTCAGCTTACGGAATACGTGTGGTTACATGGCAGCAAACGTAACACGCATGGCAGGCTGCAAGAGCGAATGGAGCATCGATCTGAGGAAAAAAAAAAGATATTGTTCACGCAAAGCACTCACATATAATGCCAAGAAGTATTGACAGGATGTGGAAGCTCTGTCTATCGATATTATTAACCTGAATGACAAGGTTATAAGAAAGAAATCGAATAAGTTTTAGTTTTCGTGTACATGCAATCTGTCACTTTTATTGCGTAAGCAATATTACGCCAGGTTTCAGCCCGTCGCGTAAACCCGGCCGGTAGCCACGTTTGACTTTTAGAGCGACCACAGATGGGGCCCCTCTTCAAGCCGTCATGTAAACCCGGTCGGTAGCCACGCCGCGCCGCAGAAGAAGAAGGAGAGAAAGAGAAGCAACGTCGGCTTTGCTTACACAACCTACTGGGTTTAACTAAAGCTAAACCTCAGCTAATTTTTTCTACTGACTCTACATAACAGCAAAATTGATACTGATAATAAGAAATAAGAGGAACGCGAGAGCATATACATCACTATCGACACATCGACACATGTGGGCCCTCAGAAAGGGTATTCAGCAGTTATAGGGCTTGGAGTTGTCTATTGGAAAACAGAAGTCCTTGCTGAGTCCGCGAGGGTCCCTTTCCACCGTCACTGCATCGACTCCGATTGAAATGCTTGCAGGCTTTCGGCTCAGCCAGGGAAGCAGTTGCAAGCGCAAGGGGTCATCCTTTGGTTAGTTACTGTAGCCACTACGATATCTCGGCTATTGAGGCAAAAGTAAAGCAAGTGTAGCTCACCGATATCTCTAACAAGGAGTCAGTCGCGAAATGAGCTGTGAAGAGAGCAACGGGCGCATAGATATACCGCGAGACAGGGAACCCAGACGCAGGGAGCTGCGCCCGTTTCGCATACGCACTCTTCGTTGTGTATTTTTGTAAGCAGGGTTTTCACTCAGTGAGGTATTTTCAGCCAAACAATGGGTACGGCACGGCGGTAAAGAATGCCACATAACTTCAATTATATATTTATAATTTTATGACTGAAAAGGCACGTCAGCACCGTCAGCATAATGATTGTGAAACTAGCGAATGTATTTAAAACCTGAAATAAAAATGCGCTACGTATATAGAGCCGAATATATTGTGTGTAGGGCCTCTTCCATTCAAGAGCAGCAGCTCAGTGCTCAGTAGCTTGCTTGCTTTACAGGCCGCACGCCTAACCCAACGCAAGCTGGGTACCTTCACTGGCGATAATCGTTCAGTTGCCTGGTATGACGTTTTCAACTTTAACCCCACTTAACACGGCTACTGCTTTATTAACATGTGAAACATCTTCTATCGGGATTAACCTTAACAGAAAATGAGGGAATAACTGCTCAGCATCTCTACATCCCCCATCAAGTCAAACACGATCCTGAGTGAGAAGATGGTCGCGTGCACGCTATTCGTACACAAAGTTGCATTTGCGATAGCAGCATGATCGAGCAGCGCTCGAAGTCGACCACAGCCATTGTGTAAGGATCACAGGACATCCCGTATTCATCGAAGGCCCATGTTCAGAAATCCTAGGAGGTAGCCTTTTTCTACGGGGAGTTTAGGAACTCAGTTTCAAGCAGAAGGAAAAATTACACCATGACAACATACATTAGATGATCGCTCCGGACTCTCATTTCTTAGTATTTACTGCCTAAAATG
Source organism: Amblyomma maculatum (assembly GCA_023969395.1). Taxonomy (NCBI): domain Eukaryota; kingdom Metazoa; phylum Arthropoda; class Arachnida; order Ixodida; family Ixodidae; genus Amblyomma; species Amblyomma maculatum. The sequence continues at coordinate 422,377 of JAJIZL010019966.1, read as the reverse complement.
CGTCCCGTTGTTTTTCTAAGGCTGTATCAGCATCTTGGTGCGAGTGCGGGATAAGATTTCAAGGCAAACTTTTTACGCTTCGGAAGGTTATGTCATTGCAATTGATATAATAGGAACAATTCATTGCATTATTTTATATCTGCCTCAAAGTAAAAAGTGACACCCAAGAAAGCTGGAGTTTGTTCGTGACAGAAATATAGGCGGGATATCAACACACGCTGCTGTATAGCCGTAATATAGAAAGACCGCTTTGCCTTCTTGATACGTCCTTTAAGTTGAAATACATTCAGTGACTTTAGGGAAGCAAAGTTACAATCGCCACTCTCATATTATTGTTGTTCTTTGTTTTTCAGTCCCTATACACTTAATAAAATATATATATTTTTTATAATTTTCTTAATATTTAGTTCTGTTACACTTACCTGAGACCCGTATTGCTTTTCCAAGCAAGTGGTGGCTGACATGTTGTGGTCTTCATCATGCGCAGGGCTGCCGGATGAGAACAGCGGCCTCTCGTGGAAGGCCCTGTAGAGGAACCTCACCATGGCGCCTCCAAGACTTGTGGACTCCAGGAAAAACTCCTTGTCTCCTTTCAGCTGCATCTGGCCGATGGAGACGGGAACGACGAGCTTGTTGGTGTCCGCATCGAAGTCCCAGCGCACGTTCAGTTGGTTGTCCTGGATTTTGCCGCCCGAAGCGACCACGACCCGTAGCCAGGGCTGTGTCATAGATCCTAGTCCCTGGACGTAGTTGAAGGCTATTTCTTTTCCTGGTTTCGTTGCGTCGTTCTCGTAGTAGCGGTTCACGTCCTTGATGATCCGGAAGTACTTGGACTTCGCTTTCTTCATGGCCTCGTCCACCTTGCTCTTTCCCTTCGATGTCGGCTGAGCTTCCGTGATGACATTTCTGTTAGCACATGCCAAGGAGCAAATATAGTTTTTAATATTCTTCAATTCGCTTGAAGACAGTGTCATACATTTCTCTAAGCAGCTAACAGATGAGACAGATGGGGTAAAGCGCCAAGTGACAGCTAGCATGCTTTGCGTACAGTTTCTTCTTAACGTAATACAGAACCTGTTGACGTAAAACGCTACCATTATGTACTGAGAATATTTTAAGGTTTTAAGAATGCTTTTCTATTTTATTAGTTATACAATGCAGATAAGGGATAGGAAGGCAGAAGCTGAGTGCTGTCTCAAAGACTCGGAATATTCTGCTATGTGTCGACTCGGCATTTACCGCGCTTGAAATCCTATTGTTACTGTGTATCTAAAGATGAAATATTCCAAACTCAATTAAGCTACTACATAGAGCAGGTAATTGAAACTTGGGAGTATAGACACCAGGAAACTCAAACAAACGCCATGAGATACGATATTTCTAGATTTGTGGCTTGTTCGCTAGATCCAGAAATTTCGTAGACGAGCATTTTTCAACAGGAAGTTCTTTTTTATGAGCGCAGTTGTTTCCCATATCGTGAAAATACGTCCATACATCCGCATACCTCCCTTCCGGAAGGTTTGTTGTTTTCATCTGTTTATTAAAAGGCATCAGAGTGACTTTCTATGGCAATATTAACAACTCGCTACGAAAGACAAACTTTAAATATTCAAACAGTGCTCCAGTTCCGTGAAGATGTTCAAAATATTATCAGCATTCGGCACGTGCATCGCAATAAAAAAATAAACACAAGGAAGTTCGACTTCAGAGCAAAACTAGAGGTAAAAAACTGCAAGTGCAAGCGTCTCACCTGTAAGACATTCTGACGATCACTTCTTTCTCGCCAGCGCTCACAAACACCTGTAGGATCTGCGTGTCGTTGAACTCCTTGAGAAATGCGTATCGGTAAAGCTTGTACGTCGCCAGCGTGCACAGCTTTTCGATGTCTTTCTTGTTAGAAGCGTCCACAAGCTTCCTGAAGGGCATCAATGCCATGGCTGCTCTCAGCTTAAGAAAAGATCGCATGTCTTTTTTCGATATCTTGCCGAAGACCTTCACCAGGTGTCTCAGGTACGCAGGGGACTTGACGATGACACATGAGTCTGATTTAACTGAAACCGTACCACTTAGTAAGTTTCGTAGATAAGATGTCCAGTCAAATGCTTTAGTTCCGTTCCCAACCTCCGAAGCCGGAATGTCCCCATACTCGTTGAGGTGATAGTACTGCTCGCCTTGGGGACCAGAGTACTTTTGGAGTTCGGCTTCCACCTTGCCTGCCGAGTTAATGAGATCTCTGACGTCATTGTTTACCTTCCCACTGTAACCAAGCAGATTTGCAGCAAATTCTTGGAAAGACTTCGTAAACGCGTGCGGCACAGGGAAGATCCGGTCTGCGCCATTACTATCGGGTCTTGTCAGGACAGCGCAGGTCTTGTGCGACGCCTCTAGCACGGACACATGAACGACGGGGAAAACCTCAAGGACTCTCGAAAACGTCGCGAGCATGCTCTCCGTAACCGCCAAGTCTCCTTCGAGGTCCAGGTACTTCCATGTCTGCTGCAGTTGGGACCTCCAGGAAGACAGGTCCAGGTGACTCGACAGGCAAGCGGAAAAAAACCCAGTGATCTTCTTCGACATCATTGTTCTGTGAAACCAGCCGAGGTTTTGATACTTTCGGATCACCTCTCTGACTTCGCGGATGTAATGGGCGACGGCGTGGTCGTAGACATTCGTCTTCATCCGGTCACTGGAGCAGACGTACTCATAAAAATCTGAGCATGGGTTGAGAGACCATGCGACGTTCTTCCTCAAGTCTTCCGCCGTGGCGCGACAGGCACTGGACTCACACTCGAAGTAAAGCGGCAAGTGCCTCGTCTGCCAGGGGTTCTCCCTCGGCGGTCTCAAGTCCAGAAGCGGGGGCAGGGGCTCCGGTCGATGTCTGTTGCGGATGGCGATCGCGGCGGTGACGATGATGGCCGATGCAGCGGAGACGAGAAGGGCTGTGACGATGAGGTCCCGTCGGGACATTCGGAAGTTGGTCAGCGTGGTCCCCGTACTCCGCACCGGGCTGGGCCCACTCGGGGGCACCCCAACGTCCTCGGACCTCGACGACTGCTGGTGCATTCTTCAGCCCGCCCTTGTGATGGAATGAACGTTTCTTCTTCTTCTATATCGCTTTCTCGCTTAACTAGAAGCACGCGCCGAGCAGCGTTAGCACACAGGAGCACGCGTAGGACGCATTCTTTTAGATGAATGCGTAGAAACTTATGGGCATTATTAAGGCACTGACCATCTGTTACCAGTTACTTCACTTGACTCAAAGTTCTAAGCGTTCTGAGCATTGTCAGCTTGACACAAACTGAGGCGTAAATAATTCCCGGGATACAAAAATATGTGCAGGGGCAGAAATTAGACCACTTCGACTACAATAAGCACAAAACGGCCGTACTTCAATGCATTTTGATTGCGATTGCTCTTAAAAGGAACCTAAATGTTCCATTCATTCCTTAAACCGTGCACGCATGCACCTTTACTTTGTACTGTCGTTGAGTTGTGTCCGATGCCCGCTGTGTCTTTTTGTATTGAGCTATAATTGATTACTTGCACTTTACGCATATGAGGAAATGAAACCGCAGGGAATTTCCTACCAACCCCAGTAGTTCTTCAGAAAAGGAAGGCTTTCACAATGACTTTAGCAGTGTGTAACCACTTTACGAGTTACGGCAGCCCATTAGCGAGCCCAAGTGCGTTGAGCACAGTCACGTGTACCCAAAATCATGCATGGTATGCGCAATGTGTAAGAAAGCTGCCAGTTCCGATAGCCCACTTCTTATGACTATAGTCGGACACATACTTATGGCCCCGTTGTCGCTACCAACGTCCTCGGGGTAGATAAAGAGCCCCTTCCTATTGTTCTGGGAATATGAGATTTCCTGATACGGTGGATTCCTGGTTACAAGACTAGAAAGCCGACCCTGTCGCCTGATGGCTTTTCAGCGTATCTACTTAAAGTGAAAAATTTCCCACACTTTCATTTCCTCTAACATCCAACATAACGTGACCGCAGCGCAGGTAATTGAACACGTCATTTGGTTAAGCTGACCTAGCTACGAAGCCCGCTAACGATAGCGGAGGGCATGAGTAGAAACGGCATTGCTAGCTTGTGTATGTGTAATGTATTACTATTGAACTGCCAACAGCGACGAACACAATGCCTGCGGGAAACGCGGCTTAGCTTAGTTAAGCTCCCGTTTACGCAAACGACAGCTTTGTTATGATTGGTTACACTGCGTTGGTAAGCCAGCTCAGATTCATATACCCTATTTACTCAACTTTCAAGCAGTCCCTTTTTTCACAATCGCGATGCCGAAAGAGGGGGAGGGGGGGGGGGGGGCGTGCTCAGATTCGAGATATTTAAAACACCCCGTCCCTTTATCCGCATCGATATCTCGACGACACGAGTGCGACAGATAACATTACTTTCGGCAAACGCGATTGCGGTTGGCTTCAACTTCAACTGTGGCAGACCTCTTTAAACTCATTCCTACTTCCGTTACGGCAACCAGAAAGCTGACACCAAACAAAGCAACGCGATCTGCGATGCCAGCGAAGCTTGCCGAGCTCCACGAATGGCCAGCGATTCCCGGTCCACGTGACAGCATGCTGATAAAGTTATCGGATCGGTTTCAGCCGTCCTTTGGCGTTCTGCACAGCGAGCTGTCGTGTAGTGCTGGAGCGCAGCAACACCAAAAGCTGTTGAACACACCGCGAACGCCGCGCTACTTCTGAATGATGATGATTACAAATTTATTGCTTCCGAAGAAGGCAACCAATCCGACTGCGACGGCTCCGTCTCGGCGTCTGCGGTGAGCGAGTGCGCTTTTCTGCACGCTCTTCTACGCAAACTTTTTCCCCACTGTTCTTTTTTTCTGTTTGTGAAATCAGCGGGGGAATGCTTAGAATCGCGAAAATACGATTGATAACATAGTTTAAGGAGCGAAAGCTCGATTAAGTATGGTCAGACACGACTTGCTTTGGTTTAACTCCTCCATGGCTGTCTGCGAATGTCAAGGAAACGCAGCCGAAGAACTGGTTCCAATGTGCTACCCCTCCATGGTTTTCTGCGAACCTCAAGGACACCACACACAGGTCTTGACGACACAAACGTGTTGAGGGTATATTGAAAGGGGAGGTACCAGGAGGCGAGCCAGAGTGGCAGCGGAGGTGGTGGAGGGAAACGGTGGGCTGGGGACTACAGGTCTGCCTGGCATTGTATCAGGAAATGTTACAATATTGCCTCACACAGTAGATATATGTACCGGTACGAATTCCGTTTGCCAGGTTTGTGAAGAAGAAGCAGGCGTGCGAAGTAGAAGAAGAAGCAAATCAGCTGCAGAAAGAAAGGAAGCCAACGCCGCCTACTGCGCGCGCCGCACTTGCGAAGAAGCACGATGTCGGCTCCTCGGGCATCATCATCATCATCATCGTCGTCGTCGTCGTCGTCGTCGTCATCATCGTCATCCTCGAGCCGCACTCGACGAGGCCAGTGAAGGTTTCGCTTTAAAACATGCTCTGTAAACACCCCGAAAAATGATTCGGTAAGCTATTCGTTGAACAGCCCCTGCTCAAATCCATTCCTACCCCGCCGTGGTTGTGCAGTAGTTATGGCGCTCGACTACTGTCTCCAAGGGGGTGGAATCGAATCCCGGCTACGGCGGCCGCTTTTCGATGGAGGTGAAAAGCAAGGCGTCCGTGTGGTGTGCGTTTGCAGTGCACGTTAAAGAACCCCAGGTGGCCGACATTTCCAGAGCACTCCACTACGGCGTCGCACATAGCCTGAGTCGCTTTGCGACGTTAAACCCTATAAACCAAACTAACCTATCAAATTCATGTCGCACGGTAAATGCTTCAAGTGCACAACGCGACGCCCCTCTGTAGCACAACAATGTCATTGTTTCAGTGCCTTCATTCACCTTGTGTATAGAAGCTGCACGGTTCGTGTACAAGCAGTTGATGCGGATTTCTGCACCAGCATTTAATTAGGGTAAAGTCATTAAATCTTGAAGCGATCGAGGATGGTGAGAAAAGCAGGGATAAATTCTACTTTGGAAAGATACAGCATGCAGAACTGTGCTATAGTTTGGATCCTTGAACGACGAGTTATCATGCATGACCTATTCCTAGGCAGCTCTGTTGTTCAACAACATAGCTGCAGAACGAGTGGTCGGCCTTGGAATAAATCTGCGCCCTGAATGCGCCTCTAGCCTCCGAGTAGAAAACTTTTTCAGTTCTTAAGGGAAGCGTCCGTTGCCTGATTTGCATTGAGATTAAGCACGCGCCGTGCAGACCCGCGCGCGACGCGCCCAATATTCCGCTGCCCTATACGCTGACCTCTTAACGTCGCTAGCGCCACGTCGAGGCCGACGGCAAAAATTTATTACTACATGTTTTCTCACTAGACGTTTAGAGCCTACGGATTTCAAGACAGTGAGAAGTAGGAGCGAACGCACGTCCTTGGAGAAGTATTGCTTTCCTTGGCGAGGAATGCGATTTCGCAGGTGAAGGTTATCGGAACAGCGAGGAGAGGCAAACCGTTTCATTTTATTATTTTATTGATATTGTCAGCCCCACTCAATACCTTTTGGTGTAGATTATGAATAAATAATCAATAACGGGGAATAAGTTTAGCATCCATAATAACAAATTTCTACACATCATCTTTGAAATAAAGTCTAACAGCGGCGGCATGCGGATAGAAGAGAGACAACTGGACAAGTTCTTTACTGAAGATTCCATACATACAGTCTTCTCACCTTATAAGGAAGAAATGTTGACAGAAAAATAAGCAGAAGCTGAACCACCTCCCAGCTAAGATGAAGACAAAATGATCTTGCATGATATCTTCGGTAGCAATCAAATATAGCCTAAGTTTAGCAGAACGCAAAAACAATTCAGGGCAAATGAAAATGCTCTGTTGTTAACTGAATGCGTGCTGCGTTACTAGAACGTTTGCGTAATGCGATACATTTTATCCTCACGCAAAGTATTGAGAGCGCCAGGAACCTCGAACACCAGAGCAAGCTAATAATCCAACTAGCCGAAGAGACCGCTGAGAAGCAGGAGCTCCTGGCCGGCCCTTAGGTGGCAGATAAACAGCCAATGAGTTGGAAATGAAGTGGTTCATTCATTCATTGTGTTCTGTTCTGCTCTATTCATTTCTTTGTTTCATTGAGTTTCGTTTCTTACTGTGTACAGGCACCATTTTATCACTTACAGCGCGGGTTCATGGGTGGGCTACCTGTCGATATGTTTTCCAGTGCTCACGTGGATGAAAGAAATCATGCATAGGTACACTTCCGGAACACTTGGAGCACAAGTGCTCTAGGATTTTAAATAGAAACCCGCTAATCGAGTACGACTATCATCATGATTGGGGCGGTTCTCCATCGCTAGCATTGCAAACGTGCAACCGGATGCGAATCCTTACGCAAACAAATAAAGGGTCATGCACATTTAGTTCGAACAGATGGATGGATGGAATGGATGGAATATAGGAGCGTCCCCTTTGAAACGGGGTGGTAGCAGTAGCTATCATGCTCATTTTTCTCCCTATCTCTTAATTATTGATTTAGAATGGTTAACTTAACCATCTTTATATTTATTAAATTTTTGTTTCTACATTACTAACATTATGCCACTTCTCTGCTTTTAAGCCACCAATCTTCCAGTCGTTTTCTGCTAGTTTCCACCGTCGGTTTATTCCCCCGACCACTGTTATCTCTAAACCCCAGAGCTACAGGAATAGTGATTGCGCCTGCACCAACTTCCGGATGGATACCATTACAGTTTGGATACCATTACAGAATGGATACCATTACAGACGTCCCTGTCTGAAGCGCCACTGCCCCCGACGTGGTCGCATATCAAACTAAAGCGGCGCAAGCACGGAGCGACATAGATGTTTTTCGCATGGACTCCCATTTACTAATAACTTCACTGCGTGGCCAGGTTCGATGCAAGGGCGCTTCGAAGACCGTGACCGCGTTCAAACTGAAATTGGACAACCCTGTACATTAGCAGGGAGGACACGAACTCACTGCTGGTGCCAGAGCTTGCTATCTTTTGATTTTAGCATACTTTTACAGCTTTTTACATAATGCTGGTACTCAAGAGCATATAGATGCAGGTGGAGCAAATGGCTGGAGTTTTGTTTTAAAATTAGAATTGTTGGTAACCTCAATTCCCCTTTATTTTAAAAATAAATAGCAACGCGAGATTTGATTTAAAAGCATAGGCCGAGCATACGGATACCATTCAGGAAAACTGACTACACCCGGTTACAGCAATCAAGGCTTCACTTATTTATACACCTAACTTTAACTACCCACTTCGACTCGCACATTTATTCCCAAGGAGGCACTGAAATCGATCGCCCTCGCTTAAGGAAAGACAAAGATAACGAAAACGAAGCTGCACCTATTTTTTATTAAAAAGGCGAAGTTGGGCCTCAGAGGAAAGGAACTTTCTCTCACTGCATGTTTAATGGACTGAAACAACGTTGTTTCCAAAACAGCAAAATTTTCCCCAAGGGTTCACGCTGACTTTAAAACAATGACTCTAAACAGGTAAAAGAAAAGAACAGAGTACTAAGTAGGCAGAGGAAGGTGAAGAGAAAAGGTCGCCAGCATCTTGTTTCCAATAGGAGCGCTCCTATTCAAGAGCCCTCAACAATACCCTCGGGAGAGAAAGGCTTGGAAGACGCAAAAAGAGGCCCCTTGACTCGCGAACAATAAGCTCTCTCTGGATCCCTCGACCCGCACAAACATAGTTGCGCCTAATTAAAGTGGTGGGTGCCGAAGTGCTTCTGCGTTCCCCAGCAACAAACATTACGGAGACAGCCTTTGTCAATGAATGCCTTCAATAGAGAGCGGACAATGGCGTACACCGGTGCGAAGAGAAAGGTTAAAACGTGACCGCGGTAAACAGATTCGATAAAAATTAAGGTGGTTGTTGAAAGCAGCTTACTTTGTTTACAGCGAGTTTAAATTAGAATCGGAATTTTAGTTGCCGAAGTCCTGAGCACTCCTTTAATTAAAAGCAGTTATCAGTGGGTTCAGAGAGAGGCAAATAGCTCTCAGAACGAACCGAAATACAAATGCAAAACAGTTTGCACATGAATCAATAGTGTGCTGTTTACAATAAAGGAGCAAAGGACAACATACGAACAACTAAATAGTTAAACAAAAACAATGCCCTTTGAAGCCTTATCACAAATTTGGCCTTTTCTTAAAATAGCGCTAGATCAAAAGATTGGAAACGTAACAAAGATTGGAAACGTAACACTTAGGTCAAAAGCACATAAGCGCAAAGCAATGCAAATACTATGAAGTTAAGGAAACCCCCCCCCCCCCCCCCCTCCCCCAGGGCAGGCAAAACTTCAGAAAAAAAAAATCGACTCTAACAGTAGATGTGCCCCTGGCGGCTATGATTGAGACTCGGCAAGCTGCCCTACGATGCATCGACAATGAAATCTCATTTCGGCAAACTATTCGGCAAAGGCATTTTTTCACAAACAATTTATCATCATACTCCAGTGTGACGCTGCAGGCATCGACAGGCTGCCGTGATCAGGTTTTCGCCAACGACTTTTTTAACAACGAACCTTTTTAAGAAAAACGAAACATCATTCTTGTTCTGTTACCAAATGGGCGCTGTTCGTTGCATAATGTTAAAGAAATTATGAACTCTTTCAACACGCACCAAGCATTTTTAAATCCTGGGCGCAGGCTAAAATCTACCGTGGAGAGAAAATGAAGATATATAATATATGGCGGTTTAACGTCACAGACGGACATTGACTATAACGTGAGCCGTATTGGGGCTGTCTGAATATTTCAACCATCCGCAGTTATTTAACTAGCTATGAAACTGCACACTGCACGTGTGCCTTGCTTTTCAGCTACATAAAAACATGCCATCAAAACAGTCAAACGCCTTTCTTTTTCAGCCACCACAGTCTAGCATAAGAAGGTTTTAAGCTGTAATTTATTCGGTCGTGCATATTGTTCGAATAAATAAGTGTCTAAAATATTTGCAAATTCACAGGCACTGTGCAAAAGTGCATAAGAAATAGAAGTGCATCAGGAACAGACAGATGCTCAGAATAACCTGTGTAAATGTATGTGAAGTGGTGCAGCAGTTCAGTACTAGTTTAGAACGAAACGCAAATTCGGTTCCGACACGTCGTCGTTTCCCACGTAATGGTTTTGTTGCATTTAATACAATGGTTGGTTCCTACGGGGCAAAATCACACAGTGCGTTCGCGACGGATGTAGTGCAGGCCGCGTAAGGCTACCTGGTCTTCACTTAATGTGCATTGAAAATTTCTCGCTTCTCTAGTGCTTCTGTATCTCAAATCGCATCATGCAAATTTAGTTTTCTACGAAAGGGTTCAGATCTACGGACTTGCGCTCCATCATAGAGCTCGCAGCAACGATGAGAGATTGTGACAGGAGTTTCTATTCCATAAACACGACAGCGAATTGACCCATTACGCCGATAGATGTTGCCCAAGTCAGACAAGCCAAAGCAGGAATTGGTTTGGTTTGGTTTGGTTTGTGGAGTGTAACGTCCCAAAGCGATCCGGGCTATGAGAGACGCCGTAGAGGAGTGCTCCGAAAATTCGACCAACTGGGATTCTTTAACGTGCACTAACACTGCACAACACACTTGCGCCTTGCTTTCTGCCTCCACCCAACACGAGCTTGATAACAGTCGAACGGGACAAGAATTCCGCACACCATAAAGACAAAAAGACGCCTTTTATCTTTATTGTGTCTAATCTGTAAGTTTAGTGCGTTGTTAAGTACCCACTTACAAATTATCTGCTCAGAAAACGATACTTAATTTCCACTCAAGAAAAAAATCACTTTACTTCTCATAATGGTTTATTCTAGTTTGAAATTGGAGTTAGAATGAGTCAATATCTCGACAGTAGATAAACACCCAGGCGAAATAAATAAAAGTTTATGTACTTTTCACTTGAACTTGATAGGCAAAAAGCGACCGCTGCATTGTAAAAAGTGTCCGTCCATATATTGCTACTCCCTGTGCAGCGTCAAAGCCGTATTCAATAGCAGGAAGCTTCCAGTATACGCAAGCCGCCAACGCGGACTGAGGAGCTGCCTCGCTCACCACTACACGACCAGCACTACCGTTCGCACAGCGGCTCGTCCTTTAAATCACGGCTGCACGAGCAAGCCGAGCGCGGCATGCATTCCCTACGCCGCCGCCCCACGAAAGGGAAAACGGGTTGAAAAGAAAGCGAGGGATAGAAAAGGGAAGCGAGGGGAACAAGCGAAGCCGCTCCGCAATAGCATGAAAGGCGCGGGGGCCGCGAACTCGCATTAGAGCCGAGTACGCGTGACTCGTAAATAAAACCGATGCGCCGGAACGAATGGCAGCAGCCGGGGGAGAAAGGGTGCAGGGAAAGGGCTTTTCCTCATTCGGGAGCTTGAAGCTGCGGAGTGGAGTCGTTGGCACAAAAGTATATGGTTACGAGTTTAAAGGGCAACTCCGGTGGCTTTTTCATCATTTTGTGTTTTTAATTGAATTACATTCCTCGGCATGTTCCGACTCCAACACAAAAAATCGTTTTCCAAAATTCCAATTAGAAGTATTTAAAAAAAAAAAAGAAAAATAGCAAATCGAAACCGAAACTGCTTTCACGGCCAGAAACGACGTCCCATTTGACGAAACGGTGACGTCACACTCAGTATTAGAAAAACACTCGTACGTGCGTTGGACGGTGAAAATAAAGTATGGAAATCATGACGCACTGCATAAAATGTCTGAGGCAGTTCAATATAAACCTCGCAATTTCATAATCACGCGGGAAGTGGACATTAACGCCTGTATACAGTTTGTGACGTCAGAAACTCAATGCTGCCCGCAGAAATACTCTCAACTTAAGTCATGAAAACGGCATATTTTTAAGCCGTATTGCGCGTAAACGGATTATCGTACGGCGCCCAAATTTTGTAGAATGCGTCAGGAGGGAGAGGAGAAACTTTGGTAAAAGTTTCACTACAATATTCGAATGTAAAAAAAACCCCGGAGTTGCCCTTTAAAGGATAGGCTGGAGCGATTCAGGAAGAGCTGGAATTTTGATACTCATAAATTGTGAAGATTCTGCATGGCTAAATGCGAAAAAAATTGCATAACGACTTGATGACAGCCCCTTTTGATTGGGATTGCAGCGCTCTACTTGAGCATAATTCCACATAACTCACTTTAAGTTTGTTATTACATAAAAAGTAAACCTCAGTTTGCAGAAAATAACGAATTACTTCACATCTATGCTGAAATTGAAAATGTACCATGGGCGAAACTATTTTTTAGGCGAAATGTTTTAGAACAAATGTACCAGCGAGCTCCTTACGAATAATGAATAAGTGGTCATTCTATTGCATGGGAATAATGTGTTCCCTTTCATATTGTAGAGGGCTGTACGTCTCTCAAACGTGACGTGAGATCTCCTTCAGTTCCTATTGCCCTGCAACGCGCTCGAGAAGGTAACAAGATGTTCCACAAACGACAACGGTGGAGGTCATTTTTTTCTCCCGCGCAATATGGAATCAAGCTATCACTGGTGACTGTGATGATGACGGTAGTCAGGCTGTTGGGCGCCCTGACGATAATCTATAGGCAATGAACACGTGTGTTGATTACTAAAATTTGCATCGGTTGCATACATCGAAATGACACAGCTTAAGGGATAAATTTTCGCAATGTCATGCGCTATATTTAGACGCAGAAAGAAAGAAAAAAAGTTGCCGCCTACATACACAAATGTTTTTTTTTTTTTATTCTGCATATGAATATGCCATTGTATAGCGGCGTGGATATGGATAACGATTTGCACACTATACATGCCTCGTATTAATAAGCAAAGAGAGTGTAATGAGTAATGCATGCATAACCACAAAATTATGCTGCTTTTCTACTAGCTGCATACTTTTGTGCGCGGCATCAGAGAACTCCTAGCAGTAAGCATTTCTAAAATTTTACGACTAAACCAAAAGAGTAGATAGGACTTCACTCTGTCTGCCAGCCGCGAGGCCTACCGCAGTCAAGTGAGTGCGGTGAACAACTGTGCACCAAACTGTCTGACAAACTTACTTTTTTTTTTTCCTTTCACCTTTATTCGTTGCTTCCTCTCTTTGTGTGTTCCTTTTTTCCACTTTCTTGCAAGGCTTATATTATTTCTACTGTTTTCATTCTTCATCGTAATAGCTGAGCAGCTGTAGCGCTCCTTTGAGCCGTTAGAAGAAACAAATTCAATCTTTTTTTTTCTTCCTTCTTCCTTCATCCTTCGTTCTTTGTTTTTCTTTTTTCTTCAGTAATAATTTGTTTACTTCACTATTCTTTTTCTTGCAGATGACGCAGAGTGAAAACCAAGTTACATCCGCTCTACGCAGCAAGCTGAAGCTAAGCACAATCCTCGAAACCAGCTTCTTCCATGGGCTGCCGCCATGCGCCGCACCGTGGGAAGCGACTGGCGGTCGAGACCACGAAGGGGCTGCAGGAAGCAGCGAGAGCTTCCTTTCGCTGCCCTGCCAGGAATGCCGTAATTAGCTAATTAATAAAGTGCTCCCCAGACGAGGCGAAAGACGCGAGGGAAGGATAGAGATGAGGAAGAGAGGCGGGAACTGGAACAGCTAGTATCCATGACGAGAGGAAAGGAAGAGGACCAGCCTACGCATGGGACAGAAACTATATCGGCGCCTGTATTAGAGGCAAGAACACGACGCGCGTACCAGACACCGAGCGCCGATAACGCGGGCCGGATATGAAGCAAGCGCATTCGATCCGTGACTACAGCAGAGACAAGAACAGAACAATGTAGCCGAATTAAGCAACGTGGAGCGTATAATCAGAGCCGCTATCTTTGACAACTGCGCTTCGTCAAGGGGCTAGTGTCAAAAAAAAAAAAAAAAAAAAAAAACTACTTCGCCGAAACGACAGAGGTTACTTGAATATAGTATCGGCAACTGACTTTGACCAGACTGTAACTGTTTCGTAAGTTTGCAAAGTGTACAGGGCAGCTGCTTCGGCTTAGAGCGTTGCCCTCTCGAAAGCTGAAGTTTTTCTAACTTCGGCTACAGACCCATGCAGCGCAGGCTGCAGCAGATGAGCGCGCAAGCCCCTGCATTTTTTTGCTCTGCATACTAAAAACAGTGTTTATTGTACGTAATCCGGATCGAAGCTTTGAAGTACGGCGTGGTACGATATATCGTGCTATCCCACTGAAGCTGAACAGACTGAGCGGCATCTATGGGCGCAGCAAAAGTGTGCCTTCAGGCCATTCTGCCGATAACCACAGGTCCGTGAACCGAGGTCGGTGAAAAAGGATAGACGCTAATAGCGATCCCTTTGAAGCAGAGTGATAGTGGGTGCTCCAAGACTGAGAATTGTTCGTAATTATAGATAATTATTCGAATTTTGAAGTAAAATATACTATATTATCACCATTAGCGGCGTCACTATCATAATTAGCCTAACTACGCCCACTGCACGGCAAAGTCAACTCCCATATCTCTACAGTTAACACGGGCCTTACCAAATGCGGTCACCTTATCCGAGCAAACTTCCTATTTTCAACGAAGACCACACTTTCTGCCGCCCCCGTTAAGCTTGACTCCTCTTTGAGTCCAGTCAGTTACCCTCAGGGACCATTGGTTATTTTGCCTTCGGATTACATGCTCTGCCAATGGTCATCCCTTCTTGATTTCCACTCGAATGTTAACTCGCGTTTCTTCTTTGAAACACCCTGCACACTTCCTGTCTCAATGTCAAACTAATCATTATCGTTTCCATAGATCGCTGCATTCTCCTCAATTTATGTCGAATCCTCTTTGTTAGCCCTACCTATCTGCCCCCGTCGGAGAATCATTCCCAGATAAAATCGCAATTAAAGTAAAAAATTAAGTGAAATGAGAAGTAACCTCCACTTGCGAAGCGTGTGCACCATAAGGTGTTATGATTTAGTCGTATAACTTTTCGCTTGAGGCGTAGCGGTAAGCTGCCATTCATGGTCTAAGGGCACGTGCCAACCCGCAAGTGATCGAAAGGGCGGGAGGGAAGTCTGTAAGGACCCCATTATGTTGCCTACAGCATCAAGGCTTCCTGAACCGATGCCCTATTTAAGCTGTTGAGCCGACAAAGTTATAAAAAATTTGATGTGAACCTCAGTCTTCTCATGCGAGGAAATGTGAATCCATGACGAGCTCTTCCACGCCGCCTGTTGGCTTTGCCTGACCCTACGTTCGTAGACCTCGTCCGCTCTCGCTCAGATTGAGTATGTGTACAGGGTAGCATAATTCCGTTCTCTCAACGGTAGGTTGCTCTGAGCAGCGTCACCTGGAGAAAAATAGCGGAAATATTGTCAAACCGAATAAGAACGCATTTAAATCTCGCCATACTGTGGCGCAATGAATTAATACTACTTATCTCGGCACTCAAAATATCTGTCTGAATTCTCTGAGTGTAATATTTGGATATTTTTCAAATTCACAACGTTTAAATAAACTACTATTTTTCCTGGGGTTTGTTTCGATTTAGGTTGCATTATGTGATGTCCTTTTTATTCTTAAAAGCCGCAAAACTAGCCGTGAACAGAGCCAGGAGGGGACGGTATGGCAACGGTTACACTAAGCAAATACCTTCACTGTAATGATTTCCTGCCTTCAGTGAATGTATGTTACCTTTAGGTTGTGTTCAGAGAGACCTCTCAGCAACAATCGCCGTTTAACTCACTGAGAGACAACCAGTGAGGCGAAAGAAGTGGCAGGACTGTACAGTTCAGAGAACGGAATTACACGAACGGGGTATTTACCTATAGGTTACATGAAGGAGAGGGGCAGATAGAACTTCATGAAAAGGACGATGTTAAGTGTTCAGTGCAAGAGTGATTAACAATTGCCACTTGATGAAGAAGACGATGTTTACCGCACAGCGCGAGTGAGTGCATGTTGCACTTTTACACGAGGCGTGATCAGCTGCGGCGATAGTATAGTTCAGTAATGTCTGGGCAACTAAATCCAGATGCGGCAATGGTTTTTTTTTTTTCTTTATACTGCCGGTTCGTGCGTACATGATTTGCCGATACGCTCTGTCCACAATTTCTTTCCGTGCCACTCATGATACAAGAAACGCTTTGGCAT
The DNA here is from genome assembly GCA_023969395.1 of Amblyomma maculatum. Taxonomy (NCBI): domain Eukaryota; kingdom Metazoa; phylum Arthropoda; class Arachnida; order Ixodida; family Ixodidae; genus Amblyomma; species Amblyomma maculatum. The sequence goes on along the minus strand of JAJIZL010019966.1, from coordinate 406,214 downwards.
TAATAGAGGGGCTCGTTATGTCATCTGCCTGAAGAGAGTCAGCAGACACCACAGACATTAAAATAATTAGAAAATCACAGGTCTCGTGGTCACCCTGATCAGTTGATGCTCCGCAACTGCTTGAGACTGAGCATCAGGAAGTAATTGCTATTTATTCACATAGAACGTGATGGTGAAAATGACAAAATCTAATTCCAGTCAGAGGATACGCTACCGTCTTAGTTTACTGGGATTATGCCGCAGTCCTTCCCAGCTGTTTTATTCTGTTAGTACCTTCGCTGCCTGTTGTTTTAAATGCGCCGGTGAAACTTGCCGTTGCCGGGATTCGAACCGCGGTCTTCTTGTTGCGAGGCGGATGTTCTACATAAAAATCATCCCCGCATCTCTTGTTCGGAGTGTGCCTCAGTGTATTTGGACATCGTGTGTGGATTTCTAGTGATGTGGCAAAAAGTTAGCCGATGCTGCGGTCAGCAGATAAGCCACTATTTGTTTAAGAAATCTGCCTGAGCGATGAAGCTGGCGACCAAGTTGATCAGATCCGTAGCCCCAGGTTATTCCCGGAAAGGAAATGACGTGAAAGGGAGACATAATGCAAGTTCGAGCATCAGAAATTATTGCTTTGGTTTGGTTGGTGAGGTTTAGTCTCAAAGCGACTCAGGCTATGAGAGACGCCGTAGTGGAGGACTCCGGAAATTTCGACCACCTGGGGTTCTTTAACGTGCACTGACATCGCGCAGCACACGAGCGCCTTGCTTTTCGCCTCCGTCTAAAAGTAACCGCGAGACCGGGATCAGAAATCAGAAATGATTGCACATTATTTAAATACGTAACAGCGCTGCGGCGAATATGCAGTGTTCCAGTGATTGCTTAGTACATTAATAATGTGAACGTAGTAATGCAAAGAAATTGGTTCAAGTAGGATTCAGGATTCACGACACATATACACTTGTAGCAGCAACAACAAAGAATTACTGGGGACACTTCAGCTTCGCCCTTTAAGGGTAAAATGCTTCAGCGTTTATTGGCTCCCATCAGCGACTCCTGCTGAGGATCCTCGTTTGGGTACACATTCCTCACCAGTATCCACTTTGCTACAACCACTAATTTCTTAATTATTGCGTCTTTTATCTCATACCTGCTCATTAGCATACAATCGTAACATGTTAACGACCGCACGGCGTACAACCCGCACGAACAAGCCTGGGTGGCATAGGAGTACCGCGTCTGATACGGGATCCAAGGTTCCAGGGTTCGTTTGCCGGCTGACCCTCAGTATATGTTTCTTTTTAGCGCAACTCCTTTTACTTTTTAATCCTGCCGCTTCCCTTGCGACGTCTGACCTTCTCGACCACTTTGCGGTTTCTCTACAGAAAGGAGTCCGTCGCTGCCAGACAGCGCGCTGAATGGAACTGACGTACGGAGGTGGGTGTTGTATATAAACCTATGGCACAGTGTCTAATAAAGGAAGCGTTCACGCGTAACGCCTTATCGACGTTCACTAATGTTTCGGCAGCCGGTCGTAATGTAACGTGAGCCAATTGTGACAAAAATAGAACTGAGACGCTCGAGCAAAACTTAGCGTCAGCGCTTAACTCCGCAGAGCGTTTACTAGCTATGCCCGCGTAAAGGGGGCCAGAGTAGAAAAGCGAGATGAGGAGAGGTGCAGTAAGAGGAGGAGCGAGGAGATGACTTATACGTTTAGTTCATTGAGGAGTTTTAGACACGCATGCTGCAGTTTGAGCAGAAGCCAGTCGTTATGCCTGTCGCGCAGATATACGCGACCGACTCGAGCGAAGTATTTCTAGTGTGACATCTCTATATATGACTAAGGCCGAAGGATTGTGTTCAGCATGCACTGAGTACTACCTGGGCGGGCAAAAGATGGCTACGGCTGTTTCATTTCTGCCACTTCCTCTTGGAATCTTTCCAAGCTTCGGTTTCTCGGCAATGTACGGCGATAACCAATGGAATGCGGTACGACTCATCGGAGGGAGGCCACCTCATGCGTGACGCCTTTTCTAGCAGCGGCATGCGTTTGAAAGAAGGCTACAGTGAGAGGTGTGCACGCCTCCAAGCCAGCACAACTCCCTATCCGCCACTGCCACAGGCCCTTCACTTATAATTATTCATATCTCCTGGAAATGTAAACTACCTAGAGCAACAAATAAAACAAAGAATGCGCTTAATCTAACCAATCGGGGAAATGCAGCAAAATTTTTAGATTCCCCTGGCATTCCTGTGAAATTAACTTTGCCTCACTGCTTCTAGCGTAGGGACGCCTACGCACTTTCTTCTTTACAATTCTCATGTATTTTCATTACGTGTTGTTCTTGTGAATAAAAACTAGTCATTAGACGCTAACTTATATTACCCAATTATGCGTTGCAAGGGTGCACCTAAGTGTTAACATTTAAAAACAACACACTTTACCAAGTGCTTCGTCCTGTTCAGAACTTCAGAGCCTTTATCGCAGCACCAGTTTTGGTCTTATTTCCGGTATCCTCATTGCGGGTCATTAGGTAGTTAGCGCGAATTTCACAACGCCGCTCGCAAGCAGCCGTTTCTCAACGCTTCACTGTTCCCCGCCAGCACGCGTTCGCAATCAGCACGCGAGCATCACGCTCCGGTGAGCAGTCATCGTTCCCGCCTGCTGCGCGGCCCGAACAGAGGCGCACGTACCATCCAAAGCGAACTGCTCGATCTACCGCGAGAAAGCTGGGAGGCTTGATGGGCATCATTTCCTGCCAAAAGAAAAATGGTAGGGAGGAAGCGACGTCAGTGTGGAACATGCGGGAGTTTCGGTGGGGATGCAGTGGGGAGTCTTGGAATGGTTGTGTTGTTTTCGCTTCTGTCAAGCTATAGGTGGCGCCACCATGTTGCGTCTTTGACATCGATGCGCCGTGGGAAATCACGGACAATGTCCTCCCCATCACCGATGTTGGCTTTGACAAAGACTGAGACTTCCAAGTTCGCAGCCTCGCTGAAGCGAGTTCAGAATGGAGAGTTCGCGTGAACTCTCAGCAACGACTTTTTTCTTTGTGTTTTCTTTTTCCGAACACAGTTGATGGCACGTTAGGTGCAGGAATTTTATCAATGGGAAGCGGTAGGAGTTCCTTGCATGCGCTATCGCACCAGTTGGCGGGGAAATTGCAGGACAGGAATGTGCGTGCAACTTTTTTGTAAACTTGTTATGCGGTTCTCGTTGTGTGTGTGTGTGTGTGTGTGTGTGTGTGTGTGTGTGTGTGTG
>JAJIZL010019966.1:379837-397724 GCA_023969395.1 Amblyomma maculatum | reverse complement strand
AGAAGAAGAAGAAGAAGAAGAAGAAGAAGAAGAAGAAGAAGAAGAAGAAGGAGAAGAACAACAACAACAACAACAACAACAACAAAAACAAAGCTCGGTCACCCGCAGCTCATGCTTTCGCTCCATATTAGGGTCAGTAGCGTTGAACCCTTCTAATTTTTTTTGCTTAAGTAAACTTGGTACTTCAAAGTTTGATACTTGGTACTCTTTCTAGGGCCTTCATTTTACTCCCAGCAACAAAGAACACCGACTAATACAAGGTCAGTCTGTAAGGCAGCTGGACATGGTTTTGTGGAGGTTTATGCTGCACATTAAACCGATGTAATTGGCACTGTATTAGTTTAATAACCTGAATTTTTTAATAGGGCAGCGCATGCCGAGGCATGAACTACGAGGAGAATTTGGACTTCCCCTGATGCTCCCCGCTTCTAAATCGAGACACGCCAGAAACGAAAACACGTAGAAATGTAAATGCGTAGCTGCGATTGAGAAGCGCCGAAAACAAAAGTGATTGCCTGTGGCGCCTCTAAAAGCATGTTTTCTGTGCCTTGCAACCTTTAAACTTCCTTTAGCCGCTTGCTTCGCATGATAAAATGTGCATGCGATTTTTAAACAAAATTTACTCCTCAATTCAGGCATGTAACCGTAACGCAGATTTGTATTCTTGCGAATCATGGCGCTTGTATTTGCGAGGACGGGCTGTGGAGACCATACCAAAAAGAAAACAAAAATCAATTCAAACCGAACCAAAAGTTACCGAGGTCACTTAAAACTGTTTACTTGCATGCTGAAGGCGACAACATTGACTTCTTTTTATTCCACCCACTAATTCAATCAAAGCACGTTAACAAATTATGCACATTTTCCGAACTTTATCCTCCACAAAATGCTTTAATGCGACGTTTACCTACCTGATTCACCCTATTGTCGAACATATTCAACACTAAATCAATTTAATCGACCATAATCAACCAATATTGCTTTTCAGTGCACTGTTATTTATCCTGATCTAACATAATTTAACGTAATTAAATCTCACACTCCGCAATACACCAGAATCAATTCTTAATCCGCCACAGTCTACAGAACTAACTTAATATACTGGGAAGCCCACGCTACAAGAAGTTAATAAATAATTTAACGTAATTAAATTTCACTCTACACAATACACCAGATTCAATTTTTAATCCGCCACAGTCTACAGAACTAACTTAATATACTGGGAAGCCCACGCTAGAAGAAGTTAATCCAATGCGTCTACTCTCAATCCATCGCGATCCAATTGAATTCACTTGAATGTATCGTAATCTACCCTATGCAACTTAATCCAACGTGATCAACTTTTAGTCCACCGTAATAGAACTTGATACATGTAATAACCCTTATTTCTAGGCATTTTACACTTAATTCAACGTTATCCGCCGTGTTTCAACCTAACCGAACGTTATCCACTCTTAAACCATCGTTTGCAGCCATAATTTACCCTTAAAGTAACACAATCCAACGTTATCCCACATTTCCTGTCACCCTGCGAACAACGGTGACCACGGCAGCGATTCCGCTCGCAACAAGGTGTCTAATGATTTCACATTAATAGTCGTGCAAGGTTCCCATAACAAGAACCCTACGTAAAGCTTAATGGATATTTTGTCGAGCCTTGGTCGCACCGATCTGTTCCAGGCGGTGGTTTCATTGTTATGGTGTGCGAGGTATAAAAAGGACATCAATATTTAAGGCCGCAAAAGCTGATACCTATTCAAGTGATCATTGCAATATCAAAGTGTAACGACAGACACTAATCTATTCATTTTGAGGAACAGTGTAATTAGTTATTAGGGTAGTCATTTTTATTTTCTTGAGTAATGTCTTCAGACTTATTGTGAACAAGAAGAAACATATTCACTCGCTCAGTACCGGTCTTCGTATGTTCGCTCATTCATTCTTCAAAGTGATTTGTGATCCATCAAGCGACAGTGGCAGCGATTCGCTTACTACAAGGCCACGACAGCGCGGCAATCAAATGGAATCTAGAGCAGCAGGGGCAATTAAACTTGCTCTCCGCAGTCATCAATAATGCCGACGTGGTTATAAGGGCGACCTTTTCAGGCAGGCAGAAATTTCACAAGAAGCGGCGATCGCAATGGAATTAATTGAATTATCTCGTTGAGATATGTCTCTCTGTCTATGCAATGAATTCTCGGAAAGAACCGATTAAAAAGAAGTCGCAGATAATATAAACGAGACTTGATCTGTGTTTTAGGAAGAAAAGAATGACGGAAAATCCAAAGTTAACGGTGTAAATACGAGAGACTCAAAAGAAATACTCAAGTATTTCAAGTATTCCCTACCCATAGATTTTACTAGGAATTGCAAGCATACCTTTTTACTGTCATGCCAGATGTAGCTTGCAGAAGGTAAGGTTTTTGCAGGATTAGTACTGTTTCAGGGTGTATAGTGCTACTTTTATACTGAAAAAAAATTTATCATAAAGCTTAGAACCATGACTATATTGTAGAGCAGCCTGAACAGCGAATGTAAGTTTATTTTACCAAGCATAATCTTGGAACTGTTTCACAGTTATTGTTGTGATGCCTAAAATTAAAAGCAATAAACTAATGGGTAGCGACATCAATGTAGCCGAAAGCTTCACATTGAGCTATCCAAAGTGTCATGAGCTGTGCTCCTAAATAGCATCAGCGGCGCACGAGTTGCTCTCTAAGTACCTTGGTCGGAGTCTCAAGTGTCACCTGCACCCTGAGGCGATGTACTCCGGGCAGACGTCCCACATTACATCTGCAGAGTACGAGATGCACCCCCCCCCCCCCCCCCCCCTTACCATAAATGTGGCGCTAGTTGCACTTTAAGTATGACTCACACTTTCAATGCCAGGTACCATATACGAAGCACGTTGCATTCAATTACCATCTGCGGAGCATGGGTCACACTTTAGTTACCAAAGATAGCATTGGGGTTCTACCCCAAGTTCCACGGGCAGAATGTAAGTTGCATTTCATGTACCACCAGCGGTGCCTAAAGGCAGAAATGCATGACATTTCAACCATGGCGTCTCAGGCAGGAATGACAGCCATGTATCGTGAGAACTGCTACGCGTGAACGTAGAGCAAGCCATCGTAATTAAGGAAATGACAAGTGGTGTTGTTATTAGAAAGGGACAAGAAACTTTCTTTATGCAATAGAGGTCCCGTATCGTGCGACATTTAGCTGTGCCGCTAAGAGCGACGAGTCGATAAATCGAAATGAAACTCCCCGCCCTAAGCGCACAGTTGCGAGCAACGGGTGCACACAGGGGGCGTCGGTGAGCAATTCAACTTGCGACGACACTGTACTGCGCCACGGGACCCATGTCACATCAGATGAAGGACATTTGCTCGAGGGGTCCTTCCCATCGACCGGCGCTTTAATTTCGCATCTGGGCAAGCTGCTGCGAGCCGTGACGCAATGGGCCCTGCAGCGGCTCCCGATACCGTCCTTTCTACGCTTCTCGCTGCCTTTCTTTCCTCTTTTTGTCGCTCTTTCTTTCCTTTTCTCCTTCTTTCTGTAATTTTTCTCTTTTTTTTTTTCGATGCAGCCGTCCTTCGTCTCCACTTTTCGCTTTCAACATCACCGCGGCGCCTTTGTCCGTACGTCTTTAAATATATTTCACTTTTTACGCTCCACAAATGATCAGCGGTTAAAATCGCGTTATGATCGCTGAATTTCTCTTCTGGACAACCGTTCAGGATCTTCCCGCTATGGAGATCATGCCCTGTCATTAGTTCCAAGCCGTCTCCGGAATTTTGTAAACGTTTGGACTGCCTGACTCGTATACACAATGAATTCGTCGTTATGTCTTAAAATTGCGCACTGGCTGGGCAATGACGCACGAAACAAAGCGTTCCCGCTTAATTTCCAATCTACTATGCAGAATTCCACCCTTCAGAAGCTTCTCTGACTGTTTCTTAATAACTATATTGGGTATGAAGTACTTCATGCCTACGAACGCTAGATCCATTTAGTCAAATCAGCCGATTGTAAGACAAGCTTTCTTTATAGGTAGCTGACCTTATTCCTTCCTGTTGCTCCCCATCATGCTTCATTCTGCAGGCTGCATTCACCTTTCTACTGAGTGGCTTCAATTTGCTTCAGATCTCCTTTACACCTTTAACTTTTATTACTTCTTGGTGCTTTGCTTCCGTCCAAACTCTGTCATAACTCGCCTAAAGCTTGCACTGCACTTTCGCATCTCTCTTAATCATTCATCGTGACGTCCTCCAAGCCACTGACGTTACTGACGTGGAGGGCTTCACAATACCTTTGCAGCCGGGCGAGTCTCCCAGTCCGTTCAAGTGCTTTCATTCAATAACTACTAAGCAGAGCCTTTCACCACCACAAATTGGGATAGACATGCAGAGGTGAAATCATTTAGCTTTGCATTCATATTATCTACATTTTATTTTGGACACCTCCATTCCGCCAACATGTTGCAAGCAGTATCCTGCATCCAGACCGAAAAGTTGCCAATGCGTACTGATGCCATGCCAATGCAATGTATTTAGCTACGGAACGGCGATATGGAACTGGGTGGTGGCGGGCGTTGTAGGGCTCAATTTTGTGTCGATGTGAATTGTATGTCTCATTTAGCCCAGACCCACATAATGCAGCACGAGCGTCATCTTGCCATTATTTTCTCGTTACTACTCGTCCTACAGTACCTCGACTTTTGCAATAATGAATTCCCGCCTACTCATTTCTCTTTGTGTTTGTTAGATTTTTTTTTCTTTTTTTGTACTCAGCCAGTACTCATCAGACACTTGTTACTCTTCGTCTTAGCTACAAGCACTCCACTCATTTTCACCTCTTCACACAGTAATTGGTTGTCCTTTCTTCCCCGCTTCCCACCTGCCCCCTCCGAGCGCTGCATCCGGTGCGGACCGCACCTCCCTAGTGACGTCATTGGCCCTTCTGGCTCTGCTTCGTTAAAGCTTCACCGACTCAGCCTTGACAGTGTAATGTTACACACACCAGGCAGGATATATCTGCTGCTATCTATGGTTGGTTGGTTTGTGGGGTTTAACGTCCCAAAGCAACTCAGGCTATGAGAGACGCCGTAGTGGAGGACTCCGGAAATTTCGACCACCTGGGGTTCTTTAACGTGCACTGACATCGCACAGCACACGGACGCCTTGCTTTTCGCCTCCACCGAAAAGCGGCCGCCGAGGCCGGGATTCGATCCCGCGTCCTTGGGAACAGTAGTCGAGCGTCGTAACCACTGCGCCACCCCGGCGGGGTGCTGCTATCTATGGTATTCCTTGAAGCGATGCTCATCTGCAGTCGAAGATAGATGTTCCAGACGAAGATGTAAGACATCCATCTCGAAAGGGAAGATTCCCAATCAACGCCGTTCGTCCGAGGAGGCAAACAATGAGAGAGGATGAAGTTTCAATTGTTTCCTTTGAGGATTCAAGCTTCCATTTAGATTCTGGCTCCTGGGCCCTGATACAAGCCTGATACCAGTCCGAACAAAAACGTTCTCCGGCTTTCAGCGAACGAGAAATTGGATTCTCAGCACGACCCTTGCAAGACAAAGTCAGGCAAGAATCGATAACATTGTTTCTCCCCAAGTGCAATGGCGTCTTTCTTAATCAAAGTGTCCAGGCGCACCAACAAATCCCTCGGAGACAACACAGTCCCAGCAGCAGCTCGATTTAGCGCGCTAAACTTTGAACAAGAAGATAAACTACCATGAGGCCGGCACAAGGAAGTGGAAGTAAATCAGAGGGTCTAGCAAACGCTAACGCTAAACATATCAGTGCAGAGAAGTCGGAAGGCTATTAATGCAACACATTGGTGAGCCAACTTCGCAAAACGTGCCGCACTGGGAGCCGAATAAAGAAAACGCATCGAAACCGCGCTCCTCGACAGCGGCACAGGAAACGCAAACATAAACGCACAACGCTCAAAATAATGGCAGGCAGAAGGAAGCGGTGTTCAAACGTGACCGGCATCGCCAACGAGCGACGTCTTCACCGCAGCGCCCAACAGCGTTGTGTCGGGTTTGGCTTTGCCTGGAGGCGCTAAGGTCTGGCTAAAAAGCCAAACCCCAGGCGCGAAGTACAGCGCCGGGAAACGCAACACAGGGCGTCCATTCATCACCATCATTCCCTCCTCCCCCGTTTTCCCTCTTGCATTCTTTTCCCTCTCTCTTGCTCTCTCCTACGCTCATCCATCCAGAGCTGCTCCTAGGTTGTTTGATTTGGTGCTTCCATTTATTATTTTGTTTTGATTTTTTTTTTTTTTTTTTTTTTTTTTTTGCCTTCGCCGATTCTTGGGAGTGCCGGCGTCTGCTCGCGCTCACGCATGTTTCGTCTGCGCCCTGCCCGTCCCTCGGTCATTATGGCCGGGATGCCGTTCGCCTCGGCTGTGGCCACGGGGATTGGCTTCGGATGCGGCGGCGTCTGTTGACGCCGCTGCGACTCTCCTGAGCGTCGATGCCGGCAGCAGAGGCGATCCTTGCTGTGCCCTTCCCCCTCCCCCTTCTATATGGCGCGGGGACGGTAGCGCAGTCAAGGTTAGCGCATTATGCGTCTTTGATTCTCTCTCATCCTCGCGTCGTTTCCTGGTGATCATCTAAAAGTCAAGCTAGCTTCCAGTTGGAGCATCAGGAAAGATGAACCCGCTGATACAGTGGGGTCTTTATACAGTAAGATAAGCTCATCACCTCGGCAACAGAAATCAAACGAAAGTCTTATTTCACACTGTTAAGCCAACATTATCAGGTGCAGTGATTTGCAATCACGTGTATTTGGCATACTGTCGAGATCCAGTGTGATACATGTCAGTAAAAAAGCATGATACAGCGTATAACTTGGACGAGAGACAAAATGCAGGTCAAAAATAACAATTTATCTCCTTTGAAAATTATGGTTTTGAATTTATTTATTTATTTAATATTTTTGCAAGGCTAGCTGAACATTTCCAAGCTTTGGTCGCTTGGGCGAAATCGAACAAGTATGAAATCAAGTACGATAACAATAGCGCGGTTACCATCAGGCTTAGGCTTTCGAGCACGGACTGCTACAAACTCTTTTAAAATGGGTGGAAAAAAGAAAGGAGTGGGTGGGGTAAAGAGGACCAAATTGACAGCGCTGAAGCATCACGTGTTCTAGTTCCACAAAAAGCTCTCGACTACTCATCCGAAAGGAGCTAATTGGATCCCGGCTGCGATAATCGCTTTTCGATTGAGGCGAAAAGCAAGGCGCCCGTGAACTTTGCGACGTCGGTGCACTTTCAAGAACCTTATGTAGTCTAAATTATGCGGAGCCCTCCACTACAGGCGTCCCTCGTAGCGTGAGTCGATTTTGCACATTGAGATCTGTCATCATCATCATCATCAGCCTGACTATACCCACTGCAGGGCGAATGCCTCTCCCATATTTCTCCACTTAACCATATTTCTCCCCTCTCCCATATTTCTCCACTCTCCACTTAACTTGAGATCTATAAACCAAGCCAACTACGTGTTCTTAAATTATAGTAATGCGCCTGTTTAGCAAGTAGCTATTTGAAATTTGTTGCTAACCTTTTGCGTGCAGCTACAGAACATGCCATGGATGGAGATTGGAAAGTGCTAGTTTGTTAGAGGAAATAAAAGCGCTTAAAGAACAAACACTTAGCCTGTTCTTTTTCTTCGACTCCTAAGAAAGTGTTGGGCGCTCAATAAAACGCAAAGCTGGAAATATAAACGCTAAGATACCTGCAAGCATGTCTGAGAAACACCCCCCAGGACGCGCCGACGTATAGCGACTAACAGGCCAATGAAATGAATAAACTAAAGAAAACGTGGCCTAGGTTACTGGTAATGACACCATCGTCGCCTTGAGGGCACTCTCATGTTATCGGTACTGATTGGACAATGCGGGCTACACATGTCTTCGGGGAACAGGTGTCCCTAAGTGCCTCGCCGTTCGTTATTGCATGTTGTCGCGGGCAGGAGTCATTAAAAGTTTCAGAGAGGTGCTTTCTTTTTGCTTTCTGTAGTGTCTCAGAGAGAGCGCTGTTAGCGCCCATTAAAGGCTGCTAATATCTGCACTCTGTCGCATGGATTTTATTCTCGAGAGCGGCAACAGTACCGGTTAAAGTACCCAGAAATGTGGCGCAACAAACACAATCACATGAGAAGAAACACAACACAGGCGCACACTACTCGCCCCTGAAGCTGTTATTTTAAAGTACAGGTTAAAGATCGCAGAATTTATGGTGCACCGTTAAAACAGCTTCATTTGTTTTAGAAGTGGTAAAATAAAACTCCCAAACTTTCCATTACTCATAGGGTTTCATCAATATGCAGTATACATGACCTTTTATTGAAACTGACACATAAACTCGGTTTCGCCTGCTTATATTAAGGCGAAAGCCCTTATTTGCTCACGAGTGGTGTAGACAAGGAGTGTCCGCCGAAAGTGTCAGCTAGAAAGCTGTACGCATGAACTTCATGGGCAGGTATGTGCCGATTAGTTGGTTGAAAAATGATTAAGTATTTGATTAAGCTAGAAAATCGATAAACATTACAGTATGTAATAAAAATAGTGGTAGTTAAGTACAAGAGGTGATAGTTATATTGCTAGTTATGATGCAGATAGCAAAATAAAAATGGTACTTAATGACAGATAGTAGGTATAATGATAGTCAACGATAGGGACAGATAGTGATAGTGATGTCAATGATGGTAGGTATAGCGATAATAGCGACATATAGGGATAATGATGACAGTAGTAATCTTAGCTATATTAATCATAGGGATAAAAGTAGGATCAGGACAGTAGTGATAGGTGATGATAAAATGACCGTTAGTGACAAAGATAGTAATGATAATTATAGTAGTCAGAGTGGTAGTAACAGCGATGATGAGGATTGTAGTGACCGTGTTTATAGTAATAGTGGTAGCGATGATGATGATGATGATGACAGTAGTGGCAATTGGAGATAGTGGTGGTTTGAGTCAAGTTAAAGATCATAAGTTCGAGATAAGCGAAATGTCGTTGGTTAGAGTCCAGTTAAAGAAATAAACAGAAAGAAAAGATGAGAAAAAGATGGAATAAAAAGGAAGAAGAAAGGCGTTCGCATTTTCAGCTCTCAAACAGTCTTAAAACAATCAAGTGCTTTGTTTTAAAATTTCCCTTGACTGTACAACCGGACCGCACTACTGTACTTACTATTTTTTCTAGACTGTATGTCAACAGATCTATATATGGTCTATGAATTGTCTATTGAGAGGGTAAGAACATTTTTTTTATATTTAATTGGGGTGGGTGGTTGGTTCATAGGAAGGGAAAGGCGCAGTATCTGTCACACTTGCTCTGTGGACACCTGAACCACGCCGAAGGGAAGGGAGGAAGGTGGGAGCGAAAGTGGAAAGAGAGAAAGGGGAGACGTAGTGGAAGGCTACGGAGAATTTCGACCACCTGGGGATCTTTAACGTGCGCTGACATCACACAGCACACGGACGCCACTTCGTTTCGCCTCCATCGAAACGCAGCCGCCCACCACACCTTGGGGTCAACCAATATCTTCTGTAGGGCTCAAGTAGAGATCTCTTCGTTGCGTAACCGGTGAGAGCGGGAGTTTTCTCATACGCCTTTAGCTAAGCGAAGGGTTGATCGCGTAGTACCGTGAATTTAAAAGGCTCACAGGATGTCAATGCTTAAATCTACACTAAGTGATAAATGCTGACAGCGGGGGTCATCAAATTATTGGAAGAGCGTGCAAGACTTCACGGGTGACATGGCCGTGACCGGTGAAATGGTCGTGCACTGAGTTATCGTCAGGTCCCTAACGTCACATGATCATGTGAAATGACCGAACGGGCCATTCACTCGAGTATTGGCTTTGAGGTGGGAACGTGAGATCATAATCTACCTTTCCAAAATCCTTCCATCTCGAGTCAGGGACATTGCCCCCGGAGCCCGCACAGTCGTACGACCACTTGTTTAAATAAGGATTTTAATCTACGTCGGCTAGTATTTCATAACATGGGGTATCTTGCAAATGTGTGCTTATCTATGAGATAATGAAATGAGCTCGCAAATAAGAGACAAGTTATTAAGCGAGTAGCAAACTGAATGAACCCGAACAGGATTCCCAAAGGGAGCTATTAAAGCTGTTACGTCATACCCTTAACGGAAGCTTAAGTGTCCGCAATGTTTTATTGTGGCTGTGTACCATGTTATTTCACTTCTGTCGAAGCTTGCCTCAGCTCGGCAGAGGCTTCGGATCGGAATCGGTCAAATCCGTCCGGCGACCCTAGTAGCCCTTTCACACTAAAAGCGAGATGGTGCAGTGCCAGCGGAGCTGACCTGTTTGCTTAGGCTTCGGCTTCAAATTCATTCTCGTCGGAAAACTTTTTAATACAACTTTTATCGACGCTCTGAGAGGTCTAAGGTCGTATCGGCTTCATAGCCACACGGAAGAGCCTTTTACGAGAATGCGGGCAGAAGTGCTACTGATTAAAGTCTTGGAGGTGTCCGACGGTCGTGTGCGGTTTCGCTCGCACGACAGACGTTTGCAGGCAGGGGCCGACAACCTCCATTTTGCAATCTGATCTTTGATCTACGTCGACTGATACAAAGCACTCGGCTTAGCCCAAGCGCTCATTTCCAATGAAAGAACGCGAATGAATCCCGCAATAAAGAAACTTGTCATTGCTAATAGGCTGACCACAGCCAGGGTCCTTCCAATGGTCAAAATCTGGACAGAATGGTAGCACTACCTATATAGTTCTCAAAAACTGCCAACATTGTCAAGTGCGTCTTTGAGATCATTTATTGCCCAAAATACCGTACGCCCTAACTTTAAACTTGTTTTGGCAACTTGCTTCCAGAAACGCTGCTCTAATCTTTTTTTACCCATTTGATGTTAAATTCAAAAACACTGATCGTCAGCCAGAGCGTTTATCAAGTGTCTAACTCCTTCTTCATTGGGTAGCAGTGAGGCTTCGGGCATCCTTTTGTATACTGTGACATGGTGACAATGCCGGAGGAAGCAAACGATAAGAATTTGAAAGCACTCAAATAAGCTCTTCATAGGGCTAAAGCACCTAACGATAGTAGCAAGCGCACTCGGTGGTCGTCGAAGTGCGAATTCTCGCTGCGCTTGGAAGTGCTTAAACTAATGGCGATTTCCACTGGTCGATCGGAGCTGGGCGCCCGAGCCGACCTAAAGCGCTACAGAGCGAATCAGCCTTGGTCGACCAGCGGAACGTGTAGAGCGCGCAGCGGAAGTAAAGCTGAGCCGGTTTCGAAAGTTGTAGCCGCATCCCAGCGCCAAAATGTTTGCGCTTGATACATAGCCAGGAGTGCGGCCCTCAACAACTTGCTTTCTCATTTTTTAACGCTGCAGACGTTTTTCGATTGACGCAAAAACGGTGATGCCCAGTGTCCTCTGCCGATGTCGCTGAAAGGGTCAAAAACAGCCAAAAGAATCCAGCAGCATCCGGAAGTGACCGCGACAGCGACTAGGACTTCCGGCGAGATCCGACTTCGGTCGGCGGATCGAGCTGGAGCGTCCCGAGCTGCCCCAAACGACCAACGGAATACGCGCAACCTATCTTAGTCGACCAGTGGAATTCGAAATCGTCGTCCCGGAGCAAGAAAACGTGCTCCGTAGCGACCAGTGGAAATCGCCATTAATGTTGGCGAAGGAACACCGAGATAAACTGGTCAAAGGAAACTAGAACAGTCGGGCGAAATGCGGAAGCAGTCTCGATTTGCTGAAGTTATTCCAAATAAATCTCTGCGCACCTTGCTCTGCAAAGTGACAAATCCGTGTCTCGGTGACACTGAGCATGAACACAGAATACCTAGTTAGAACATTAAGTAGTCATTAATGAGATCGTTCAGCGCGCTACAAGCAAAGTGATAATGCCCCATGCCAGCGGCTGTTAAAGCAATAGTAATGAAAGTTCGCCTTATCTAGATTGATTGATTGATTGATTGATTGATTGATTGATTGATTGATTGATGGGATAGCTGGCACTCAAGACTTGATCTCGCTTCGTATGGTTACAATGGCGGGCCGCCTATGAGGCGGATCGTGAACTACTCCTGTGTTTCCAGGGGTTGGAAGAGATTAACAGCTAACTTTTATGCGCGCGCAATCTTTTGATGCGTTTTTTATAAAACCAAACAGAAAGTCAATAGTACTACGCGCTCCCTGCAACTGGTCAACCTTCGTCCACTTCCTTTATTGGGATTTTCTCTCACATCGGTACCGCCTTCCGAGCTGTCAGGCTGACGCCCGCGCAGGCCGGGCCAACCACCTCTGAAACCACTCTTTTTAATCTCGACGCGCGTTGACGGATGAGGTGGGATCATCAAGTTGCTTCCTGTCTGTATTTTCATGCGTTCCTGCTCTGCCCTTTATCTTTCCTACAATACCCCCTCCCCGCACTGCACCTGCCCCCTTCCTTTCTTCCCGACGGACAGCCGTAGCATTCAATCTCGTCGCTGGCCCCAATGTTTCATTTTTATTTCTTTCCTCTTTTCAATTTCTCTGATATATAACTTATTCCCTTTACTTGTGCTTTTTTATCCCCCGTGTTTCCCTAATATAGCAGGCATTTTCTTTTCCTTTCCTTCCCTCCAGCCCCTTTTCCCGGAGTTGTTCCTCACTGTTTCCCTCAATTTCGCGGCTTGGTTCGTCGCATAAGAGCCACTCCGGTATCCACATGCTTGGCTTGACCTCGTGTAGCCGGAGAGCGGCTTGCAAAAAGGGCGCCTGCTTTCTCAAGGGTCTTCAATCTTTAGGTGAATACTGCCGGGGACTCCTTCGAGTTTAGTTCGAGAAGGTGGTTCTGGTGCCAGTGGAAAACTTGCCGAACCCGGCAAGAAGGTGTCTCAGTTTTGCCTGAGTTTATCCAATCAATCACATCTGACTGCGAGTGCACAAAAGTTTTCTTGACTGCTTCAACTCTGCCAACTTCCTCTTTTGTGTTGTTGTTCTGCGCGCATATTTTCTGTAGGCTTGAGTAGGTGTCGAAGATACTTGAAATGACAGACCTGATGCCACAAAATCTGCGCGTTTATCGCTTTTGTGCTTATGCTGACCATAACTTCCAGCTTGCTCGCTGGAGCTCCGTGCGCTAGCTCCGGCTTAGTAACACTGCAAGCTTTTTCTGACGAAATATTTTTCAAAGGCTCTGCTTTAACTAATTTCTTCTTACTTGTTTTGCGTGCATCAGTAGAAGTGAAAGTTGAGTGCAAAAGCATGTACGTACAGGGTCGTCAACTTCTAGCTCTAACACTGTCACTGCTTTCAAAACAACGTTGCATCCGGCCTGGCCATGAGAAGCATCTCTCTTTGCTTGTATTGTTTTGCTTCGACGTGCACCTGCGTCGGATGAAAGGTTGCTTTGAAAGTAGTGACCATGTTATAGTTAGAAGTGGATGACCTTGTACATACTGCTGCATTATCGTTGCACTATGCCACTTCCTGAAAAGTTTTACATCGCTCTCTGAACTTAATCAGCAGGCATTTTAATTGACGCATAATGAATAAAATGCTAAATTTTTTTTCAAATCACTCATTTTCACTTGCTATCGGAAAATAATGCCATACCTCATATTTTTAGCATTCTGCAGAAATGAGTTGTCGTCAAGGCCTCCCTACGACCTCATTTCGTGCCTTAAGTCGACACGTAGGCTGTCTACGTGAGAAAAAAAGACAAAAAAAAAGAAGTTTTGGGCTACTCTCACCTACTGCTTGCTTGCTTTGCTAAGTTAAATTGGTTCACAGGAAGGGAAAGGCGCAGTAACTGTCACACTTGCTCTGTGGACACCCGAACCGCACCGTAAGGGAAGGGAGGAAGGTGGGAATGAAAGTGGAAAGAGAGAAGGAGGAGCCGTAGTGGAGGGCTACGGAGTAATTTCGACCACCTGGGGATCTTTAACGTGCGCTGACATCGCACAGCACACGGACGTCACTTCGTTTCGCCTTCATCGAAACGCAGCCGCCGCGGTCGGGTTCGAACCCGGGAACTCCGGCACAGTAGTCGGGCGTCTTACCACTGCACCACCCCGGCGGGGCATTTGCTTGCTTTGCCTATATTGAAAATTTCTGGGTGTGTGTTGTGTATGGCTTTACGAATTGTGGAGCCTTTTCTTTGGATTGGTTTGGTTTATAAGGTTTGACGTCCCAAAGCGACTCAGGCTATGCGAGACGGCTTACTGATGGGCTAAGTAAATATTGACCACCTAGTGCTTTTAACGTGCATTGACACCGCGCAGTAGCGGGCGCCTTGCTTTTCGCCTACGTCGAAAAGCTACCGAGGTTGCCAGGATTCAATCCGCATACTCAGATTCAATAGCCGAGCGCCGCAACCACTGAACCTGTGCGACGGGGCTTAGTGGGGTCACTTTACGTACCCATACAGTACACTGATATGATTTGCAAATTAAAACGGGAAAAATATATCTTAAAGGCTGAATAGTAGTCTGGGCAGGACTAATTTACCGAAACATATGTAGAATACAAGGCACCGGGGTTCTGCAGAGGATGCCACAGATCAGAGAGCAGTTCAAGAAAAGAAGGCCGGATCCGTGAAGGGGGATAGCGACCTCCCTAAGGGAGCGAAGAATATTCCCCAATTTAATTACGGTAATGACCCGAGACGCGGCAGGGAGTGTAGAGTGCGCCCACCGGAACAGCCGCCGTCAGCCAAGCTGGGGCGGAAGAGGAAGCCCTTCCGGGATCAGAGAGGAAGCACGCGAACTGAGGAACCATGCTTCCATTTCCGCCTTCGCCATTGCTCTCTTTTACATCTCGAGAGAAGTTTCAAACTTTGTCCTTGTGTATTTAGTTTTGAGTCTAGGCACCCTCAGGCGTACACTTGGACGTTAGTTTATTTCCTTCCGAAAAGACGGGAGGAAGCGTAGCAGTGCACAAAAACGGGAAGTAAGGTGTGAGAAACTCAGTTCTTCCCAATTTCGTCCTCATTAAAACGCACAGCTGCCCCGAATTTGCCCTCGAGAAGTTTATATTCGCTCTCGCAAAGAAATAAAGTGGCAGCTTTCGAAAACGTATCGGTGGCACGTCTGAGGTTCTGCAAAATGCAGGCGCTGCGAGGCCCAAAACAATAAGCAACACGGCTCTAACTTGGTTTGGTTTGGGGGGTTTACCGTCCCAAAGCGACTCAGGCTATGAGAGACGCCGTAGTGGAGGACTCCGGAAATTTCGACCTCCTGGGGTTCTTTAACGTGCACTGGCATCGCACAGCACACGGGCGCCTTGATTTTCGCCTCCATCGAAAAGCGGCTGCCGAGGCCGGGATTCGATCCCGCGTCCTTGGGCACAGTAGTCGAGCGCCGTAACCACTGCACCACCCCGGCGGGGCCACGCGGCTCTAACTTGCGATAACGGTTGCAAAATGATGATCGACTTAATCCAAAATATTCAATTTTGTGACCACAGGAAATGGGACATCATACATGCGAGGCCTTTGATGTGTCTTAAACTAAGTCATTTTCTTTTTTTATTCCTTTTCACGAGCTCTCACTCACAGAAGGGTGTCCCCGTTAAAGAAGATCAAGGTAGATTGTGTAAAATATGTCGTATAATAAAGAAAAATAATCTTGTTGAGGGCAACTGTAAAATCTGCCATTAACGTATTTCTAAGTTTCCGCCTCATGAAGTCGGAGGAGTGAAAATTGCAATGGTCAATGTTTTGGTAGCGTTGTCTTTTTTTATTATTAAACGCCGCGACAAAAACAGATATCAGGCTTTTGGAAAATACGCCTCTTGCGGCACTCAAAGCAAGAACTACTGTTTGAGGTAAACTTTGTATCGGCTGCTGCGGCACTGATCAAACATGCCGGTTGCATAAAAATGAACGTATATATTTTTATTTAGGTTTACAGCGGCTATCAGCAGTGGATAGCAGGGGAGTGACCTCCTCTCTCAGGAAAGCTGATTGCATTCCCATGCCCCTGAGCTGCAGGGACGATGACTCGGCCATCGTTACACACTTGTGAATTAAAATGTTTGTCATACGACGCTTGAGTCAGTCATGCCGCCTTTCGTTGTGCATAAAACCTCTTGGACGTACTGAGGGCCCTAAGCAATGCACATAAAAAATAATTGAGTATTTTGCTCTTTTCAAACCTTACCTTCCTGATGAAATTTTTAGGTTTACATTTAGCATATCTGGAGCGAGGTAACAACCAAGGAAAAACAGAAGGTGTTACATTACTCTAGGCACGAGCACACCCTTGAACAACGAGCTCTCGACGGCCAATTTAAAATAAAATTATATCTCTTTTTTTTCGCGCCGTCATCACCACAGACCGAAATTTCGCGCAATGTCGATCAGTATGCGTCTCGCAAAAGGTTTTGATTCGCATTTAAAGATAAAGATAAAAAAAAAAGGATGTCTTGGTGTCTCAGTTCAGTGAACCTTGATGCTTGAATAAATCCCGGCCGTGAGGTCCCTGCCTCTGTACCAGGGCTCAGTTTCATATTCTATTCTATGCCAAATGCTTGCTCTTTTCATATTTTGCTGGCCACTGAAGCGCTCTCTTCTAATCATTCCCTCTTCAGGAATCCACATCAAAAGATTCTAGAGCAAGGACCGGATTTTGCCACTTCAGAACGGCTCGCTTGGAATCCAATGCATTTGCAGAATCATCATTTGGTTTCTTTTATGTTCTTTCTCTCTCTCTCTCTCTTTCTCTCTCTCTTCTACCCTGCCAACTATGCCTGTCTACGTACCGAGTAATTGCGGTCGTTACTCCCCAAACTCCGCGGTTCCTGCGGTTGAATGACACCCGCGCAAATCTTCGATATTTCGGCGATGCATATTCGCAAGCGAGCCAGCTTCCTTTCGGTTCTAATTTTTTTTTTTTACTTTTTCGAACATTTTTCGGGGCAGGAGGTTTTCAAATTGCGATTGTGGAGGGCGGCGTACCGCTCTACCTTGGGACGTACTTAAGCACTTATCGAATGGCTCGATACACACGAGAATCGGATTCCTCTCAAAATTGTTCCGAGCAGTGTCTACTCAGGCTAAGCATTTCATGTCCTGGATAGAGAAGAAATGTAATAAAAATATTTGAGTTTAGTTTGGTGGCTAATTTTGAGCCCGCAACTGGAATATATGTATTTTTGTTTTGATTCGTCAGAACATTTGGATATGAGTCGGTTGAAGCACACGTTTAGGTAAAGTTGTGTTAAACCCGGGCAGTTGCTTTTAGTTGTTCATCGGACTATAAATGAGCCCGATATGATAGACATAGCACCTAAATTCTAATGGTGTCTCCCAGAACGCATATGTGGTGTGAAATGTGCTTGCAGTCAGACTAATACAAAGTGGAGGACTAACAAAGCAAATATTTACTTAAATCCAAAGAATATCTAATCCTGTAATGGGGTGGAAGGTGACTTATATCGCAAAATACAGAGAAAGCGCCCCCCCCCCCCCCCCCTCTCTATTCAAGAGAAGATGCAAGCAAAATATTAGGCAGGTCTTTCTTCGGTTCCACACAAATATTAAAAATGCCAACTGAAATAAACGGCGGCCACTGAAAGTATGCCAAGTAGTCTGCACTGTTTCAGAAAAGCTGTTTTGCAAGGACTGCTTCATTGCGACGTGTCTCTTTTTTGTAACTATCAAAATTATCAGAGCATTCCCCGGAATCGCACCCAACGGGACGAAGTCGACGCATTCTTTCGTCAACTGATCGTGGTCTTCGGGACCACGGCGCAAGAATAGGATAGGATAGGATAGGATAGGATAGGATAGGATAGGATAGGATAGGATAGGATAGGATAGGATAGGATAGGATAGGATAGGATAGGATAGGATAGGATAGGATAGGATAGGATAGGATAGGATAGGATA
>JAJIZL010019966.1:318646-379827 GCA_023969395.1 Amblyomma maculatum | reverse complement strand
TAGGATAGGATAGGATAGGATAGGATAGGATAGGATAGGATAGGATAAACTTTATTGCTCTACTTTACATATGTAATTGCCGACGGAGTTCTTCCATCTTCTTTTCGTCGATGGCTTGGATCCGTCTCACAGGCTTGACGCCCCTATTCCAGGGCACCACTGAGTTTTGTTGCTCGCTGGGCATGGATGACACGTCCTCTTTGGAGGATTGAGTTGCCGCTGGAGAGCATACTCTCCTACTATTCCGCACTCAGATTTTCTAGCTTGTGGAAAGCTTTGTTTCTATCGCATTCCCAAGTGATGTGATCAAGTTTCGATGAACCGATCGTTCAGCTCGCCATCCTCATCCTGCCGAGCACACGTGGCATTGCAATTCTGGTCTCATTCACGGAATTTTCGCGATTTAGCTCAAACTCACAGGACGTTCAATACACGTTCTTGGCACTCACCCTGTGCCACAGAATGCTATCTTTTTTTTTTTGCACGGTGTGCTTTTGCACGGTAAGAATGCAAGCTACACACATAACCGCAGCTACCCTCGGCGCTGTCGAGCAGAGTGTAAGATGGGCAGAGTGGGATAGAAGGTCTCATCAGTGTTGGCTTGGTTATTGCGTGCGCTTAAAGACAAACTTTTCAAAAAGAAACAATTTTTTTTCAGGTCCTGCAGTGGGAAAAGCGATGGGGGCTTCCTTGGTAGTTCACGAAAATGCGAGATTCGCCGAAAAGGAGAAGAGGGCGCTCACACAAGAGGGGTGATTACGCCATACTTTACGGTAGAATAGAACATAAAGCAAGGGCAGTTAGCATTACATTATGAAACGGCAGGATGAAAGATGAAGCGCACAAAGGTAGATACGGCATACGCGCTGAGGAACAACGAGACATCATTCGATAAAAAAAAACACACATAATGTACGTAATCGTAAACGTAATCCAGTGTTCGTTACGCTGAGGTGAAAATAAAAATTATCCCATTTTAGGCATCAGACAGGAGTCTAGTAAAACCTGCAATACAGAAAAGCGCAAAGAAAAGTATACGTGTACACGCCACTTTTGTGACCTTTGATGATAAAAATGTTCTTTCCTGATGTATCTCGAGATGTTTTATGCTACTTGCTTGGTTTGTTTTAACAGGTGTCCTGGAATTATTTGTGGACATTATAACACGTAGCTACGGTAACAGAGTTCACTTTTGCGTCAGAGTGTACCGTTTGTGCACTTCTGTAACATTCGCTTATTTCGTGGCCGTTCCAGATTTACCTAGCGGTAATTTCAGACTGGAGATCACTTGAGCAAGTAGAAAAACGACAACATGCTGCTGGTGGAAGCCGAAACCATGATGACCTCCGCATGTCTAGCGTGGAGTGGTATGCCAACAAACTTAACGCGGAAGCTCTTCTCTCAAAGGTAATCGCCTGTTAGGTGCAGTCTAACCTTCAGGGTGCTTCCCAGTGCCACACCAAAATATAGTTGTGGACGTCGTACGTCACTTTTAAGCTGACACTGCTACATAAAAAGTGTTCGACGGCCTAGAGATGCAGTCCTGCAAGAACTGTAGGGGAATAAATTCCCTCGTATTAATTAAGGCAAGAAGACTGACTTGGTCGATACTTCCGCTACGGTGGGAGCAGAAAAGAATGCGGAGATCAAGAGCACAGGGAGATTGTAACTGAATTCGTTTCTTTGTTCGGGGGAAAATATTAAGTAGTCTTATTGGACAAGAATTGCAAAGGCAAACTCAACATGGTGCCTGTAGAACCTTTCCGTCGCGTGCCAGTCGTCTCGTACGTAACGCTGTCTAGAATGCGACTGAGATCCGAACGATCCATAGGCCCGAAGAGCAGCATTACTGCTCACTTTCTGTTTTATATTTACCTCTCCTAAGACTCCTACCCCCTCACTTTCTTAGCTAAAAAAAAATGTTGCTTAGCCAGTAAAAAAAAAATCAAAACTGAGCATGCCTGAGGGCGCTCCACTTCTGCAAGCAATAAGTATCTTAATCGATGAGCGAACGTTCCATGTAAAAATAAAAGCTTATAAAAAGCCACCTGTCCATTCACGCGGTGAAGGGGCGCCATGTTTTAAGCTGAGCACTTAGTCCAGCCAGAAGGCAAGCAAGAAAAATGGGGAATACAAATGACTTAAGAAGCGCAAAGTAATGAGCGGCGCCCGACGGCATGGCAGCGCTCTCCGGCCCTTTATTAGGGACATACGTTTTCCCTGAAATCCCGAGCGCTTCAAATTAGGGGACTTGAGGACTTCGCCTGCCCTGGCCCTTGGCCATTTTGCACCGACGAAAAGCAAATGCTGAGCAAAATGTTATACAGGTTCGTCCGGAGGATGTGCGAAGATCGGTGCACCACAGTTCGTTGGAAAACGGTAGATTTGTATGGGAACAAACAGGTCCGATATACTTCCATTGAATATCCGGTAAGTACTACGTCGAACGAATGTGTAAAGCGGTTAGCAAGTACCATTAAGATCCCTATTAAGATTATTGGTATCACGTATCGGCGAGCGAATCTGTATAGGAACAAAGATCTCATCGTATGGTGTCAAACGGATCTGCACGCATGCAGAAGGTGCTTCTAGATTTACGATCTCTTGAATCTGCGGCTTGATGCGGATGTATGTGAACAAATGGCTTCTGCATACAAGGGGCGTAAAATTGACATATTTTGAACGAGCAGTCGCATCTCAAACGTGAAAGACAGTCAACCCGGAAATTGACTCCCACGAGATAGCAAATAGTTCATCATTCGAAATAGTTCCATACATTACAGACACATTTTTAGCTACATGCTAGTGGCTCCAGCGTTGAGGAAGAAACCGAAATATCGCTCCCGTTGAATGCAAGTTTCGATTATTAAAACAAATCTGGTACCGGGAAGCGGCAGGTAAGCCATTTTTCGAGACGACATATGATGGCCCGCCCTATTCAGTTAGTCTCTGATAACTGTTTATTTAACGAAGCTAATATAAAATTGTGTTATATACACGTCTAGATGTGTAAGCAGCTGTCTGAAAGGACAGAAACATCGGTGCACATAAGAAGCGTACTCATGATTGATTCTCTTCTCGGCGAGGTTTTGTACGCTGCACACAACATTGACAGGCACCCGTGACCGCGGGCTGGAAATACGACGGCATAAAAGCGGAGTGAAAAGAAGCAGCAGGAAGGGAAGACTCTTTTTGTTCCTTCGTTCTGCGGACGCATTTGCCGTTAGGTAAAAGAGCGTCCACAGCAGTTGTGTGCTTCTGTGAGAGCGTGAGCCTGTTCACGTTTTGCTTGCGGCGACCGGCCGTCATCAAAAGTTTACGGAGTTTGTCTCGCGAACAACTATTCCTTTTCAGGCTAGATTCCTGTATACTAAATAAGACAGGCGTAGGTCACATCTGCATGTATATGTCACAAATGTACGTTGCATGATGCTGTCTGTAATGAGTTCTCTTCTTTGCGCATAGAATACAGAAGGAACTGTTGGATTTATTGATGCGAAAATATTTGTTCCACAGGCATAGCTACACAAGATTTAGGAAAATATTATTATTGTTATCAAACCGAACTTTTGACCAGCTCGTAGAGGATGCTCGGGATAACTCGACGCATAAACGTGTTGCACTGTTAGAGAAAGCTTTTGCCAAGAAAAAGAAAATTGTTTAATCAAGAAAAACAAAGTAAGAGCCTTCGTTCTTATAGCACGTCCGAAGCTGGTGCATGGATCGCGGCAGATGGCGGATAACCGGGAGCCAACTCAGAGGCTTTTAATCTGAAATTCCGCAGCCGAGCGCAAGCGAGGCCCGAAGCCGCACAACAAAAGCATCCCGAAAGAAAACAACGTGATTCTACCGCCACTGCAGCCTACGAAACGAGAAACGCTCCATAAGATCACGCCTCCCCGTCCCTTACTAATCCTTTAACTCCCACACTTGATTTGTGTCGCAAATCCCAGGCCACGCACAAGGCTTTCAGCCAAAGTGGAGAAGACGGGAGAAAGGAGCAAAGAGGACGAGATCTGTGGTAGCCCAAAAAGCCAAGCGGGGAGGCTATTTTGGGCCTCACTCACCGCCCACTCCCCAGGCTGACCCCCTTCTCCCACAAAGACTGAAGATTTCACGCGCTGCTCCACGTGTACAAAAAGGAGGGAAGAATTAAGGGAAATGGGAGCGGGAGGGCGCCTATATAAGCCTGGCATTTTCCTCGCCGCCACGCATCCCCATCCCACGTATGTGAGTACAACGCCAGCACCCAAGCCCGCGCTGCCCAAAGCTGCGCGACAGGACCAAGTCGTTCGGCTCGCGACGAATGCGTAGCCGAGATTATGAGCTCAAAATCCCCGCGCAAAACTTTTAACCCTCCCCCATCCCTGTGAATAGCTCCCCCTTCGCGCCATCTCCTTAAGCAACAGCAAAAGTCCCTCTATTCTTCCAGGTTGCTCAGCCCATATATCAACAACTCCCTCACCCCTATGCTGCCTTGAGGGAGTGACTTCCTTCTTTTTAGGGATTCAGAGTCGCGACCATTCAAGCCAACCACCAACAAGCGCAAGAACGTGCTACCTGTTCTTTCATTTGCAACAGCTCGCCGTGTTCGAACTCAGTGTTGATCGGGTTACTAAGATGTTGCTCTCCTCACAAATACAACGCTTATAGAGATGCCCGAAAAAGGTAAACTAAAATATAAAGCAACCTTCTCTTTCTCTCTTTTTGCTTACTGTGTGGGGAGTACGCAAGTTCACCTCAATTTCTTGTGATGCGCGTTATTAGACACTTGTTTTCAAGCCCCTTTCATCGTACATCTGGCTATATTCTGCGGATCTCCTATTAGTACCTATATATTCCGCCCTTGTATTTCGAGCTTTATTTATAGTATATTTCACACGCTTACACCACTTTTTGTTAGTTTATGTCCCATCTTTTCTTGATGTCAGTGCATGTTTCTAAGCCAAAAATCGGTTTAGCAAAGATCTTTTCGTCTGGACGGTTTTCCACCCACGCGGTCGAGGTTAGAAGAATGCTTAACTAAACAACCTACAGCAATTCCCTTTTCACCGACCTTCCACTGCTTGTTTAGTGCGCTCTTTTGTCCCACTTCGAATCCCCGTCTTCATCCACGGAGGTATACCCAGCTGAGCCCTAGTTCTCGTTTGCATTCTTGCCGCATGAAACCAGTTTGCGGCTGCGTCGTTTCTGGGAAACCGTTATTCTTTCCGGCTAATCTAACGCGTGCTCCCCCGCGCGGAGTATTCGGGTATCTACGCACGCACGTATGCGCGCACTTTCACAGCCATGTTGCGCGTAAGAATAATATATAGTCTCACGGTTTCTGCTTTAGCAACGAGGCAGCTCCTACGTCAGTCGAGAAACGGACTTCTTGCGATAGAGAAAAAGCAAGAGAAAGATGAAGAATCTCGTCCACGGCCGGTAAGGTTGCGGCGTCAATCCCGACAGCAGATATATATCATACCTAGTCATCCCCTCCGCACCCTGAACGCTTCCTTAAGGCCCTGTGGGTAGGCGCAGCCAACCATGTCGTAGGCAGTGAGCACTGCTCGTCCAAATCCCGCGCCATTTCCTCCCCCAGAAACTTCTGCGTCCTCAATGGAGTTTCCCTGTTTCTCCTTAGCAACCATTTGTGTTTGTCTTCCTCGGAGTGGAGGGAAGGTACGTTGCGAGGGACTGAGCTTCCTCACCGCTGTCGCCTTCCATAACTCTTGCTCTGACGCGCAACCACGCCGGACGCAAGCTGTGATGCCGTTTCCACGTGTGATCCAGCGGAGGACACTGTTAGCGTTAACGCGGTACAGTTCTGAAGTGAGCACCGAAGCCGGAATCCATTCTTGCCTCGTTTCTTCCTCCCTGTACTGATGGGGGCCGCACATCATTGCCTGCTACTGCACTATTTTTGTTACTTAGATCGGAAGAGCTTAACGGGGGCGTACCAACTTTGGTGTGCGTAGCCACTAGTTCGATCGCAGTGTATGACCGGTTGAAACGCGATAAAATGGAGGATGTCCTCGCGTCGTACTTATGGAATATAATTAAAGTCGTTGAAAAGTAGTGTCTGGAATTTAGTAGAAAGAGAGAGAGAGAGAGAGAGACCCTTTAATGAAGAACAAAGATTTTAGCCGGAGTTTAAATTTCGCTTACATGGTACTCTGTGTAGGAAGGGGAATTGGGGAGGAAAAGATTGAAAAAGAATCGTGGGGAGACGTTAACTCGCCTTATAAGGCTCTGAGTGAATTATACGCTGCGCTGCTGGCCTAAAACCGAAGCGGACTCTAAAGAAACAAAGAAAAAATGGTGCAAAGAAAGGAAAATTTTTGAAAAAAAGGAAGAGAGACAGAATACAGGAAGGAAGGAAGGAAGGAAGGAAGGAAGGAAGGAAGGAAGGAAGGAAGAGTGGGAGGGTAAAAGGAAAGAAGAAAGGAAGGTAGGGAGGGAGGACGGAAGGAACGAACGAACGATAGAGCGAACGAACGAAGAGGAATAAAGTAAGAAATGAAAGTCGAAAGCAAGTAAACGTGCGAAGAGACGTCGAAAGAAAAGGGGGAAACAGAAAGAAGAAAAGAAAAGCAAGAATAAAGGAAGGAAAGGGAAAGGAATAAAGAAAACAGAGACAGAGAATAAAAGAAGGCATACGCACTGTTGGACTATAAGAGTACAGTTCCGTCACTTGCGTGACGCCAACAAGCCCGGCCACCCACCCCAACGAGCGTGTGCAAAGGCGTGGAGCAAATGCGGTCGCGCTCACAAGAGCGACGACTGCGGTTCCCTTCGCCGCCGCCCAACACTGGCCGTGGGCTGCATCTGCAAGTCGAAAGCTTTCTCCACCGCCGCCCGGGCTTTGCGAAGCCGGAAAGGCTTAGCGAAGCCGCGTACGCCTCATATTTTGATACCCCAGCCTCCTTACTTTTTCCCACCTTCCGATTAACTTCCCCCAAAGTGGCTTTGTCCGGTCGTGGTCTGCCGACCGTGTTTATCTTAGGACGGCTGCGCGGGCAGCTTTTGTCATCTTCATAATCCGCGAAGCCTATAACCCCACGAGTTCCAAGGCGCCGCGTAGAATAGACAAAAAGACCGGGGAAGCGATCGTCACCTTATTTGGTGTTATGTTTTCGTGGTAGGCTTTCGCGGGATGGACTACGAGAATGGTACGTAGAGTGGGGCCCGCGCGATAAGTGAACTTCGCAGAGACTTCAAGAGAAAGATGTTTATACGCCGCGTCGATGAGTCTTAATTCTTATTCACTGGCAAAACCTTGCGTGTAATGCACAGCATCTTAACTAATGTAGTAGTGTTAGCAGTAGTGCGCGTTCACGGTGACAAAAGACTGCACTATAACTTCACTCTCCTTCCTGTTTATCTGCGGTTAAGGCCTGCAAGGCACTCCTAAGCTTACTGAGAGCGTCGATTATGAACGACAGACTATGTCCGCAGTGCTGTCTCCGCTAGAGACTTGTGTTGCCATTTTACTCTTTTTTTAAGGCGAAAGCCTTCAATGGCTCATACTGTCGTGGACAAAGTTTGTCCCGATTTTGCGACGGCTATCGCGTGGCGTTCCTTGGCGTGAGTTCAAGCGTGAGATTGCAGATGGCAGGAACGCTAGACAAGATGAGACTTCTGGGGGAAAGGTGCAGTATCTGTCACACTTTCTCCGACAAATGTGCGTTTGGATGGTACACCATCGCTCCTGTCGCGTGGCGTTCCTTGGCGCGCGTTCAAGTTTGGGATTGCAGATGACAGGAATGCTAGACAAGATGAGACTTGTCAGACTTAAGTGTATACCCAATAATGTAGCCCATGTCTTTTCTCATACACAAGAAAAATATGATCTTAACCTGGTTAGGTTGTCCCCAGGTGGTCGAAATTACTCCGTAGCCCTCCACTATGGCTCCTATTTTTCTCTTTCCACTTTCACTCCCACCTTCTTTCCTTCCCTTGCGGCGCGGTTGAGGTGTCCACAGTAAACAAGTGAGACAGCTACTGCGCCTTTCCCTTCCTATAAATCAATCAGTTTTCCCCTTGCGGTGCGGTTCACGTGTCCACAAAAACAAGTGTGACAGATATGGCTCCTTTCCTTTATTGTGAACCAATAATTATTATTATTATTTAGAATTATGAGCCCCGCTGCGATGGTGCAGTGGTAAGACATCCGAGTAATGTGCCGGGGTATAGCCGGGGCACCAGCCCGATCCCGACCGCAGCGGCTGCGTTTCGATGGAGGCAAAACGAAGAAGCGTCCGTGTGCTGTGCGATGTCAGCGCACGTTAAAGATCCCCAGGTGGTCGAAATTACTCCGTAGCCCTCCACTACGACTCCTCTTTCTCTCTTTCCACTTTCACTGAACCTTCCTCCTTTCCCTTACAGCGCGGTTCAATTGTCCGCGGATCAATTTTGACAGATACTGCGTCTTTTCGTTTACGTGAACTATTTGTTTATTATAAGAATTATGAACGAAAAAACGCGGATTGAAAATTGAGTGTGCCCCGCCGGGGTGGTGCAGTGGTAAGACGCCCGACTACTGTGCCGGAGTTCCCGGGTTCGAACCCGACCGCGGCAGCTGCGTTTCGATGGAGGCGAAACGAAGTGGCGTACGTGTGCTGTGCGATGTCAGCGCACGTTAAAGATCCCCAGGTGGTCGAAATTACTCCGTAGCCCTCCACTACGGCTCCCTTTTCTCTCTATCCACTTTCACTCCCACCTTCATCCCTTCCCTTACGGCGCGGTTCAGATACTGCGCCTTTCCCTTCCTATGAACCAACCAACCAACCAACCAACCAACCAACCAAAATTGAGTGTTAAAGAGGCTATCGCTGCATCAGTCGCAGCTTTCGCTCTATCACTAGGTTCAAACCATGCTTAATCCCCCACATTTTTTTTCTTTCGGGAGAATAGAACTAGTAGCTCGAGCTGTGCGGACAGCCACGCGAGCGTGTAGGATTTGGATTTCCTAACCTCTCTGTCGTCTCACCACTGTTAACTTTAAAGAGCCTCATGCGCATCTCCTGCGCGAACCCTGGTAAGGTATCCTTTTTGCCCCTCGGCACGGGAATTGGATGCCACGGTCCTTGTTAACACTGGACCTCAGTGCGAACAACCATCGACTTTCTAGAAATCTACAATTGCCTTTTATCGCATGCTAAATCCACTTACCATGACATCATTACTGTTGAAGATCGTGTGAGCGATATCATGGGCGAGGTATTGTTGCCTGTTGTATGGGAAATCGGCGTTCATCAATACGTCGTGTCCAATGGGCCTGCATAGCCTCGTCATCGATACCGGACCATCTACGAGACTGTTTGGCGATTCATTTGGGCTGTTTTGTCCACTCGTGATTGTCTGGAGCGATGGAGCGTTACTTCAGTGTTGTTGTTGGTGGTGGTGTCCCGATAAAAATGGCGAATACACATAAGGGAGATCGGCCCCACCAGGCGGTGATTACAGTTTCCGAGGTTCCATTCTGCAGAACTGAGATTATAATTTTGATAAAATCCGGTTCACTAACAGTGATTATTTCGGGTGGTGCATGGGCTTTCTGAAACTTTCATTAGTGAGATTAATAAAATAATAATGACAATATAGCAATAAATAAATAAGAATTACGCAATTAGAAATAAAAAAGTATACAAAAATAAAGGACAAAGTTGTAACAACCAGTTGTGATGGAAAACATTTTGATTCTAGTAGAATATTTTGTACGGCAGAGCATACATTCCCATCGGCACGTCCTAGAATAGAAGCGCCATGAGACAGTACAACCGCTGACGACAAGTGCAAACTAAGTTTCTGTAACGGCATTTCTAAATACCGCCTCCTGAGCGATGTATCATCATTATCATCAGCCTGATTATATCCACTGCAGGGCGAAGGCCTCTCCCATATTTCTCCACTTAACCCGGTTCTGTGCTAGCTGCATCCACTTGACCCCTGCGAACTTCCTAACCCCATCCGCCCACCTAACTTTCTGCCACCCCCTGCTACGCTTTCCTTCCCTTGGAATCCAGTTTGTTACCCTAAGCGACCATCGGTTATCCTCTCTTCGCACTACATGTCCTGCCCATGCCCATTTCTTCGTCTTAATTTCCACTAGAATGTCGGTAACTTGAGTTATTTCTCTGACCCACTCTGCACGATTCTTATCTCTTAATGTTACCCTTACCATTTTTCGTTCCATAGCCCTCTGGATTGTCCTCAACTTAAGTAGAACTCTCTTGGTTAGCCTCCACGTCTCAGCCCCATAGGTGAGTACAGGTAAGGTGCAACTGTTGTATACTTTCCTCTTGAGCGATACCGGTAAGCTGCTAGTCATAATCTTCGAGTGCTTGCCAAATGCGCTCCATCCCAATCTTATTTTTCTTGTCATTTCCTTTTCAAGCGATGTATATCTGCGTCAAAAGAGCAAAAAATGTTCATTGGTTTTCTGGCTCATCCCAATATTGGTGTGCATGCCCGAACTGCCCGCTCGCGCAGTCGAATCGCCACGCAACCGTCACCTGCATGGTAGCGCGCATCTTCTGGCGCGCAGTTCATGTTGGATTCCGCGGACAAGGTATTGCTTCATTTTTTTTCTTGTGGTCGCTTTCCCAATGGCCATTTCGAACGCCTGTTATTAGCGGCAGGCTTGCTCAGTTTATGGCGAAATCGTTGCTTAGCGGTGTCAGGTGGATTTTGGCGTCGTCATGCCGTGTGGCCAATACTTGGTCGCCTATGCCGTGAACTTATTAGTAACTTGCCGGAAGAATTCTTTTGCTTGGAAGAAGAAGAGTTCCTGATACAATCGTCTTTGCCTTTTTTTTTTTTTTTTTGTGCAGAACAACTGTGTTAACTTGGTGTTTAGGCGAAATTGGCGATGATGCATCTCCCTAAGGCCATGAGTTTGTGCAACTGTGTTATAACCTTGTTATTTCATTCCCATTAGTCCATGTACTCTTGTCTAGACCCGCTTCGCGTAACCAAGAAATATGGCGTTGTGGACAGTAAAACACATTGCAAATGCATTAGTTGTTTCTGATTTTATGCAAGGAATTTGGCTTATTTGATAACTATTCTATGAATTCTATAGGATCCGAAGCATGAAGAACAGGGGAAAAGGGTTCTCACTTTCAAGGTGTGCTTTGTGACTGCCTCCTTTTTCTCCTGATCCTTATCTTTGCAATACTAGTCATGTCGGTGCCATGCATACAATTTTGCATATTTGGTACTCGGAGACCGAGAAAAATGCTCTGCGTAAATAACTGCCCTAATCGCTCTCAAACGTCGCAGACAAGTAGCATTTTATGGTCTATTCTCTTTCAGAAGTAGCTTAACATCGACATTTGTATGGGCCATCCGCAGTTAATGAGAAACTTATCTGCTCCATTCAAAGACAGGCGAGCCGAGTAGCATTCCTGGCTGCGTGTCATGCCAGGAGACGAAGCAATTGAAGGCTATTTAAGAGCCCGGAAGAGGGGCGCCGTTTCAATAATGGTTACTATCACGATATCACATCGTTTTATCAAGGAAAGCCGTGGACTTTACTCGTGATTTAATTTCAACCAGCAGAGAGAACAGCATCCTTTCAATACTTAAGGACGCGGGATCAAATCTCGGCCCGGTAGCCGCACCCATGTACTGTGCGATGTCATTGCGCTCTAAGAAGCCCCCTGGTGGCCGACATTTCCAAGTCATCATTTGCGTTCTTTGAACTTGTTTTTCAAGTATAGCTTTGGGACGTTAAACCCGACAAAGCAATAAGAGTAGCATTTTCAAAACCGCCACGCAGCTTTTCGTTTACAGAGCTGAGCAATTGGTTGCTTCTTCGTCCGGCAGGTCGCGCACCCAGCACAATGAAGTGATTTTAGAGTCGGTTGTTAAATTTACCCAGTGAAGGAAAGAGTGGACACAAAACACGTGTACACAAGAGAAGAGATGTTAGACACGGGCGGCAGTCGGGCTTTCAGCTGCGCTTTATTGCAATATGCAGCTACCGCTCAAAGATAACGAAGCATAACCAACTACCGGGGGTTAAAACCCTATGCAGAGAGTTTTTTTTTTTTTTTTTTCTCTCCATCGGTTGCTTAAAAGAGGCTTCAGCTACACCTCGACGAAATCCAATATGGGTAGTAATGCTATTACACTGAAAAATAATGCGCACATATCAACAAAATACATGTACTTTTTGAAAGGGGCGGCTACGCGATTCGAGTAAAAGCTTGCAGTAACACCAACCACATTCCTATGGTAAGATAATATATTCTCGATGAAATTCATCCCTCATTCATTCTGTGAACGTGGCGAGCTTTTCTCATATTCAGCCTCTTCAAAACAATGCGATCTGAATTCAACACCTACAAAGCCGAAACGGAACCGAAACTGCACCCAACTTTTTCTTCGAGAGCGAGACCACCTTGCCATCTCTTGACGGTAAAGCGAACCTGACGGCGCGCCGCATGACCTCCGAGATTACCGCGCGCGCGAGTGTTGCGCGGAGGTAATCTCGGAGGCTTGGACGCCGCAACGATTCCACGAACATGGCGCAGCCCAGGCGTTTTCCGTGAAGCTGCCTGTCAGAAGCGTAAACACGCCCGCGACCTATCGTTTTACGTCCTTCGGTGCAATGTTACGGTGACGACAGCGCGTCCGAGTCTCGAAGCGCAATGATCCGCGTATTCGTGCCCGCGTACCGTCAAGTGGACATTCCGAACGGACGGCGGTATGTTGTTTACTGCGTCGAAGTGACCGTTTCAGGCGTTTGTCACCGGCTGGAACGCAGGTACAGCACTTTCCACACTCTACACAAGAAGGTCAAGCGCATGCTGGGAAGTCAAGCACCTTCCGGGTTCCCTCCGAAACGTCTCCGTGGTCTGAACCCCAAGTTGCTGGAACAGCGGCGCGCGGGGCTGGAACGGTACCTACAGGACCTAGTGCGGATTCCTGCCCTGTCGTCGCATTTGCTGTCTTTCCTCGAAGTGCCTGCGTCGCTCTCACCTGCTGTCAGCAACGGCTCCGTCGACAGCGACGAGCAGGAGTTCAAGCCCTTGCACCAGCCCATTCTGGGTTTCCCAAAGGACCCGTATTTGGATACTTCCAGCAGCGATTCGCTTCCCGACGTCGTCATGCAAGGTGTCATGAATGGCCTCTTTGGTGGTTATGACTATGACGACTAACGGTAGCGCCTGCCGCTCTAATTTGGGTTCGTTATTTTCGATCCGTCACTTCTGCGTGTATTTTGGTGTGAAGCTAGTTGTACTAGCCTTTCGCATCGCGTCCCCCTTGACAGTGTCTGCATTGCCATCAGCGATGCGCGCTATAGCTTTACTACGCCTCTCGGGGAGGTGCAGTGCTTTTTGTTGAATTTACGATTTTCGCAGAGTCACAGTTTTTGCCACAGCTCAGGTAAAGTTATATAGAAGCGCATTTTTCGTTTGTTGAGCAAACGTAATAACGTTATGTTGATTTTTAGTTTCCTCCTGATCACATTATCCTGACAGCCTTTTATGTAACATTTACTAAGGCTGCAGGATACATGGCTTTTAAATGTTTCTAATATAGCGAATTATATTGGTGTGTTGCCATTTTGCATTGTTGACGCTCATTTTTTTATTTGTTGCTGTCGTGCAAAGCATCTATGGACGTACTGAGCCGTGTATAGCTTGCCTCTATTAAATATGCAAGGCATTTGCCAATGCGTGTCACAACTTTACCCATACTTTACCACCATGTATTTGCAACAGGGCCTACAGTACCTTGACAATCGATAGTTATTTTTTGACCAGATGTAGTTAATTAAGCTAGAATTTATCCTAATCCAACTGCTTTGCAGTACATGTGCTCAAAGGTGTTCTTTAATATTGGTTAAAAGTACCTTGCTGCTTTAGTCTGTTAAAAATGTTTTTGAGCTAACTTACAAGACACTTTGTAACTACTCAGTTATCTTCCTACATCAATTCTGCTAAAGTCAAATAATAAAGTGTGTTTTTTTTTCTTTTTTGAAACTGCCCCATTTTTTCTCCTTTAATCACTTTTAATAACCAAATACATAAATTCTGTGACTAGGGCAGCTTTATGTTTTTATAGCAATTAAAATGAACAGACAAGTATCTTCTGTACTTGTAAGTTTTATGCACAGAAACTGGAGGAAATACTCAGTAATGAACTCAGTCTACATGATTAAGGTCTTGCCCCTGCAGCATTAAAAATTGATTGTTATTTATGAACTCAGCCGACAAGAAATACCTCTCACCTTTTCTCTTTTTTTTTTTTTGAGTTAATGTGTCCGCACAAATGTTGGCAGGCTGTAATTCTTAATTTGTGCAGTCCTGTGCCAGTGCTGTTGCACACCAGAGTTCATAGCTGGAAAATGTCAAACATTTAGGGTATAGTATACACTGAAGTGCCCATTGTTTTTAATGGATGGACCACATTTCATGAGATGGAGTCCCAATTCAGCCTGTAGCTCTTCGTCACTGAGCACTTGACTTTGTCTTTGGCAGCCAGTCAGCTTTATTCACCTCCTCGAACCTTTCCTGTGCCTTACACGAGTATAGTTTTGTAACCTACAGTATTTCTGTGATCAGCACAGGCGTGTGCAGGGTTCTGCATTAGCGTAGCGGTTGTCAAGTTTCACTACAGCCCTCTCCACCCCAGCCCAGCCAATGCCACTATGGCCAAAATTCAGGGCAAAGATGCTGCAGCAAAGAGAAAGGGAGGATTATAAAACATTGGTTTTGATGTGCTAGAATTGCATCATATACAAAATATCGAGCGCATTAAAAACAAAAGCTTCGTCATAGATTCAGAATTCAAAATGATGCGAGAACGCGTTTCTCTTTATGGTCCCTTGAGTAGGTAAAGGTGGCAAGTAAGCAGTCCTTAGAATGCAACACCACGGGCCTTTAGCCACCAGGTGGCACAGATTCTACAGAGTAAAGGCATAGGGCAAAACTGGCGTCACCCGTAGAGGATTAAAGGGGGGTGGCCACACCCCCTGCTTCCCCCCTCTTACACACGCCTGTGATGATGCACCAACTGCTTGACAGTTGAATTGGTCAGGAACATGCTCTTCTTGAGTCAGCTCTCAAATGCAAATTTCCATGTTTTAGTTAGTCATTTCCTGTTACGAGTCGTGTGCACTTGAGCCTCTTTGTAGTGCTTTACCATATAAGCCATGTATCTATTTCCAGTAAAATCTTGTTTTGCATCAACTTGAAAATGTATTAACTATGAGGCAATCTTGATGACAATACAGGCTGTTTTATTTCAGCATCCTTTTTAAAATGTGCTTTCTGTTTTTTGAAGAGGTAAGAGGATATCTTGCTAGGAGGACCTCAAGCAAGGAAACCTAGTGTAGCATTCCCAGTTATAAAGTGGAAAGTTTGGCTTTCTGGCCTCAAAGCAGCATCCCAGGGGAAATAAAAATGGCAGTTACACAAAATTTTGCCTGCCAAAGCATGTGCTGCAAGACCACCCCATGAGGCTCGCACAGAGCTCCTGGGCATTGGAGGGGTCTCGACGATAGTTTCCTGATGTGACATTTTAAGCATTGATGGTGTAAAAGAGGTCATACTGCGCGGCATAGAATCTAACTCAGTGAGCTGTACAGTGTCAGCATAGGCTTTATCATGTCACAACAAATCAGCTGTGGTGAAAAGCCGAGCGGTGATGAATTCTACTACGTCGTGCTGTAAAATGCAGAAAAAGCTAAAGAGAACAACTGTTGACACACTCATTTGGTAGAACATACCAGAGAGTATCAAAAGGTCAGTTGACAGTGCCAGCATTTGTGTTTGCCTTCGTCCTTGCTTTTTAACATGACATGACAGACTAATTGGTATATATTCATAGCTAACGAGCCCAAAGGGTAACGACAAGGAAAGAAGACAGCACAACAGAAGCACTTGATTTTGCATCTCCTTTCTTCCTAATTCTTTTCCTTCTGTCATTTCTTCACGAGGTGTATAGCTATAGGCGGTAGCCGTAGTTCATGCAAAGGTGCTTTTTTAATCATGGATGAAGGAATGGATGGGATTTTCAGAACTGAAGGCTTCCCTATTCATGATTTCAGTTTTGTCTTGATTGCTGTCATAAAAAAATGAAACGGGTTCTTAAATTTGTGGAATATTTATATTCAAATATTACAGTACGGTATTTTTGCTGCACATATATGTTCTGGCCAAAGGTTATTTGATTTCTGTGAGCAAATGCTGAGCAAACTAACAGTCCCTCTTTGCACTGCTGTGCATGCAGTGTATTATTTCTTGCATGCCACCGACAGCATTTGTTCCTTAGCCCATTTCTTGGCACTTGTACCAAAGCTTCTGCTGACGCTTGACCAGTTGTCGTTATATTTGTATCCTTAATTTGAGAAACCGAATGCAGCTAATTCAATGGAACCTGTCCGCATTTGCATTATTTAAAATTTCTCTGCAAACCAAATGTGTTGTGTAAATGCCATACCTCATAGCAGGCTGCTTATTTGTGAGGAGATCAACTGTGGTGTAATGAGTGAAAACGGTCACATATATGCAAAAGAACGGAACATTTATATACATGTGCTTTCAACAGTATTGGAACAACATATTTTGTCAACACAAACAGATGCAACAGGAATAGAACATTGCACAAGGACTAACGTACGCCAAGAAGGTTGTTGCTGCTGCAGCTGGTAACAGAATCTATAGCATTCCTATGATGTGGAATTTGAACCTTGCCAACGCTGTTTAGTCATTGCTCTACCGTTTTAGCCTTTGGAATCTTTTTTAAGTGTGTCTGTGCGAACTCACTGTCTGTCTGCTACAATAAACCAGATGTTGACACATTTTCACGGCAGCTGCGTGATGCATGAACCCTTATCAGCATTGCTTCTGTATACACAGTGTACTGGGTCTAGGACCCCATCGGACTAAGATATAAATATATTTTTGAAATTTGCAGTGAGCATTGTAGGCTTCAGCGATATTAAATTCACAACTGGTCATTTATGAACCCCATAAACGACTTTACTTTGTGATGGACATACTTGGAGTAGCCAAGGCAGGTGCAACAAAAATGTTTATCTCAATCTGTATTTTGTTGTCTGTGACCAGGTTGGGGTAGATATCAGATTTCAAACATTAACCATATTGTTCACAAGTCAGTGAACATGCTTTACACTGCTTTAATGACTTTAAGGTAACCCTGTTACCTAACATAGGGTTATGGAATGTATGGCATATCTTAGTGTTGTAACACTGTTATGTGTGGATTTAATTCAGAGTACGCCAAATGGCCTGGTGAAACATTACAGAAGTCTAGACCCAGTTTTGTGCACATTATGACAACATGCATCACTTGTTAGCTGTATTTCAAAGTGTATTGCAAAAGGCTACACACTTAATGTGGCAGAGAGACAATTTTGTCACTTCTTACAGCTTAGTATCGTCAGCGGAGAGGAGAAACAAAGCTGGAAACACGAAACACATCCTTTCATCTAAACACCAAAAATTGTAGACTGCACAGCTTTAGATTTCTTGATTCGCCTCAGGATTCTACGAAGAGAGCAATATACAACAGTGGCCACAACGACACAAGAATGTTTTTAGTTACCGCCGCCTAGGAAAACGCACATCATATCACAAGACACGCTTTGACTATGGCTGCCACTTTAACACCTGCCTATATGCTTCCAGTGTGTGTGAGCTTTTGGGATCACGGGCTGCTTGCTCTATCTAGGCTTGTTTTAGAGGAGCATTGTTACTTGAAAAAGTCAGCGCTGCTGCCAACGAACAAATCACAATATTTATACCTTTCTTTCCAAAATTTTGATTATAAATGCTGTAACATTTCTGGCATTCTCAAGATATCACTCTCACCTATGCCATTCTAGATAGTAATTGGTTCTTGACAACGTTTCATATCTCACTCATTGTAGTGTAATGTTCTCGTATTTTTTTTCTTTTTTAAGTTTCGAGCATAATGCAAAAAAAAAATCAGATTTAGTTCTTGCGATTTTCAGGCAGCATTTTAAAAGCAGAACAGTGTATTTGAGTCTAAGGGGAACTCTAGGGAGGACCTTCCTGATATATGAAAATTTTTCTCGATTTTAAACTCCGCTATGCTAAGGGCATTTGCATTTGGCTTCGACACATACAGTACTGCGTGGAAACCAGTGACTGTCACTCCTTGGACCATATCACATTATGCAAGTACTTAGCAAACTATTCATGTCAGCACAGTTTCAATGGCTTGGTTGCAGCTGTATGCCTTCCAAATGGCATCCTGTTCAAAGGAAATAGACATTGTCATCTGGAATTTTTGTACTTTAAAGCAGCGTGAAAAGGTTTACATGTGCATTGGCTTTGTTTACCGGCAAAAAGAAAAGCACTTCAATTGTAGCTCTGTGTAGCTTGTGTCAAACTTGTATAGTAAAATATTAACTTGCTCAAATCAGATTTGTATGCTGCCTGTAAATTCTTGATAAGGTATAAGGGCTGGTGCAGCAAATGCCAGCACTGAGTTGGAAAAACATTAGTAGTGAAATGACTGCACCAGTAGTTAGAAATCAAGTTCTGAAAAATTTGAGACCATGCACAAGTTATTTAGCTAAGGCACCTCTATAACAACCTGTATGGTTTAAATTCGTGTCCTTGTACTATTACATGTTGCAGTACTACTACTTGGAGAAAGCTCTTTCCTACCAGTCCGAACGTAGAATCTGGCATTTACAGCTGTTTTACCTCGTAGTGGCAAAATAACATGTTTCAATGTCTGAGCAGGCCATATTTGTTAATAGGTTCCTTTAGTGATTCTCTGTTATTTATGCCTGCTGTATAATCCAAACAAACCTAGCGTGTGAATGTCTGTTAGGGAAGACAGCATCTTTTAGAGCAGAGAATAGGAAACGGTCCTCGAATACACAAGCTCACTTGCCGTAGCCTTTCCTCGTGGCAGCCAGTCCCACACAAGAAAGATAAACAACAATGCCTACAACAAACACAGAATGACAACAATCAAAATAAATTAGAGGAAAACAAGATGGCGCCCAGCACCACTGAGGATCCATACATACTTTGAAATAAATTAGGAGCGACACCAACCAAGTCACGCATTTCAATTCAATCGACACCTTCCAATCATCTGTTGACGTATCCTTCAAAGCTTCAGTGTCGATACATGACCATATATGCGCCATTGTTGCATGACTTTCAGCTGCTTCCTGAAGCCATGAAGTGACACGGTGACTTCGGAATGTCCACTGCACCCCATCACAGGAGTGCGAACTTCACATGCATGGCTTCGCGATTGTTCGATGCCTCGTCTGACAGAAAGAAAGGAATGCTGCCAAACACTTCAGTCCGAAATCATCGATCTGTTGCTCTTTTCGAGCACTAACTCAATGTTTTCAAGTCCTTCACATAAACACTTGAATACCACATTTCAGCATTATAACTGCCACAATGTACTTCACGTGTTTCTGCAGAGCTGCGTCACTCTGGAGACACCTCTGAAGAAGCCACAACCTTGCTGTCTGGTCATGCACATCTGCCAACCATGCAGTAAGCAGTCCTTGGCGCCCCCTACCCAGCAGGGTCCACCTAGGGAAACTCTCTACGCCTCCTCCGAGTTCCGTAACCTCACAAACAGCCTGCCCTTGGTCCAGGGGTTTTGTAGGCTCAACGGCTGAAAATCCGCGCTCAGACACCGCTCTCGTGAGCCCACCACAGCAACTAGGCAGAAGTCCGGCAGCCGCTCGTCGCCATACAGGGGACCAGTCCTCCCCTTGGCGACAACGGCCGTGTTGAGCTGCCTGACGACGAGCTCCACTACCTCCCTCGCCGTGGTCTCGGGCGTAACATGCAACTTGATGCTTGTACCCGGCGGAAGACCCGACTCGTACGCGGCGTACACCCTAAGAACACTGGGCGCCAGCGCCGTGGACGTCACGGTGTCCTCTGCGCTCTCCTCGTCGTAGTCTTCTTCGTCATTGAGGTCGAAGGACACATTAGAGACGCCATCGCGGCCTTCGGTCGAAGACGTCTCGTCAATGTCGTCCATGTCTTCCTGCGGCCTCTCTAGGACGAGCCGCGACGCTGACGCGCAGCGTCTAATTTCCATGGGCGCGCCCCCAGCTGTTCCAGACGCGCTGGGGCCGCCGACAGTGAGAAACATTTTGGCGTCGATCAGGTCATCGACACGCGAGACCCGGCGTGCCTGCGCCGAGGAAGACGTGAATGTTGGAGGTACGATGGACGGCTGTGTCTGGCGCCTGCGTGTGGGGCTTGATGACGTGGGTGAGGGTGCCGACGAGCCGGGCGTCGTCCACACGGCGCTCATGGGGAGGCCTCCGTTCAGCGAGCGGTCACGGGCGAAGGACAGAGCGTCCATGATCCAGCGCATGCCGCGCCACGTCTGCTCCAACTGCGTCTGGAAGTCCTGCAGCTGCGTGAGCCGGCTCCGAGCTGCCGCAACTTCTGGCGCCGAAAAGGCCTGTAGAGAGGAATCGCGTGGGTTAGTCAAGAGGTGACAAAAGGATGCGTACATCATCTACGCTTGTCGCGACACTTTTAAACTTTGATCACGGTCCTTTGAACTGAAAGCTACCAAGGCACCTTGGGAGTGCTCAAAGCTCAGGAGTTGACTGTTGGCGCCAAAAGGAGAGCATATAAGAATACTGCGCTCGCATAAAATGAATTTCACACAGTTTTCATTACGGTGAACAACGCACCTCTCGGTTTGCGTGCTGCGCGAGCACCGTGTCCGTCTCGAGCATGGCGGAGACGCGCGCGTAGCGGGCGATGAGAGGCGCCTGGTAGGTGCTCAAGTGGACCACCTCAAACACCTGCACGGGCAGGGCGAGGCAGTCGGCGCGCGATGTGAGCTCGTCCCGCTGGCCAGGCACCGAGCACACGCTCTCCACAGCTGGCAGCACCAGCAGGAAGCTCACGCCCTCAGCCAGCTCCACCACTTCGGCGTCGTACAGCCTGCATGGACAAGACAATGCATGTGGCATTACGGAGAAGCTGACGCAGCCAATCGCGACAGTGCAGCGAACATACTTGCCACATTACAAAAGAGAGCAATAACAGAAGGAAAAGACGTTCTTATTTCTTACAGATAAAACATTATTCCTCACGTCATGTTCGCATACCATGCAGCCTCATGGAAATGTTTATGCTCTTCATATTAGAGTGGTAGCCAGTGCAGAGTCGAAGGTTAAAGGAGTTTTGTAGAATGAGTCATAGTGCGACATTACATGTGTAAGCTGCTCGTTCACGAGGTTATAATAAAACGCGGGTCAAATACGGATAAGGAGGGCGCCCGAACCATACAGGTATGTTGTTTAATAGCGCAGTATACCTGTGCGCATCGTACAGCTCCGGCGGCACTTCCAGTTGGGCGAAGAGACTGCGGGCAGCCGCCGAGACTGCGCGCTGGAAGCGCAGCTGCGATTCATCGGGTTGCTGCTGCGGCGGCCTGCAGCGTTCGGCGGCCTCGTCGCCGGCGTCCGGCAAGGCATCTTCGGGCCGCAGCTCGTCGCTGGACTGCGCCGGGGGCGACTGGGCTATGTCGCCGCCAAGGTTCTTTAGCCACTGCCACTCCTCCCTGCAAAGGTGAGTAAAGCGATCTTTACACGCCACACACTGCAGCATCAGCTGTTTTTTCGTAAGTAGCCTGTTCTCGGCCTCTTGTTTGCAGAGGAAGATTGTTAATGTCTACAGAAATTTCTGCAGCCGTATTTCCAGTAGTGCACTATGAACCTTGAGTTGCGATAGTTTCGTTTTACAACAGCTGTCGAAAGCAACGTTGGTACGAGAAACCGGAGCATGGTACAGGGCAGCACAATGAAGAAATACGCACGCTATGCGCCAGTACTGGCTATAAGTAAATCGATACAAATCATGAAAGTCCAGACGTTCGCATCGGACCAGTAGCACCCAGTGCGGGACAGAGATGGAGGTCAGAGGCGTTGGTCGTATGAACTGTAATCATTTGAAATACGTGATGGCGAAATATATGCACGTACCGGGAGACGTGCGGGTTGTCCCTTATGCGGCAGTGGGGAAGCACGTTCGGGTTCCGGTAGGGCACCATGATGCTGATGAGGTCCATGGAGCTCTTGAGCTTCAGATAGCCCAGGTAGAGTCCACGGGGCAGCGGTCGGCTGCTGGTCTGGTTGTAGGTCATGATCTCTTGGATGGAGGAGACGAGCAGCTCGGCAGCCGAAGGCAGCTCGCCGCCGTCGCTCACGCTGGGCATACGGCGTTGGATCTTGGCTAGGGGGATCCAGCGCACCGACAGCGCGCTCACCGTCTTCGGCTCGCTCACGTACTTGGCCACGCACACCACCGCCGTGCCTTCGTAGTCGCGCAGCGGCTTGTAGTACACCTGGCCCAGGTCTTGCACGCCCAGCGCAGACTGCGGAAAACGAAGACAATGTTCTGTTTAACTAGACGTGAGGAGCGCGACATGTAAAATCGGACATCCACCAGTCATAACTCATTGAAATTCTTACGTGCTAATCGAGGGCCTGCAAATGATTTGAAATCGCATCTACATCGGCGGGGAGAGGTTCTCACCTGCATCTGCTCGACGGTCTGCAGCAGCTTGCTACGGAAGTGCACGTTGGACGAGCTGTGGCTCTTCTCCATATCCAGCCGGAGCGTCTTCACATCATCCCACGTACACGCCACCTGCGCGTTGGGAAGATAAAGGCTTTAGCGATCAGTACTAAGACATGCAGGCAGACGTTAGTGTACGAGTTCCCGCGAATTAAAAGGAGCTTCCGATGCCACGCGCTCGCGATTTTGTGTCCGCAACAGGAAAGCCGTGTACTCGATGCGTACACCCCCACCATAACTACCCTTGCGCAGAACACCGATTGTGAACACTCGCGTGGAATTTCTTCGTTCTGCAGGCTGCCATACAGGCTACTCTATAATACTTCTTAGATACCGAGCCGCTGTATTATAGGTTTACATTATTTTTGCGTGTTGTGAGCAATCGTAGGTGTTGGGCGATTATCTCGAAGGAAATCAGTAGAGCTGCCACGGGCTGTTCAAGTCAAATATCCGTGATCCAACATCTCATTGACACCTTTATTCCAGCCCCGCTATCACTCAAATGCAGCCCAGAAAAGCAGCGAGGGAGGCTAGGGCGGGACTTGCCTTCATGAGCCAGTGAAAGTCGGTCTGGAAAGAGGCTGGGTAGCAGTCGTCTACTTCCAGGATGGGTAGCGTCTCCTCCGTGGTGACGAGTATGCGGTCCTCGTTATAGAATAGGCAAGCCAGATACACGCCCCGCTTCAGGGTGCGCTGGAACTTGGGCGCTGCGGCGAATAGCTGCCGGATGCTCTTGCGCATCTGCCGCCTCTGCAACCGGGGAGGGGAACGACGTCACTGCTATGTCACGATAGTCCTCTCTAGGCCGAAGGCTACTACTACCAATGAAGCTTAAAATGTACAGCCCGCTTTCGAGCGGATCACAGAGCGTCGTGAAGAGTAAAAGTGCGTTTCGAGAATAAAGGAGCCTACCTGCTGCATGGGCGTGGTCTCGCACAGCTCTCCGGAGCCACCCAGGGCCGATGCCGCGCTCAGGCCTCCGGCCACATTGCCTCGCTGGAGATCTGAGCTCCCGTGTTGAGGTCGAGACTCCATCACTTG
Organism: Amblyomma maculatum; assembly: GCA_023969395.1. NCBI lineage: Eukaryota > Metazoa > Arthropoda > Arachnida > Ixodida > Ixodidae > Amblyomma > Amblyomma maculatum. The sequence goes on along the minus strand of JAJIZL010019966.1, from coordinate 356,206 downwards.
CAGAAAGAGCGAGTCCAGCCTGTCGATGCGGCCAGTCCACCGCGGAGAGCAGTCCTCCACATCGCGCCAGCCTGGTGAGAACAAGGCGTGCGATGAGCATGGACACAGGACGGCAGTCTTCAGCAAGCATATTGAGTAACAGTGATACGAAAAAAAAAGCAAATATGCAATCGTCTCACGGCCTCTGTGCAAGCACCAGCTCATTAAGGAATTCAGACGGGACATTAATAGTACGTGATAGATTGCTTTGAAAGAAGCATTGGTTTAATATACTTGTAACAGTGGAGATGCTCCACTTCACCCATGAAAAAGATCTGGTCAAGGCCAATGTAAAACTATTCATTTAGATTGTGCTCTATGCACTATTTCCACATAAGCAAAATCCACCAAACCACTCAACTCCCTGGCCTCCCTCTATGAGTAGAGTCTAGCCCGTGAACAATGTGAATGAATAAAGATATTTTGGGGCGTCGTTCGAGCGGTATTGCTGCTTACTTGAAGGCCTGGCGCATGGTGGCCACGAAGTCTGGTAGGCACTGAAGCCCTTAGCGTTGCCGGCTGCCACCCGCACGAAGTAGGGAGTGCCTTTTTCCAGGTCCCGGATGACGTACTCCAGGCACTGGACATCGTTCAGGTCCTTGGAGCCGACGACAAGGGTGAAGTCCTCGCGTTCGCACCACTCAACTGCGCAGGCGGAGAAAAACAAGGAAGGCGGAAAATGGAATGTCTCTGACAGTGCAGAGTACCTTTTCATCGGGCTGAATCCTCATGCGATTCCGAAGGTACCAGGGCACACAGACTGAGGGAACAAGGAGTAAATTTGCAAAATAACAACTATAGAGTGGTGGAAGTGCGCCGAACGTGGATACACGTTATATTAGTTAGGGAGCGATCATGTCATCGTAATTATCTGTGCTGCTGCCAGCTCGAAGCGCTTTCAAATAGTTACTCACTTTATACATTGTATCATTTATGCATCTAAGCGCGCAAAATAACAAATGTTCTCCAGAAGCGCATGATATCATATAGTCCTTCACTGCGGAAAGTTCCATATAGCAGGCAATGGCGTCTAGAATCGCCTGTCCTTCGGCAAGGACAGCGGCCAGCACAGGATCTAGCCTTGTGTACCTACCTCGGTACTTGGTGACAAAGGCCCTGGCCTGCACCGCAGACAACGGCGGCTCGTAGAAGCGCACTCGCAGGGACTGGGTGCCGACCACATCCAACGTTACGCGGCTGGGCGGGTCCGGAGGCCCTGTGAAGTGAACAGCAACGGTTCCTAAGTTAAAGATTTGAAGCGAAGGTCGACCATCGCTTGTGCAGACGTAGGGGCAAGAGCGAACCACAGGCAGCATGGCTGTACACGAGTAGGACATAAGAGGTGACACTCACGAAGTTCGTCGAAGCCGGCCTTCATCTCCGAGATGAGCTCCAGGCGCCGCTTCCATAAGCTCAGCTGACGTTCTTTCTCCTAGAACAGGAGGATATTGACGAATTCAGTTCGGACCTTTCCCTATTCACATTCGAGTGAGAATGACCTTCGCGCAAAAGTTGTTCTACGTATTTTAAAACGCTGCGCAGGTCCGACTTCCTAAAAATACGCTCATGTACACAATTAACACTCCGTACAACTTGTTAGCAGTGCGCAGGAAATTACGCTTGCGAGACGACGGCTTCGACAATTGTCATACCACGCTGACGTGTTCGAGTGCGAAACAAAGCAGCTTTGGAAGAAATGGCGTTCGTGGCTTGTAGAAATCGAACAGATATTTTGCTTCGCGGTCTTCTTTCACGCGGAAATTTCGGATCTTCGTGACCGTATACCAGAGGTATCAGAAGTTCTTAACAAAATGGCGTCTGCCAATCAAGCAGTGGTCGTCGCCGTTCTAAACAGATGTTATGGCGTTCCCTACCACTGCGAACCCGTTGTGGCTGCCAGTGTGTACCAATTCAGTGTGCCACAGTTGGCGGGCAGAGTGTGGAGCGCACCTTGAGCAGCGCGTTGGACAGGCTCCCCTGGTTGGCCGACGCAGAGGCGACGCATCCGGCCAGGTCGTCGACGCAGCGGTGCGCCTCGCGCAGCAACGCCTGCAGCTGCGTGGCGCGCGCCTCGGGCGTCGGGAAGCGGGGGCTCTCGCTGGCGCCCCGAGACTGCAGCAACCGCGCCAGCGACGCCTCGCCCGTGAGAACGGCCAAGTCCAGCGCCGTGAAGCCATCCGTGTTCACGCTAAGGGTAGGGAACGAGAAAAAAAGGCACACACATCCTTCACTGCTCCCTGAACTGCCGACGTCTCGTAACAAGAACAAATGTGGATGCAAGTTGTCCTGTGACGTAAAGATAACGAGATACACGACACTCTATTCAAAAGCGCTTTCACTCCACCCAAGCAGCTCCGATCCTCTAGAGGGTGAGCAGCTTCCGTTGCGGCACTTTAAGTGCTGCAACTGAAATGCCCTTCAACTAGACCTAAAATTTTATTTTCCACTGTGGCGGCTTGACAAATGCAGTCATTTGAAAAAGAAAACGGTATAAGCATATTTGAGCTCTTGAAATTCCCTGAAACTTCGTCAAGAGTTCGCTACCACCAAATTTTACTGCTGAAGTTCTCTGAAGATGGGAAATTTACAATCCCCAAATGCAGTTTCAAGAGTGTCATGCATCCCACTGCATGGCTGACAGTGAGCCTTCTGGGCCGGTCACCTTTGACAAATACTACGCATGACATCCCAGGGGAAAAGAACTTTCCTATCTTAGCCTGTTACGAGAAAAGTTGCGGTCTGCACACGTCGCTGTCGAAGAGACTTAAAATGCATCGCATTATGGATTGATTATCGCACTCCTATTCAGCAACAGCCGAAGGAAATGTCATGGGGGCAAGTAACCGCAAGCTCCCATTCGGCTTGAGGCCGCGGCACCAGGAATAGCGAACAGAACAAGAACAAAGAAACCCCGCACGGGACGACTTAGTGACTAAGCCTAGTCTTTACAGCGATAGAGAGTCTGTCCTTAGCTTCCTCCTAGTTTCTGCAATAAAACGACAGAAGCCACTACTTTTCGTGCAGCAGAGGCACGCCGGTTATCCAGCAGAAAAAGGTTCCTTTATGAGTCACCGTCACCACAGCTTGCGCTCGCTGCTGCCCTTCCCACCCGGACAATTGACGAGGACAGTAAACACGTGTTCGACCGGCGACTAAAGTAGTGACAGCAGGACAGCCATCTGAGAACTCACACGTATTTGCGTTTCATCCTGAGTCGATCCGCAGAAGCCGGAAAGACACGCTTTCAACGTTGTCCAGTGCGCGGCGTGATCAAATGCGCGACTTCTCAAGCCTTCCGGTCGTGGTCGGTGTACAGCGGGATCGGTAGAGTAAACGACATCGACGTCCCGATCCGAAAGGCGTCATGGGGGCTTCGTCACACGCGCGAAGGTGGGGGACGACGAGGAATAGCAGCGGGAGTGCAGCGCGGCGAGGAACGATGACACCCGCTCGGCAGCTGCTATAGTGTCCGATGTTCGACAGCTTCTAGTCGTCGCTGACACGGGCGCCGGCGTCGGAGCAGGAAGAGGGAGTCGGCTGTGGACCGGGAAAGCCGTTGGACCGTGACTCCTCACCCCTCGACGGACGGACGGACGTCGAGTGCGCTGCTCGCGTGTTCGAGAGCGCGCCGAGCACCGGCAACGACGAGAAGCGGTGACGGCAGCCGGAGAGGGGACGGGAGAGACTCCGAGAGAAAACCGTTTCTTTTGTGTCTGTGCCTTTTGGTCGGGCATTCTTTTTGTGGAAATGGCGCCGAGGAGGAAGTTTACACTACTCCGCCAATGACACGTGCATGGCCCGCGAGACAAGCAGACAGCAGGAATGTGCTAGGGCTGCTCCGATGGGAGAAGAGATTAAAGGAAATGCGGAATCAAATAAGTTACAAAGGAGTTGCGGGTTAGCGCTCGTCTTGGCCTGTGTTTTTCGGAACCTACTCGTCTTTTTCGAGCCGTTCTTCGGAGATCAGCGACTCGGACCAGCTAACACTAATGCAAACCGAAATTCGTTTATTTTTATTTTTGTTTTCGTGCGCAAGTATTCCGGGGCCTTCGCCATGCCATACTGCATTCTCGGTTACCTGGCGCCGTCAGCTCCTGGACACTAACCACGAGAAGTTAGCAAAATACTACTTTCACCTACGTGTAGAGCTCGAAGCACCTCCGCGCGGTACACGTTTCAGGAGACCGTGCTTCCAATTTGGACTTTGAGGCCCTCTGCTGTATATATGAATTGTAATCACGCAGTGGTGTGCAATAAGGCAAAAAAAAAAAATAGTTGAAGTTGCAAGCGAAGCGTTTGGTTCTTGTGCTCTTTAGAGGAAGCACGTATGCAGTCCTTAGGGGCAATTCTTCGCACCAAAAATTCAAGAGGCACCGATCTCGTTCCTGCCTGTTAGTGCCCCAAGCAATCATTTTGCAAGCTTTCTCTGGAGGCCAACTTCGCCTGACCCGATTGCACCCGTGACGTGTAGTTATGAGCACACGTTTCAACGCGTTCGTAAAGAAGTAAAAGCTTGCCCGAATAAGATTTCAGAGTCCACCCAGCACAAAGGGGGACGTTTTACCAGCACCTGTCTATATACAATTACTTTATCAAGCATGACTGAGAAGAATATAGGTAGTCTTCGAACAGTTCTACTCTGGACGAATGATTTCATTGGCGCATTTGCAAGGTTCGACAGGGAATAAAAACAAAAAGCAACTCTTGAGTCAGTAAAGCTACGATAGAGGCTATAGGTGGTATTGCATAACAACCCGGGAGCTGCATGTAAATTATATATACATGGGGCGAACAGGAACTTTGAGACACAAAAGCCCAGACGGAGTGCGGACTATTATCTAAATTTATTTACTATCGCGTGTCAGTCACACTCCTGGTGCAACGTCAGTGCAACCCACAGACCTTGTACTAAAGCAAAAAACACGGAGGACGCGCACTTGATGTAATAAACGCGGCATCCTCAGCACAACTTGAGAGGCGCGCCGTAAGAATTTAATTTGGTCAATGATCCGCGCTCCATCTCGAAGTTGGCGCTTCGTAATTCGTGTTCGTTCCCTATGTCTCCTCTAACCGCTGTTCGCAGTAATTGTTGTTGTTCTCTCTGACGCACGCGCCTGGACATACTTATAATGTTTCATCAAGAAAAAAAAAAAAAAAAAGACTACAAGCGGCGCCACAGATGGCGCATACACCCCATGGCCTGGCTCATTCCTGTAGATTTTCCTACCTTCCTGTGACTTGCAACGGCCAACCTCCCATACAATGATGCGAAACGGGAGCCGCCATGATGGTAGCAGCAAGGAAGGCGTGTGGGTCAAGACAATGCATCGTTCCGGACGTGGCCTTCCCGCCTACGGAGGTTAGACTGGGGACGAAACCTTCGTAAGTGAAAGCTAGAGGGCAGGTAAGCGAACTTCCGGCTGGCAGATCTGCGCTCAGAGAGAACAAAATATCAGTCTACAGGCACAGCCAAAAAAATGTGCTGGCCACAGGGTTTTAGTGGGTGCGCCAGTGCCACATCTCAAATCAAAGAGGGGGCAAGATGAGAAGTGTCTTTCCCTTCTGAAATTTGGACCTTCGGGATGCTGTGTCGCCATCCCACTAAGCAGATCAATAACAAACCAAGCGAGGTTTATTGAAATGTGACCAAGGCAATGTCACAAAGTCCCACTGCAAGAATGGTAAGCCAGCGCTTGATAGTATTTATGAACATGCTTGAGCGTGCTGCGCCGCACAAGATGACACCACTGCATCAGCATGCCACTTCAAGTTGAACTGAAATTATGCTGAGTTCACTTCGAGTGGAACTGAAACTTCGAGACGTGACGGTTCTTTTTTTCCGCAATGACGTGGGAACCGACCCGCAAACCCAGACCAGCACTGCAGGGCAGCGGCGTTCAACAAATATCGCGGTCTTCGGAACACGCATGGCTGAGCTGTGGGCCTCGCCGAAGACAGATGTTCCCAGAGGGTTAGCACCATGAACACTTTGTTTTTCCTTCGACCAAGCGTAAATATCCACGACAGCCGCCCACCCCGGGAGTTAGTTTGTTCGAGCATCCCCTTGCCTACGTGAGGGGCATCACGGCGCGTGTCGGATCCTCTCCCTCTCTGCCCACCCTCACTCTCACATTTCCCTCTTTCCCTTTCTGCGGAAGTAGCGGGAAAAGGGGGTCGAATCTGCACGTCGCGCAGTATGCCGAGAAGAGCCTTAAGTTTTGGACCAACGCTACTAGAACCAGTAACATTGAGTTGAACCGACTTTAGACTGAAAACAGCAGTTGCACGCTTAAGCACACCATGTTCTCACTTTTGCTAAGCGTAGCTACAGCCCCCCCCCCCCCCCTCTCCTCTTATACTTTTTTTCGGCATTATAACGATTAAATGTACGGCTTGCTAATCTTCCTAGAACATATTTTTTTTTTTTTAGCATCACGCAATTTTAACCTGCACCGCGCGGCAGCTCTTAACGCGGATTTTAGTTGTATCCCTGTAACGTTCATAGGCTCAGGGCACTCAGAAGTACTAACGAAACGAGTTCCCTGTTAAACAGATCTAAACGCTCGCTATTGAAGAGGGCCATTAATTCAGCGTCTTTTTTTATATGCGCGCAGCCCTTGGCCGCAGTGCTATGGTACCGTACAATCTGTGGCGATATCAGGGGCAGATATGGTTAACCCCGTTTCAACTGCTTTAACCACCACGGAAGGGAGAGTCGGTCATGCGCCGCGTTTACAGCAGCGTCGACGGAGAGCATCCAGGGCAAGGACGACGCCGCTACGCGTACGCTTGTCAACCGTTCTTCACGAGGAGCCGGTGCAACGAAACAATTCAGAGCGTCCGGATACGCTGCGCGCACGGCATAACGAACGTTCGCATTCCCAGAGCCGCGCGTGCTTCGAGTCTGCCTGTGGTGCGCTTCAACCATGTGACAGCGTGCCTGCGCGCATCCCACGGGTTTCCGAGGGCCGGAGAGAGAGAAAAAAAAAAAAAGAAAGTATGCGTGTAGGTATGAACGAAGTACCTTTCGATGACTCACCGGCATTTGCATCGGCGTGTAACGCGCGCTGGCCTTCTCCGCGCACGGTACACTTGTTAGAAGGCGTTAAGAAGTGCGGGCACGACTTCTCGCGTAGAAGGTAACCTCCGCCCGCGCGCACCTGTTGGCATCACTCGGTTGCATTGCTGCACGAACTGCGACTGCGTTCTTTGGCTATATTTTTTATAGCAACGAGTGTATGAGCCCTTCAAAGCCCCTTCAAAGCGAAATATGCTTGAGACCTGCCCGCGCGTAGTCATGTCGTCGTACGTCGTGACATAAAATTGAAGCTTTTTCCGGTTGACCAGGCAATATCGCTCATGTGCGTCTGAACCATAAAGAGACGCGTGAATGGTCCAGGTAAGGCTACGGGCGTATATACACAAGGAAGAAAGGGGGCGTGGTGCAGCGTCACCACGGGTGCGTTTATGAAGCGCTTTAGTGGCCCAGCTTACCTGTTGACGTCAACGTCGCTGGACTCGAGGATGGAACGCGCCCTTTCGATGTGGTGGTGCTCGACGGCGGCGAACAGGGCTGCGATGCAGAGGCAACCGGAAGGACAGTTCGTTAGGAACCACCCTCATTGCCTTCAAACTCTATCCCCCCAGAACTAAAGGGACGTGCACCGGCAGAGGCTACCGTCATCATTTCATAATTTATAGATCACCTAGGTAATATTATTTAATTCTGCAAACTATTAGACATGAAAAATGTCACTGGCCGGTGTTGGTCATTTCGAAGAACCACAAGGCTGATGTAGTTATGTTTAGTTGTATTTCACAGAAACAGTTTATATTTTGATGAGGAAGTACGCGCTCTCTCCGGAGCTTCTTATAGTCAGCCGATTCTAAAACTTAATCTTCCTGAAAGTTCCTGCGCGATTTACGCGGTCAGGATAAACCACAGTGCAGGCAGCGCTAACTCACCCTGGAGATCAATGTTGAACTTGTTGAGCTTCTCGAGCTTCTTGCGCTCGGACTTGGACAATGAGAACCCGTCGAGAAGCAGTTCCACACTACTCTGACGGAGGCCTGACGTCACCAATCACCACGACCACCACCGGAACGATGCAGGGTGCGGTTTGTGCAGGGCATGGTCGAGGAGACGGCCGCCAAGAAGGTGGAAGGCAAGGCCAGTGACGGGTAGACACCGTGCAGGGGACAGGCGGTGTGAGAGTGGTAGACAGGGCGGTGGAAGAGAGGAGGGTGGAGAGAGAACAGAGGACACAGAAGTGAGGTGGTGAGTGTGTGCAACCCACAAGGCCAACCGAGCAGACCAAGGACAGAAGTGTCGTGTGTATAGAGGTGTCACCAAACCCCATGCCCTATACGGAGCACGTGACTACAGCACGATAAAGGTGACACGTCACACTTGTGCGGTGGGAAGAGAGTGGCCCCAATAAAAGATAGCCAGCGATATTGCTGGAGACTGTTGTAAGGCCCAGCGCACAGTGATGTGCCACCTTTATGCAATACAGCATAAAACACAAACATCATTTGGCTGTGAGAAAAGTAAATGATGTGTCTTCTGTTGTAGGATGATGTTTGTGTTTTGTTGTACACAGTGGTGCAAAGTATTGTCGAAATGACCACCGTGTACAAAGTGCATCATCACACAGAACATCACAATACATGCGAAAGCAACCGCCAACTATACCTCACACCCTCTCTGGCAGTCAGTGTCAGCTTGGACGCCAAGTTATAAACTCGTATCAACTGTTTCCAGTAATAACCTTAATTAACATGCACTGGAATTTCATACACACATTCTCCTAGCCCACCTAGTTTCAGGATCCACAACAGCGCTCGACCAAAACCGTTTTGAAGTCAATAATTTTCGAAAATACTGACTCTCATTTATTGAGGTTTGATTAAAACATATTGAATAAAATATCCACAGATAACCAATAAAACGTCCAGGACAGACTAGTACAGCTAAGACGCATGTACAATAAAGCAAACATGCTTCCAACTTCACGAATATACCAAATAAACACGTGCACCGAATAACAACTGACTTGCAAACTAGTTTTGTTTTGCGAAAATACAAACAGGATGTCAGTTATAGACAGCGCTGCACAGTGAGCGTGATAAAATAAGAGACAATTAATGAAGGCGTGCGAAAACGACCAGATGATCGATTATTCTAGAACGTTTCATATCCCTGGAGAACTTGCAATAAATGAAATCGAGGCAACGTTGTCGCAGCAAAAGCAATACAGCTTCGTATAAGGTGCTCTATGAGAATGAAAATTAAGGCTGATATAATGGAATATCGAACTAGGGCCTACAAGGCTATTTCAATTAGTGTGGTTGCTAACGCCTGTGCAGAACACATACAAACCAATACATGCGACAAGAACTTTAACTGCGTCCCTAATTCTAACCCCGTGCTTTCTTCCATCTACAACATCAACACGTAACGGACAGGCTTCACGGTAGATGCAGCACAAGGCATACAGACATAACATAACGGTGGCCTCCGGTCAGGACGCACTGGCATGCGGAAGAGTGGGCACAACAAGCAAGCCAACAACAGAGCAAAGTGCAAAGGCATGCGAGGCGCGCTCAAATACTCCTCTCGTCGAATTTTCTAAGGAACTACCCGCCAACACGCAACGTCCGCTTTGATTTTTGCCTTGAGACGGGCTCCCTATCCTCGCAGTGGCAGGTCAGAAACTCTGGCGCTGACGCAGCAGTCTCGTTGCACTAAATATCGGGCACTAACTGCTGTTGAGATTGGGCAGCCAGCGTGCCTTGCTGTAAAGTCCGCTAGACATATGGGCGCAAGAGTTCTTGAGTTCCCCTCTGACTGCCTCGAACTATTTCAAAACACACGCGACCGGGCATCTACACGAGCAGACACCGCTGTCCGTCTCCGCGTACCTGAGGTGCTAGGGAAGGTAATAGTCCATCGCTTTCCTCACCTGGCACGCCCTTCGCGAGCCGACTGGGGACGCTGGGTGAGTTGGGCAGCGCTCCCGGTCGCGGTGAATGGCCAGACGTCGGCGTGGTCTGGAACGAAGCTTCGTCGGCTGGCCCGTTGTAGGCTAGACAGGAGGACGCGTGCTGCTGCTGCTGCTGCGCCGCAGCCGCTGCCGTCGCGTCCAGCAGGCTGTCGATACTGGCGGAACGGCGCAGCGGCGTCGACGGCACACCGGGGAAGCCCGTGGCCCTGTTCCAGCGGACACAGAACACTGCGTCACTCGAGCTTCAAAGAACGGTCAATCTGCGGTGTGCTGAAGGACACTCCGAGGCATGCGTTAACGACGTGCTCGTGTGTCTGACGTGTGAGGCCGTTCTCCCTTTTTGCATACCGCATAAGCAGATTACTATTTTACGCCATCGGCACCTGCCTTCTTTATTCTCTCTTCATTTCCCTGCATTTGATCCTTACGTATACCCCAGAGTGGAGTGGCAGGCTAGAGTTGCTCCGGCCCAAATGCCCGCATTTCCGCCCTTGACACCGAAGGAAATCGAATTGCTAGTCGCCTCGGGCGAAACGAATCAATCTAACTCCAGGAACACGCTCGTCTTGTAAAACAGCGTTCTACCACAGGGTCCGCCAAGGAATTCCTTCTACATCCGGGCCTTCTTGTCGGACATTTAAGATTATGGAAGGCGGCATGCCTTCGGCTGTGCTAGAAGACAACGACCGATGTATAGAAGACGACGTAACCGGAACTCGGGTCAAATTTAACAATGTCACGTGAGGCGTACGTACGGATCGAAAACGGACGATGCGGACGAGGCAGGTCCCGGCGGCGAGAGGAGTGTGCTGCTCGCCGACGGTGACCGCTCTCCGGGAGCCTTCTCCTTCTGCATGAGCAGGCGCGCCAGCTTGGCCAGGCCGCCGCCCACGCCGCCTTGGTCCTGCCTGCGTGACGGGTGGAACCGCTGTTTCTTCGCGCCAGCGATATAGGCAGAAGAAGACAACCTCTCGAAAACCGGAAGAGATGAAGACGACGGGGAGCGTTTAGTGTCCATTTGTGTCAAATAAGTAAACTCAGTAGAATAAATAAACTGATCCTTGTCCTAAATAAACAGAACGCAATTTACTAAAGCAGTTACCGGTATTTATATGACATTGTATTCGCCTGACCTGCAAGAATTAGTGCAACCGGACCAAGGCGTATTAGATATCGCTAGGATGTTGAGTGGCGAAGAGCTCCGCGCCGTCTCAGTATATAGCGAGAAGTTAAGGCAATCACCACGCTAGTCATGGCGCCTGCATCAATGTGGCTTTGTCTGTTAGCAATCTCGAAAAAAAAAAAGAAGGAGCAGAACACCCGACTCCCAGGCATATATTTTGGCTTGGAATATTACTGTAACAATACGGCGACATGATGCAGGGGCTTTACGACAGAGAAATGCTGCAATGCAAGCAAAACTACTCTTCAAAGCATTGTGTGCCCACTGTTTATTATTATTATTATTATTATTATTATTATTATTATTATTATTATTATTATTATTATTTTTCATTCTCCAGGTCTATGTCCGCATTGAGAGGTGCGTGTTTGGCGTATAGATAAGATGAGAATGGAACTCACTTTTTTGAGCCGGCGCCATCGCCTCGGTTGCTGCCCTGAGATGCACCCGATCCGGCTGAGGAAAGGCTGTGGCGGGGAGACGGACTCGGAGAGACGCGAATCCCATCTTCGTCCTCCACCAGCAGCTGGCACCCTGCGACGGAAACGTGAGACACGGGTCAGAGAACAATAAAGCCTCTTTTGGTAATGCAGACAAAACGATGAGCACTTTTGCCATCGTATTCAGCTTAGTGAGATGAGTAATCAGCTTTTCATTTGGATCAGGATATACGTGCAAGTAGCTCCAATATGAAAAAAGAAAACAGTATCAGCTTTCAGCGTATCATTTGTGTAAGCATAGGCGCAAGCGCGCTTTTTACACATGGATGTATAACGCGCTCACGACGCAATTTCGGCTTTGGCACAGAAGTAACAACATAAATTTTTGTGTGCCTCGTCGTTGTCGTGCAGTGGTTAGGGCGCTTGACTGCTGTATACCCATACAATGCGGGATCCAATCCCGGCCACGCCGCCCGCTTTTCGATGGAGGCGAAAAGCAAGGCGCCCGTGTGCTGTGCGATGTCGGCACACGTTCAAGAGCCCCAGTGGTCGAAATTTCCGCAGACCTCCACTACGTCGTCTCTCGTAACCTGAGTCGCTTTGAGACATTAAACCAAACCAAATCAAACCAAACCTTTTAATGTGTAAACAGATTATTCCAGTTCACTATAGTTGGTTGTACAGTCGAAGTCAAAATCATAGTGATCGGATTTTGTCGGCTGAAAATCCACGAAAATAAACTACAAAACAACAACAACAACAAAAAAAAAAAAAAAAAAAAAAAAAAACAAGCCAATGTTACAGTCGTGTTCAATATAACCATGAACACTCCGGCAGTGCGTTTTGTACCTCATAGCAGTTGAATTAACCGCGAATCGCAGCGCTAGTCCTTCGGGCAGTCACTGATGCATATATGGAGCACAGCAGCTGTCTCTCGTATCGACTGTTTGCAGCCCGCGTCGGGCAGCAACCTATGCATCACGAGCAGCATCATGATGTACAACAGTATTTACGCATAACACACCACATGCAGCGAACCCTACTCTTTTGGATAAAAACTAAAATGCGGTCAATTGTATTTTTTTGAGTCGCGCGGTTCGCAATGCTTGACGGACCTTAAAAATTAAAATGCGTTGCAGAGCCACTGTGCTAAGCGCGGCGATAATATACTGTGCTGTTCCGTTTCGGAGGCAATCAAATATTGCTTCTGCGTTCAAATTTTCATCTCATGACAGAATTTCTCATACTGCATTCAAATCCCGACTGGTTTCCCAGCAGAAGAGTTTTGCTCCCAGAGAAGAAGCCTTGAGAAAAGGATCCAAATTTCATGAGTTGCGGTGGCGATGTGAGAGGGCAATTTCCTTCTCTGTACGTGCCCTTCCGTCTCCGCCTGGTGAGAAGCAGCCAAAGTAGCGCACCTGTCGCCGCATTTGCAATACAGCAGCGCAATAGAGCCGAGTTATTGGAATCGCTGGGAGATATGGAAAGTCCTTGAATAGACTGGATTCTTCCTTCGATTCGAGCAGATGTGCACTGCATGGATGAAATAATGACTAAAAAGATTGGCCACTCGGCGCGACCAGAGAAAAATGGAAGCCACTTTCATACACCGCAGATTGTAACTGCGTACAGTCGTTGCCGTCGTCCAGGGAAGCCTGTGTAGCAAGATGCGCGTGTGTACTGCGCGTTTGGCCTCTAAGGATGCTTCCCGAAGGACGCTTCCCGAAGGACGTAACCAAACGCGAGGCCGTTCAATGGCGCTAACTACAAACTGGCAACTTCCCACACCTCCTCTTATACAGCAGAATATCTTTCCGGAACAGATAGCCCCCATGTGTAAACACTGCTCAACTCCGGCCACTCTCATAAACATGGCGTGGACTTGTACGTATTACAACACAGACAACTCAAACACCCCAGAGACCCCTCAAACACCCCTTATTGTTGTCTGATGGCGGAACGGATCACTGCCACATCGGCGCAACTATTTGGGCCGTGACACCTCTTTCCTAGAATTTCACCCGAGAAGAGCCGAACACCAGGCCGGAGGAAAGATTGTAGCCATTGAAAAACCGGTGGGTAACCGGCGGCACCAGGGATCGCGCTGGATAAGCCATCACACCAACGATGGCTTATCCAGCGCGCGGTGGAGGCCGCGACATCGCAAGGGATCCTTGTCGACCTCCTCTAAGCCAGCGCAACCGGTCCTTTGTCTGGTTCCCTGTTTTTGGGCGCAATAAGAGTTCACCACCAGCACCTAGTGAAACGAAAAGAACACAGCGGAACGCAATGCGAGCAATGAAACTAATCCTGCGACTTAGTCGCGGTCGCGAATCGTCTTCCCCTCAGCTCAGACTAAGCGAAGGCAAAAGAAAAAGCGTGATTAATGGTACGAAACCGCGAACAAGGCGAGACAATGAGAAATGAAGATGGTAGAGAAGATGAAGCCAAAGAAGAGAGAGGGATGGAATAGCGAACGGAGTTATGCCACTCCAATCATACGTTTCCAATCTTCTTGTGATCTTTCGCTGGACCGAATCCAAAGTGGAGGTTGCGGAAAGTAGCTCACATATAATATATGACCAGCTTATAGAAAAGCCAGCAAGGTCGTAGGCAAAAAGGAAAAAAAAATTAAGGTGAAACGGATATACCAGCTTGGCATATTTGCGCGCACCATTCATAAGGCACACAATGCACGTCATGGACGACCGCCTAGCAACGAGCAGCTTCGCATTATAGAGGCCATTTCGAGGGACAGTTACGAGTTGCGCGCCGCGTTTATAAATTAAGATGTATCAGCGATCCGAGTCGCGAACCTTTAAGATGCATCCATAGAAACCACTCCGGCAACCCTGTTTGCAGAGTCGAAGGCGGCTTTTAAAAGTGCGAATATCATGTGATTATCTGAAATAAGTGGAGCTTATGCGAAGCACGAGTGCTTCTGTTTATGCAGCGAAAAAGTTGCTCGCCAGGTGTTGGCATAGGTATAGGAACTAAGATGCCGGTTCAGTGGGGACACTGTTCCGTACCCGGCAAAGGGAAGAGAGGAACCGGGGAGGATTACAGGGGAAACACTGAAATAGGGATAAGGATACAGGACACATAGACAGCGGTGGGGCTGACTTTAACACGGAAGATAATAATAGCGTCGGCTAACCGACGGCTATGGAGCACAGCGCAGCTGAGGGTGGCGGGACAGTGTCCCGAAAAGAAAAATGACAGATAAAAAACGTTTCACCTGAAGCAGGCCAAGTGAACACATCACTAAGCTTTTAAACCTTCCAAAGATAAGCGTTGGTCAGAGCTCTCAGGTTTAAGCATAGAAGGAAAGGGTGCATAAACATTATGGCGGACACTTAAGCTTCGCCTTTAAGGGTATGGCGCGATAGCGTAGGCTACCAACCTCGCTTTAACGAGCCTTATGAACGTGCCTGCGTGACATAGGGGTAACATGAATGCAAGGGTCCTGTCAGGTTGATTCTGATATCACCCTCCCATATGAAATGTGAGAGGCCCGAGTTGGCAGCTCCTGCCAAACGTAACCTCAGGTTACGTTTGGTTACAGTCAGTACGCGGCCATGTCAGCTGCCAACCTGCCAGCGCCATGATCGTGATTGTTTGCTCACAACAGCAACGCCGACAATGACGTCACAGTTTTGATGAACGGGGCCTATAACGCTGACGCGTTCAAAACTACGGGTATACAGGAACAAAGACAAGCGGGAGGTTTTTAGAGGCTTGGACTAAAGCTTTTAGTCTTCCAGGCCACCCACCACTTAACTGTTAAGTGTGGTTAGGGGGAACAAGCCGCTAATGCTGGCGAACGTATGTAGTATTACACAGCACAGAGCTTAATTGTGTCTTGTGGTTTTGTGAGATGAAACTGGTTTCTTCGGATCCGCAAAGCAGAGCTGGTGAGCCTAGAGCGTTGTGCGCATCAATTCGGGGCGTGTTCAGTGAGCTGATATAGAATCAATTTGCCGCGTACAGGAAGCGCATCTATGACGTTTCATACCTTTTTTTACGTTATCGCATTTTCTTCACTTTGATTCTTTTTTTCTTTCGCCGAAGTCGGGGCGTCGTCAAGAGCGTCCGCGCTAATGGCATCCAGTAGATGGTGCCAAGTGGGACGCCATAAAACGTGGTGAAGACTTAATTCGGCCAAGGAAATTTTCCGACCAGATTTATTCATTACCCGAACTCGGGTGTCACAGAAGGCGGATGGAATCGGCAGTGGCAAATTCCGCTCCGTGACCCGATGGGAAACTGTCTACAACATATGAAGTTAGACGATGTATAAATATTGACAGCGTGAAAGAATACACGATACGAAGTGACGTCGGCAACTGGACGGTGGCTAAGTCGAGTGCAGGCACGATTTAAAAGTGCGTATTTCCCCTTTATTCAGTGGCGACCAAGAAAATGGATAATGGCTCGCATAGAGAAATCACAGTAATGCGACCGACAAATCGTGAAGGGTATGCGGTCACAAACGTTTCGCCATTTGTTCGCATCAGGCACTAAAATCGAAGTGTTTTTAATTTCTCGTAAAGGTATTCTCTTATGTCATCCTTATGTGTCTCCTTGTGTCCACTCTCCCTCTCTATGGATGCGTGCCTAGTTCACAATGACACTGACATCGAAGACTGTTGGACGCCTTTCGCATTCTAGCGACCACTCAGACGTTTTCAATCTTGTACTCTTGAAAAAAAAAAAATAATAATAAAAAATAAATGAAAGAATAAAAAAAAAAGATAAGCGTGTAAGTTCTATATCGCATTCTAAACAGAACAAATTGGATGAAAGGAAAAACCTTCATATTCTGCAATAATAAATCAAAATTATGTTCAGGTGCCCCGCCTCACTTCATCTAGTACGCATTGAGACGAGCCACAGTGCATATCGATTGCGCATATTAAGGGAGGGACGCCCGCCTGAATTCCTCACGGACACTCGGCTGACGCAGCTATCGCACACAGAGACTGGAATTTGGCTGAGTCCTCTACTGAGTACAAGGTCGTCAAAAAAATAAAGGCGTCCCCAAGTGACCGTCTATGATCTAGCCATGGTTCCAATACACGTATTCTAAACAACACTTCCCTTTGTGTCTACTACTGATGGGAGCAATTGGCTTTCAGCTGGCCTGTTTCTGATATCCTAAACGAATACCAGACTAGTGTTATACACATGACACCATAATGAGCGCATTGTGCACGAATACCTACGCATTTTTATGTAAACGCTCCTTTTGTCCCGTGTGCGTTAGCAACTACGTTACCCTTCTGGGCTGTTTAACTCATTAGATTGGTCTCGCGTAAATATTTTTTTTATTCATACACTCACCTGGATTACGCAAATGAACGAAATGTTTGAATTTCATGGAATTGAAACAGCTCGCGGTCTTGACGCAATGTCGAGCAATATACCCTCGTAGTTTCAGCGACGAAACAGATTTCCGTACCGGGTTTTCCAGCAACGAATTGTGTGCAGTCATGGGCTCGCAAGGTCCTTCAAAGTTGCGTCGTCTAAGCAGAGCAAAATTAAGTGTTTCCAAGGAACGGTGATGTAGACAGTGAAAAGGGCATGCACTGAACTGTCAAGTATACTGAACATTTGTGAAACAGAGGAGCTTCATCGGTGGGCGGTGGAGGACACGCGTTGCCTTTAAACTGGATAAAAAGGCGTGTCCATTTCTTGGCAGTAAGTCCAGAAACTGCGGCAAATTCGCTTGACGAACGTGAAAATTACAAACGAACTTTCACGAACCAAAGGAACTCTGCGGACTGCGACGCATTGGCGTTATTGCGGAGGGATACGGGCCGATTATGACCACTAAATGAAGTCGTTAAACTTGCATCAAAGACTGCATTTTTTTTTCTTCTTTTTAATGCGATAGCGTCTGAGACCTCATTGTCCAGAATTCAGAATATCCGGCACCGGGGTTGATGCCGGTGATGTCGCAGTTGTCTGCTTTGTGAGCGAAAAATATCGAGGATGCCTCTGGCAGGTGGTATAGTAAAAGCGGGTGGCATAAGCGGGTGGCATCGCCGGACAATGATTGATTGCTGGGTATGGTGACGTCGCGATACCGCATGACACAGCCGCGTTGCGGGAGATGCCACCTGGGACTTCTCCTTGGAATATGAGGAAAGGGGGGGTGACATGGGAGGCGGCCCTTCATTTACCCTAATTGGACCCCGGCTTAGACCCGCTTCTCTCATACGGCGCAAACACGTTTGTACGGCTTATTGGTTAAAGCGGGGATTTAAGTCGATGTCGAATGGCATTTTACGCAATGTGGTGGCTTATGAGTGTATGCTAATGATTATGTGTGGGATAAGAGGCGCTCATTAAGGTATTATAACGATTAGGCGAGTAAGAAATAAGTGCATGTGGGTAAACGATAATGCGCAAGGGGAGCCGTAGACGAGAACGATTAGCGCTATCGCGTCATGCTGTTAAAACAGGAGCTTATGTATCCCCAGTTTTTTTCTTCTCTTGCCTCTTGCTTTTTTACTAAGGTTCATGGTTCATTAAATCTTCCATTCAAACTCCGCTTAGCTGAACAAAGCTCTTCACTAGTGCTTTCCAGAATGATGCATCTGCGCGCTTCTTATCAGTGATTTAAAATTTGGCGATAAACCACGAGCGCGCACTTCCAAAACGCCGCAGAGAAGCAAAGTACTCACGTATAGCTGTGCGAGAGCGCGCACTCTACAGAGAATGTATGAGGATTCCATCTGAAAAACCTTGCCAGTGCATCCTTGAAGCTTTGGTCCGCATTGTGAAACCGCCAGAAAATCCTCGCTTTTAGACACGGCGTGTGAAAACATAATGCATCGCACGTGGCGGAACACTGGGGACCGCCTTGTGGAGTCACATTGCGTGGCAATAACGTACAGAAAAAAAAAAAAAAAAAGAGTAGAAAGAACATATCGATATGGGCACGCCCGACCATTTTACGACCCACGCGTGCTAAAAACGCGTTCTTGAGGGAGCCCTAACGGCAACGGGCTCGGAATACCGAAATAATAGAAGCCATTTTTCCCCTCTACAAATGATTGTGGAGGCGCTTGCCACCATCCACAGTGGACGGCTCCTCTGACGGGGAAACCCCTTCACTACTCCTTCACGACATGAACAACCGACGGACAGGGGGATACTGCAGCCGGACCGAGGCCGTCCGCCGACCGGGATGGCTTTTCGAATGCGGAGGACTGCTCGTGTTGATTCGCTTCACCGCTTGCTGGCATCAAGCGGAACGTGCGATGCAGGTTAACGAGCCAGCCGCACGAGGGACTGAAGGCACGGTGCCAGCGAGCCGGTAGGGACACGCGTGGACAGCACGGATTAGTTTAGCGGTTGAAAGGAAAACAAGTAGCAGCATACAGCTCGAGGGGGCCAGCCCGTGATTGATGACGTCGCCGACGCAGAACGCACACGTCACTGGCTTTGGAACGTCCCAGATTTGACAGCTGCGTGGTGGACGCATTCCCCGCCTCGAACGCTAAAGTAAACACAGAGGCCGCGACGACAGACTTCAGCTGCGTATTTCCAGTCATTGTTTTGAAAAAGTGGGGAAACATGTTAGGATAAGGCGTGTCGTCGAGCGGCGACTCGCGTCGTCGCCATTTTGTTGACAAGTTAACGAGCCAGCCGAGTCTCCGTTGCGCAACGGCAGACTCGTTGTGTCACCTGTTCCACAACGAGCCTCCGAAGGGCCCTTTCCAAAATACCACTCTGATTCGTAGGGTTGGATTAGGTTAGTCGGCTGCCGCGGTGATAGAGGAATCGAGAGGAACCGCTGCACGCTATTAAAAGACAGCAATGGCGGGACAAAAAAGAAGAAGAATAACGTTGCAGAGCACCACCAGTGTCACCAGTAAAGAGTTGATTACTGTTGTTAGACGACCTGCTAGCCTCCAGACAAGTAGCCGCGGGTCATGCCCGGACTTCGACTCAGTGCTTCGCTAAGAGCTAGAATAATGAAAGCTCTCCGTATGACCCCTATCCCCACCTTAGACCGACTTCGATTTCAAATGGCGAACAGCTACTGCCTCAGTGAACCGGAACTCGCTAGTCTTTTACTCGGCTACCTAATCCGAGACTAATGTGCGTGTCAACCGCTTACGACGAATACTCATGAGTCATCACGACGTAGGGTCATGGGCTCTTTCCACCAGGGGCCACGTGCTGGTGTCATCAGCAGCATAGAGTTCTTGCCTGCGGCGACCGCTATAGCGTACACCTACGGGTTGGAAGCGGCTGACGCCGCGTTGTGGTGAAGCGCCGATGACGAAAGACATGCGCCTGGCGTTCAACGAACGCGCCCGCGGCCATCTTTTTTACCGTCGTGCTTAGCATTCTGATGTTGCTCAGTAGGGAATATTGTGTTACACAACACCACCACTATACCGTCGCGGCGCACATTGGCGACACGTCGCTGCTGCTGTCACCGCCGCGGTAACCAGGCAGAAAAAGAGACAGAAAATATATTGTTCCGCACCCCTATTCGTTCGATAAGCGCAACACCTGCCAACACTGCCGCCAGAGCGAGACTGCAAATTAGTCGCTTTGCATTTGCTCCGGGTGCAGTTCTTGCAACTGCAGGGGGTAAATTGAGACATTCGTATTGGATCGCAACCTTCGCTGGAATTGTGTGCACGTACTGCGTATCCGTGCAAGCAAAGTAAGCAACGCGTTCCGGTTGGGCCAAAGGCAATATTCCAGAGGTTCCTAGCCCAGCAAAATAACTTGTATGTCAGCTTGCAGCGCTATCGTACTAAGAAGAAGAAGACGAAAAATAAAGTTGCAGTGGAGGGAATTCGAACCCCCTGGAATTTCCCGTGCGAGGCGAGAAAGGAACGTCATAGCTTTCGCCGCTTGTCCTTCTATACTGTCGTCGTACAGCTATCGCCGCAACCAGTCACTCCACGCGTCAAACCGCAACGCACTTTCCATCCCTTCCATGGGTGCGCAATAGCTTTCGTACGTCCTACTGGAATTAACCATATTAGAAACTTACCATTTATACTTCTTGTTTTGTAATACATATGGCAATATTACATTTGCTCCTGTGTCAAGCCGTAATGCGCCGAAAGGTAGGCGCAGATTGGGCAGTATCGGTTGTCTGTGTGATATCACGAGACAATGTTGCTATCAACGAAGTCAAGATTTAAAAAAAAAAAAAAAGCGCTTCAGCAACGTTACTATGCGGCTTTAGGGATAAATATAGACGCACCTAAATGTGAAACGACGTTTGAACACTGCCGTGGTTATTTCACTTCCCTTGGAATACTGCTACCAAATTCGGAAACGAAGCCGCAACGTCGTGCTAATATGTGCAAAATATATATATTTTTAAAATAAACCTGGGATGCTTCAGAGAAGTAATACCTGTAACAAGGAAAGCGCCTCAGCTGAGATGCGTCGTGGACGGCTGTGTACTCCACTTTAAAATAAATAAAAATGATTATAAAGGGCATTCAGATGTTTTTAAGGAATTGAAAATGATCGCCACTATATGAACGACCAACACTAACGACGATGTTGGTGGTTTAGTGGTTTCAGCCTCCTACTCGAACTGCAGGCGCTGCGTTCGACCCCCTTTGTACCGGGTACTCACTGGTAAGTTGGGACTAGTTTTACATTTGCCTGTTTCTCGGCTTATCTAGGGAGAAATGCTTGAGAATTGGTTCTTTTTCTCCACGTTCTGTAGAAGAGTACCAGCTTGTGCCATGGAGCTCCACAGCAATAGCTGGCCTTCCTCCATTAAACTCCTCAACCATCACCAACAACCCTCGTGCCGACGCAGAATCTTCGTCTAAGCAAGTTACTTGAAGTAATGCGGGGAGCAAGCTCTACCTTACCTCGAGAATACAAGTGTCTTCAACTATATCGATGCCACTGTTTTAGCCCTCACAGGAGGAGGAATTTCGGAGAATCTTATTTTTCCTCGACCTACTGCACGTTTCTTGTCCTCCACGTCCCTACGATCTGCGCCATTGATCATCTGTATCGAACGCACTCGCGCCACGGCAGGTACCGAAGTGCAGCAAAGAAAGATCGTCGAGCCACATGAAGATTATAAGCGATGGCCTACTACAGTCAAATAAACAACCTCCCGAAAATTTCGTCCGCTTAGGAGTACCTAGCCGGCTCGCATTTAGAGAAGGTCGCTATTGGCAGATAAGTCGATATTGGTAATCCGTATACAGGAGGCATTCGCAGTGCCCGCATAGCTTCCGGCACTCCGCGATAAGCAAATCCGAGAGTGTCTCAAGAAGCCTCACGAATGACGACACCGTTGAACGTGTTTATGGCGCCGCCTCTAGAAATCGCCCTCTAACGACCGTTGCGCCACCACCAGAGATCAACGTGCGATAGGCCTCCCGAATCCCACTGTGTTTCGTTCTACTCCCTGGCGCCACTAACTGCTTTCGAAGGCTGCTCACTGCGAATAGATCTTTTTTTTTTTTTTTTCGTTCTCTAGAATGCCTCCCGTGCTTGGAACCAAAAAAAAAAAATTAATAATCTTCAGCAGCTTCCACATCCTTCTTCCAAGTTCCATTATGGGTGCGGAAGTAAAAAAAAATAACACTTTTAAGGAAGGGGGGGGGGGGGGGGAATTACTTTTTTTCCCCTCTTTTTATTATTGAAGTACTGCAAAAGGTTTAATTTTCTTCTCTCAGGTCGCGGTTTCTTGAGGAGAACACTTTGCGCGTAATCCTCCGGCAACAGCGCGAGGAGGTATTCAAATAAACAAATAAATGCGTAAGCAGACGAATAAAAATAAGCAAGCTTCGAGGACAGGACAAAGTGTTGTCTATATGCCGCTTTCGGTGAATAAAAAGGGACTGTTAACTTCGGAACCATCGCGAGCTCCTGTGGATGTTTTAAAATCTGTACCGAGTCGTGCAAATGGACCTCTCCGCATATGTCTTCTGTTTTTGTAAGCCATGGCTCGGGAAAAAAAGTCAAGTACCGGGGCGATGTATTTGCAAAATAAACCTGACTCAGAAGTTGAGGCGTTTCGACTGCAACTCAGATGACTTCATTCCAAACGAGGAGTGTTTCACGAGAGGAGAAAATAAGGAAAATAGTGAGAACCGAATATGAGCTGCTGACTTGGCGTGATAAATGTATGCGGGTCCCTATTCTGTACCCACGGTGCAAGTCTGTGCTAAGAAAACATTGCCATCCGATCAATAAAAAAAGTAAGTGCCCCATGGGCAGAACGAATTAAGAGGGAACCTGAAAAAAATATATTCAATATTTTAGACAGAAATCGACAACTTGCGCGAAAATAGTAGTGTACCTGTAAAACTAACCAATGCAATTTTCTATTGTAAGAGAGAGAGAGAGAGAAAAAAAAAGGAAACAGTAGCACTCCACATGAGGAGACAGAATCACGACTCTCTACTATTTGCATGCGTACGAATTGGGATGAATTGTATGTATTTCAGATGTGTGAATTTATTTATTTATTAATTTAGTAATACTGCGGAGTCGTTTGACTCCAAGCATGGGTGATCAATTGAACCGACAGAAGCAACAACTGAGGAAAGGCACCCCAACACTCTTCGGCATTTGTACTCATCGCTGGTACAAAGCACTAGATGTCATCTCAGAATGTAGAATAGATATAGGTAAAACAATTGAAAGCCGCATAGCTTGGCGTCTATCAAGTGATAAGAAAATCCGATAGCATTAAACGAGGACAAAGCCTCTGGTGAACACCGCTGCTGACTAAAATCCATTCATGCGGTGAGTGTTTGAGCGCAAAAAGCCACAGGCGTGAGCGACCAGCCGTTGATTCGTCGACGCATTTTCAAACTGCTGATTGATAACGCACGACGCAAGCTGCAATCGCCCCATTTTCTGAAACTGACGTAACGAACAATAACCAGCTGCAAATCATTACCACATTTCGTTTTCATTATAACATGTGCATATATACAACACACTGACGAGTACGTGCAAATAATTTTTCTATACATTCGGCAACGTTTAAAAACCGATTATAAAGTATCGTACTCTATTCGCGACAAGCAGGTAGCGAAGGTCCTTTAAGAGAGACTGCAACGTTGAGCAAGCTAGCATATGTACTGCGAATAGACGCATGCTATAGTCTATATTATATATATATATATATATATATATATATATACATACATATGGAAGAGAGACTGCAGGCAATTCGTAAAATCGAGGGCGAATTCGCGCATCACTCAGAAGGCTATCAAAGCCCGTGCCCATGAGTACCTCTCATTACTCACAGCACGCATGGTTCCACATGCCCTATACTGTTTGAAATGAAAGGATCACACCTAAATGCAACATAAAAAAAAAAATTAAAACACTTATGCTCTACCTTTAAGGTTATGACGCGACAACATTATTGGCTCTTTCGCGCACGTGAACTTCGCTGTTCTCTTGTTAATCACTGATCCTTCAATTTATGTCTCTATTATCTCCTACAGTGCAGTGACCTGCAGTGGGTACAGTCAAGCTGATGATGATGGTGATGATTATCTCTACGTACGCATTAGCGCACAGTATTAAGGTGTCACATTATGTGAAAGATCGCTCGACGTAAATTATATAGAGCCCCGCTTTAACCAAGCCGTAAAATGTGCCTGCGTGGCCTATAGTGGCAGCGTTTCTGATTCAAGATAAAGGGCTCCCGGAGTGTTCTATTCCCATCTCAACCTCCCGTCTAAAAGAGAAGAAACCCGAGTGGTCATAACGTCTAGTGACGTCATGCAACCTACCGACCAATCCGTGCACGGCCATCTCACCTGCCAACTGTAGCACCTGCCAGATGCATGCTTATGGTTTTTAGCTCAAGACGCCAACGCTGAAGCAGATTTTGTACAGAACCTTTCAGCTATCGCGTTAAGAGATAATTGCACGAGTCTGAGTAGGTCGACGGCTGCTGCGTCGAGGCAGGAGCACATGCCAAAATCCGGTTCACATTTTTGAAGATTGAGCTAGAATTTTATGCTCGACCACAGCCCACGTGCCCGCTAGACTTGTGAAGTAGTGCCGTATCTCTTCTCAGAGCGACGGGACAAAGTACCAATTAATGTTTCAATGTGCGTGTCAAATCTATGCCAACATAATGGGTCCAACGCACGCAATCTTATGCTGATGAAGAGAGAGCAAATTCGCGCCTTTCACGTAGTCTTCAGAGGACACCCCTTGCGTCAAGGCAGTTACAACTCGTTCATTTTTATGCAATAACGCGGACATCGACAGCTCCGTACGATACGAGCTGACACTGGCGACTTATAATCATAGTTATCACGATTCATGAAAGATCACATCCAACAGCAGAGACGTTTTATCATCCGTTGTACCTGGAGGCGACCGCGCATCGCTGTTCAGAGCTGTCCAGTCACATATTCCATCATACGGGACCTCTGACCCGCGTCGATACCGAACCCTTCACCATCTAAAGCTTTCATTTAAAGAGAGTTCTTTTTTTTTTTTTTTTTTTTTTTTTCAACAGCAGCCCGCATGTCTACGAACCGGTGTCCTCCAAGATCCGTTTTCTTTTTTTCTTCTTCTTTTCTCGGAACGCAGACAACACAGAATCGCTGGTCGCATCCGTTTCTTCTTCGCGGAGAAACGCTTATCGCGCGAATCGCCCTCATTTTTAGTATCGCTCATACCTGACGCAACAACAAGCGTTCCCGCTGAGCGTCGGGAAAGTCCGAGCCGGGAAATCGGACCAAGTCGACGCGACAGTGGAATGCGGATTCCGCGCTTCATACCGTGGCCTCGTGTGGTGATACGTGTCCGTACGCGTATATAGCATACACTAGTACGTGCGCGCGTGTATGCAAGCATACACGCACGTATATGTACTACATGTATGTCCTCGCCCGACATTGACTTCAATGCCAACTCCACGCTACAAGGTCGTGCTCGTGAGTGTTTCGCGCGCGGCCAATACGTGTCCGTTCAACTGACTGGCTTCATTAGAGAGTTGAGTGGACGGCGACCACAGATCTGTCATGCCAGTCGCATTGGTGCGTCACACCAGTGTTCTTTTTCTTTTTATGTTTATTTTTCATACGATGCTGTTGGCCTTGTTCTCATCTACAAGAACTCTCGTTAGGCATTTTTCTTCATTAGTTCACATTCGTTTTTTTTAATTTTCTTCCTCTGAACATACACACGCAATTGGCACACTGCTTAATATTTTAATCTAGCCTTTCGATGGGCCAACGCACTTTTCGATCCGCCACAACTCGTGCGCGTGGAACTCATATTAACGAGAAAACGCAACGAAACGACCGTCCCGAGGTTAAAACCCTTTCTGCTTGTTCTGAAAAGGCGGGGCGCATTGTTACAGTGAAAGGTATACGCGAATGCCGAGGCGCTTAAAGGAAACTGGGAGGGAAGAAAACGTGTCAGAGAAAGGTGTAAAAACTTCGGGCGAAGCGCTGCATTAGTATCCGCTCTGGCCCAAGCGAGTTCGACATGGGCATCTTGACTGCACTGACTCGCTCTTCTTGCAACGCATACAGAGTTTAACGCGATTCCAAGGTTATCGCTTGCGTTTCGGCCTAGCAGAACCATTAGCCTTTCTCTCGCGTGATGGTCACGTAGTCTCCATTAAAATGGCCGGTGTCGAGCATGTACAGTATTTGCCAGTTTTAGAGACCAGGGCGTATGTTTTTATGCCGTGAAGTGGCGTCCTTTCAGCATTCGTGGAAGTCATTCCCATTAGACAGGGCAAGGCAAAAGAGAGAGAGAAGGGAGAGAGAAATTATCCCAACTTCTGGAGGTTTGTAACACCGGGAATACATTATGAACCACACACGGTGTGGCGCTGAAGCAAACCCTCTGGGTTCTAAACTTCTGACAAAGACTGTACCTTTCCAGTTGTGATGTATGGATGCGAGAGTTAGACTGTGAAGAAGGCTGACCGCCGAAGAATTGACGCGTTTGAATTGTGGTGCTGGCGGAGACTCTTGAGAGTTCCTTGGACTGCCAGGAGATCAAATCAGTCGATATTGTCGACCATAAACCCTGACTGCTCATTGGAGGGTCAAATTCTAAAGTTAAAGCTGAGCTACTTTGGTCATCTGATGAGAAGAGAGGGGTTGCTGGAGAAAGATTTGATGTTGGGAAAGGTTGAGGGTCAGCGGAGAAGGGGTAGGCAGCGAACGCGATGGTTAGATGGCATCCTCGAGGCGCTGCAGATGAAGTTATGTGATGTTAGGAAGATAGTGAGAGACCGGAAAGCGTGGCGTGATATGGTCCATAGGGTCACGAAGAGTCGGACACGACTGAACGACTGAACTGAACTGAACCGTACCTAAACAGCAAATGAAGTTGCGTTCTGCTGTACCTTGGCTACATGTATGTTACCTCAGTAAAATATGTCGCTCTATGATGAATCTGCTGGTCTCAGCGATATAATTAAATCCTCAGCTATTGTTTCGGACGAATAGACCGGCGTTTATTAATACACCCCGGCGTTGGAGAGCACTTGAAGGGCACGCCTAACGCTAAGAGTACGGTATATATTTGGTAGTTATAGCTTACGCAAAAGAACTATTGGCATGTATCACCGCGACGACTAGCCTCAAGCGCCGTGAACAGAACGTACGTCGAACCTGCTGGGGAATCCATGGGATACATGCAGTGGGCTGTTCACGGTTAGATTCGAAGTGACAGGCTATGTGGACAGTGAGGAAAGTGCTCGTATGAAAATTATGCTGTAAGCTCTTGAGTCAAAACTGACAATGAGAGTTATAGCGTATATCCATCAAACGAATATTTTCCTCACTGCCCATAGCTGCGCTCATATGAAGTCTCTGCTGTAAGCTACAGAGTCAATTACAATGAGGAAAAATTTTGACTGAGGCTATGAATGATGGAATTATATCTCGCTAGAAGAAACACGCGAGATAAAAGAAAAGCTGCTGTAAAGTGTGCAAGTATGCGAGAAAACGCGGCTCATCCATACACCCCAAGGATTCAGCGTCGCAGGGATGTACGTAACCGCACGGCATCGAGCACAGTATGCTATATCAAAGCAGAGCTGGGCTCGAAGGCCGCCTAGAATCCGGTTCATCAGTGGATTCCTTTCCGAGAAGAGAGGATTACACCCACCGACCGTGAACAGGAAGCCCCATGCAGGAGCGTAAAGCCGGGAATAGGCAGCACTTGCAGTGCTCTGATAGCGTCGGCCCGCTCCATCACTGACGTCGAATTCCTAACGTGTCTGAAGACGCTGCAAGAACAACAGTACTGCGCCCAAGTTCAAGGCGCCCCCTTCCCGTACTGAGAGCTAACTAAGAAAAGCCCCCTGATTAGTTCTTGCAGCTAGGTATTTCCCGAGCCAGCATTGTATTGACGTCTCTGCAGGAGTAGACATTGATGATCGGTCATTTGGCGCCGTTACTTTGGGCAAGGCTGGAGCCTGCATGCCATGCACCGTCTTTGGGGCTGCGCCCGGGTACGCGACAGTATACCGTAGCCCATATCCACTCCAACCTGTTCTTCTAAGGCATGGAAAGCGTCCATTGTTAAACATTTTCTTGGTAAAGAAGCGAAAATCGAATCGCAAGATGAGATTATAGGATTACAAGGTGAAAGTGTAAGATCAATGATATTCATGTTTTTCGTTTGTTAAATGGAGTGTAATATTAAATTATTGGTTTCGTTAACTCCTGTACCTGCTTGGAGATGTAATACAGCGAAGCCGCCGGGTTAAAGGCGAGTGTTGTCAACTGTTGATTTTTTTTTCTTTATAGCTGCTGTACGAATGATGATACGGTATTGCACGGTATACTGTATAGAATATGGCATGATATGTTATACGTGATACGGTATATGCTTCAGAATGATATGGTACGGTATGGCTTGATATTGCATGGTAGGTACGTTATGGTGTTGTCTGATACGGTACGGTATGATATGGTACGGTGTGGGATGGTTTCTATGATATGGTACGGTATATGGTATGGTATGGTATGGTATGGTATGGTATGGTATGGTATGGTATGGTATGGTATGGTATGGTATGATACGGTATGGTATGGTATGTTCTGTTATGGTATATTATGTCATGTCATGTTATGGTATGTTATGGTTTTCGGAGTCCACGGGAAACGCATGGGATAAGCAGGAGGTCGTAGCTGAGCGCTCTGGTCTAATCTTCCTCTTTTGGCATTTCTTACCGTGCGCTGACGGTCAACATCACCCCGAGCAGGCGTTCTTACATTCTGCCTTCACCGTAATATGACATTCGTTAACCGGGCAGTGGACGGTCTACCTTCCTTTCGTAACGCGCGGGAATGCGTACTCACCTACAATGAAATTATCTTACACTGCTGCAATTCCTACCTCAGCTATACCCTCCACCTCATAAATCTGCGCATCCTATGCATATATATAAAAAAATATCGACTATTTTAATTACAGAGGACAAACATCCTAGACACAGGTTTCCCCCGCCAGTGATCGGGCAAATATTTTACGATTGGAAAAGCATTATAAATATAGATTTGATATACGTTTGTAGAAATAAACGCTTTATTCACTGCGACGTTTCCACTACGCCAACTGCTATACATCATGCAGAGTAACCTCGAACCGCCGATGTGGTCGGCAAAAGCTGATCGAGTGCACCAGCTCCCACAGCCGGACATATGCACGCAGGCTCCGATATGCCTTCCGGCTCCGAAAAAAACGGCGCAAGGACGCCACGTCTCGGATGGCAGAAAAAAAAAAAAAAAAAAAAAAAAAAAAAAAAAAAAAAAAAAAAAAAGATAGACAGAGAGATAGAAGTAACACGAAGCAGCCCATTTCAGTAGAGCCTAGGCTTCTAAGGTCGAATTAGACAAAGGCAGAATGAAAAAGAAAAGTGCGCGCGGTGGCACGGCCGCTCGCGGCGGCAACAATGCAGAAAAGGTCGTGCAGTAGCCGCGCTAGGCCTTGCATACGTGCGTCATAAACTGAGAGCTCACGCATCTTGTAATCGCTGTCCATTGCTATATAGCCCCGCGGGAAAATTTAACACTGACAAAAGCGGGCGTCGAGAAACTACACGCGCATAGCAGTGTGCTTCGAGCCCGGCTTCTGGGAGACTAAGAACACGATAAAGAAATATGCAGGGTGTGTTCTCGAACACCTTTGCGGCGTGGCTGCCATTGTATTCTATTGTGAGGGGCTGAGTTTTTTGCAGAAAAAAAAAAAAAAGAATTAAGTCAGGGTCCAGATCTCCACCACATTGTTTTTTTTTTTTCTTTCACTAGTGCATGCTCTGTTATGAGACTCTCAGAATAGCGCAGACGGCATTATTCAGCAGACGCCGTTTGCGCAGGCGCAGTATAGACCCGTCTGGCTTCGACTTCGCCAAGGCTCCCACAGAGCTTTTTGATCAGACAATTTGGGAAACTCCGCTTCAAAAAGTGACTAGCTTTAGGGCGCTTATGAATTGCGGCGCCACCTAGAAGTGACTAATAAAAACTATCTGCGATTGCCGCCATTACCTTCTGAAAAATCGCTTCTTTTCCTCTTGCTTTCCCCCTTAATTATCTCTACGGCTGTCCTCTTTAATAATTTTGGTACTGCATCTCTTAAGCTGATTTTGTTTGCCAGATGCTGTGCATTTGCCAACAATCTAGAAGTTTGCAACTTAGACGCAGTTTCCTTCAACGGCCGGAGGGGCCGCCACTATCCGTAAACACTCAAATTTTGACCAATCAAAAGAGCGTGTTTTTTTTTTTTTTATAACCGACCTACGTTTTGCCTCCATCGAAACCCAGCCGGGATCGAGTCCGCGTCCTCAGGATCAGCAGTCCAGCGTCCCTTCCACTGAGCCACCATCGCAAATTGCCATGAAGACTCTGCGGGCCTTATAATAAGCGCAGTGCATGAATAAGGGCTAACAGAAATGCCGGTTCATCAGACATCTATCCCTGCTTCTTTTAGCTATGACATCGTTTTGAGCCACTGACGACGAAGTTCAGTAAAGTGGAGAATGTAATCGACCTAAGGAGTGGAATCGCAGTATTTTAATTATCCCCGCGGCTCAGGACTCTTCGGACGCGCACACCGCGACAGTGCGAAAGGCGCGCCTCCGCTAGCAACGTGCGCGCGTAGGAGAGGTAAAAGGGACAAAACATAAGAAACGAAATAAGTCGACCAAGGTACTGCAGAAGTATGCACACGCGGTTTATTTATTGGCAGTCTGTCCACGCGTGGAGATGTATGCGATAACGCCAACAGGCTGTGGCGGCGCCTGGTACGAAGCTTGTACATACATACTCGGCCGGTATCTGATAAGCGTCTAACGCACTCCTCGCAAGTGCGTAGATAAGAAACTGCCGATACATGTTATTTTTCAGCGCGAGCAGCCCTGCACTCGCTCAGGAGGCCGGTCAGCCGCGGGCAAGATTAAAGGTATATATATATATGCACCGGAGGGCACGGCACCGACCCCCAGTCGCAAGGCTGAACGCCAAGACGCGTGAAACTGATGCAAATTAATTTCTGAGCGTGTCAGCTCGCACAGATTTTCTCGCCCGCGCCGTGTTTTCCTTCCCTTTTCCCCGCGCAAGTAAAGTTAATTTTTTAGTCAAATCTGCATAGATGTCATGCTTATAATTTTCCTGCTACTTACTTTGGGCGTTTCTTTCTGATTTGTAGAAGCCACCTGGACAGCACCAAATACTATATCTTCTATACAAGTTGCGGTATCGACCAATGTGTATGCGCAATAAAAATGCGCTGAAATTAAAAAAAAGAAAAAAAAACATCTTTCAGAAAAACATTGCGAACCCGGCACGCGAAACGGACGCCAGGAAGTCGCCTTAAAGATGGACGCTTCTGAGTCCCAAGCTACCTAAAAGCGTCTCCAGTGAACTTTTCTGTCGGCTTGATTCTTGCAAGCATGAGTGCCTTGAAATGCCTAAAATTTACCGATATGTTTATACAACTTTCTCATTTAAAGCGGAAACAATAACAAATTGATCTAGAGAACCAAGCGTCTTCTTTCTCCGTCCTTGTCTTGGTGCGCTACACTTTGTTCCCTTCAATCACGTACCAACAAGCCCAAGCATCTACCCTTCTAAACTGAACTTGAACTCTATTGATACGCACTAAGTTTCAAAGACAAAAAGCACTTCTTTCACTGAAAACGGAGCTTTCGTAAGCTAGTAGAGGCCGAAAATTAAATACAAATGCCGCAATCATCGGTTGATCCCGCAGATAAATTACACGACATCGACAGTTTTGAGCGCCGATCGCTGAGGCTAGCAGCCTACACCAACCATTTGATGCAGATCTGACGCTCAGGAAGTCCTTAATCTGTTATCGCCAAAAACAAAAAATGGACGGAGTTGCCCTGAGTGCCATTCGAATGCAAAAACAGCTGCCCGGCGAAAAACAGTAAAAAAGAAATAAATAAAGAGAAGCGCCCTCATGCCGAGTATGCATACAGTCCTTTGAAGATCACATTAAACCGACACCAGTAAATACCACCAATCCTTTAGGGCGCATGCGCCCCTTCATTGGTTGAGCTGCGTCGCCGTTGGTGGCGTTGTCGATGTAACTGAGAGAACGTCATGAGCCAACTTGAATTTCTCAGAAGAAGAGGAAGCAGGGCTACGAGCTCGAGCAACGCCACTCGCTCGTGCTCTTCTTGGAAATTCTATTCGAATCTTGAAAAATAAAAAAGCTTTGTACTCTAAACACAAATAAGCCTATAAGGGAGTAGAAAGGGAGTGTCATGTCCTCTAGCACATCCCTATCGGAAAACAAGGTATGCCGCCCAAGTCCTGCGTACATTTGCATCACCAAACATGCGAAATAGCCGTGGTCAGCAAAGAAAGCAGAAGGTCTCGCTGTTACAGATATTTTACCTGAGATTTCGATCTCTCAATTCTAATCACATTTCTAGGGCCAAGTTTAAATGTCTTCTGCAATTGCTGACTGCATAAAATGTATTATCTGTGGTGGGAATATGCTTCTGTTGCCAACAGTAAAGAATTCTTTAGATTTAGTGCTCAAAAATCTACCCCGAGATTTGATGAGTGCACTAGAAGAAACGTTACACCATTTTTACTCCCTTATAGGAGTATTCGTGCTTAGAGTGTACAAACATAGCCGCGTATTTCTCAAATTCTTTGCCTCAGTATATCGCAAAAACGGTCAAATAGCTGCGCTCATATTTCACGTTAGAGAGTTAATCGACCTTATAAATTTGTGTGTGTCTCCTTTCTCCGTCAATGTATTGGTGCGCTCCATTTTGTTCCCTTCAATCATGTACAAACAGCCCAAGCGTCCTTATATTTTTCTTTTACCCTGGTCAATGCATTCGTATAAAAACAACCGTAGTCCTCATACAAATGGGCATAGAAATAGTGGTACAAAAAACAAACCGTATTTTAGATACGTAACGCTTTTAAAACGCCCGGCGAAGGCTGGAGAAAATCCCTGCTGTACACACCGTGCTCTCGTTGTTGGCTATGCGGTAACAACACTGCAGAACGCAGGCATTTCAGCAATGCACGCGTTTGGCATAGACGCGCAGTACGTTCCTAAGGCTTCACGTTATCGCTACAGCCATTAGCGAAGGGCGTGGAAGAACCCATCGCCGTTGTAATGTAGTGCTCGCGTCTCCACAAATCAAGCGTTGGGCGCCGGATTAAAAGAAACTATGATGCCCAGAAAAAAATATTGGGCGTGTGGCAAAGCGAAAGACACTGCGCTGGGCCATGAGAGTGCGTTAGCTGTCCCTTAACGTAAACATGTTTTTCTCCCAGGTAGGAATTTATGAGACGGACGCGAGTCACGTGTCTCATAACGTAAATGGTCCGCACGGAATGTTGCCAACACCCCCGCAGATTTCTCCGCACATTTTTCTTTTCTCGCCGGCTGTGGCAGAGGCGCCACAGTCGCACTGCAATCCACCGGAATGCAACCGTTAATTGATTGCTCGATTGCATCGATCGAACTCCGTTTTTCTCCGGATCGAGGCAATCAGCAAGAAAATTCGAGTCAAACACCGGAAAGCACGGTGCGCGGCGGTTATCATTCCGTCTCGCGGCAAATGCGATGCCGCATTTTTGAAGCCATTTCCTTGCTCAAGTTTCACAAGGCACTGATCCAGTAAAAGAAATAAGGAGAGAGAGAGAGAGAGAAAAAAAGTAAAAATTGTAGAGAAGCGTTCAGGTGCGCCTCGCTAATCCCTGAAGCTTCCCGTTTAGTAACACGTGGATATGTGTGTGTGTATACCTAGGCTGGACACGTCGCGACGCAACGGCGCTGCCATCCGGCAATTTATTTCGCCCGCAGACAAGACACGCAAACCGGCAAAAGTCTGCGCACTCTACGCGGCGATCGGACTGCGTGAAAAATTTCTTTCCAGGTAATATGAACGACCCGTGTTCGCTCTTGGAGTGCTTCTCATTCCTCTAAGCCGCTTTAAGTGCAATACGCCGGATAAAGTAAACAACGCCGCGTTCAGTGCCAGGAGTCCGAGCTTTGCGTGTCTAATCTTCGATTTTTTTTTGTTATTGACGAATGAACACGGGAAACAGTACGATCGGCCTCTCAATCACGTCCCTACACTGTTTACAGTCGAGGGGACCACACCGACGCGTCGGCGCCGAGACGTGTGGTTTCCATGCTGAACACGAAGTCTCAACACCTCCGGCGACATACGCCTCGCGCAAGTGAAATAAATTCACGCCCGTCGCTGACTGGACACCGTTCCAAGGTGGGATTATACAGTGAACATCAGCATCATCGGGACTTGTTTTCTTCCCTGTGAATTTCGGTACACTTGGTTGGGGTAGCCCATCATGCCGCGTCCATTATACGGGCCTTCGAACAGAGGCCGTTACGACGCTCTTTTACTCCAAACAAGAATAATGCCGTTGGCCAAACGTGCTGGCTTCTCTCCCTCTCTCTCTTTTTCGCGAAGCAATAAAGTAAGTAAAAGCACGGAAGACGCAAGAAAACGGTCATCACTTATGCTTCCTTGGTTGCACAACTGTAAAAATAAAAAATGCAGACGTATTAAGAAAATGTTTTACAGCATAGTGAAATTGGCTAATTTCGATGAT
Source organism: Amblyomma maculatum (assembly GCA_023969395.1). Classification (NCBI taxonomy): domain Eukaryota; kingdom Metazoa; phylum Arthropoda; class Arachnida; order Ixodida; family Ixodidae; genus Amblyomma; species Amblyomma maculatum. Next base: position 321,441 of record JAJIZL010019966.1, on the reverse strand, counting down.
TTATGAAATCATCGACCAATGATGTCAAAGGCTAAAAATCGGGGAGGAGGGGGGGGGGGGCATTTCAGCTCCGTCTTTAAAGGTATGCGACATGGCTCGCGTCTCTGGCTCCCCCTCGCGAATCAATAACTAATTCGGCATACATACTCATTGACATGCATAAATTCTTAAGCTACTCTATTGTGTGAAAGACTACGCGACATAGATATATAAAACCCCGCTTCAGCCACACGAACGTGGCTGCGTGGGGCGTCTGATCCGGAAGCCAAGAGTCCCGGTGGGCTCCTCCATTCCTATACCTTTCCCTTTCATCTAGAAAAGCTGCCACGTCAGTCATGCAGCGCGCTTACGTGACGTCACACAACCTGCCGACCAATAAGAGTCCAGTAATGTCACCTGATCACCTGCTGAGACATGCCCGTGCTTTTCCGCTCATAACGCCCACGCCGACGACGCGGGCCTTTCTGGAGAACGGAGCCTTTAGCATTATCGCGTTAAAAAAAAAGCAGCAAAGACCCGTTTGCCAATTACGCAGCGACAGGCAGAAAATCAAGAAAATAATTCAGGAACCGCTACGTCACCTGCCAGTGCAACTTAGCGAGCACGAAAATTATTGCGCCAGTTTTATCTTGCAATAGGCCTCCTGTATATTTGGCAGCCGACACTTTAACCATGCGTTGACAAATGAGATGCGAAAGAGTTTGAGTATTTCCGGTAGCTTGACGTAGTCGTAAGAGAAGCGCAATTGATTTTTTTAGCATTTTAAACTATCTCATAAGCGAAAAGTTGGAGCTTATGACATAGTGAGAACTATAAGAGTCCTTCGTATACGGCTCTCGGAGCAAACTCAAAAAATGCTCTCAATACTCCTTCAGCAAGGACGGCCGGTTGAAACAGTAGCGTGAATAAATTCTTGTCGAGACATTTCAGAAATTTTTAGGTTTACTGTACAACAATATTATAAAATTGATGAACGCATCCACCGATATCTTCTGTCTGCTTGTAATCTACCACCTCATTTTCCGGTAGTCAACTGTTTTATTTTGCGCGGCGTGTTCTATCACTCTGCTCGCCGGCATAAGCAGCGAATCATTGTACCTTCGAACCACTTTGCTCGTATCAATAGCACTGAATATGAAAGCCCCTAGCCTGCCCCTCACAGACCGCGCTAATTTACATTGACTCCAGATTAAAGTGGTGTGAAGTCACTACGTGATTACCACGCATGTAATCGGTATTGCAGCGTTTCTCTCGTGGTCGGCAAGGAGCTGTTTCCATGTAAACCTTTCCAATTTTCGAGGCACTGTGCAAAAAAAAAAAAAAAAAAAAAACAGCGGACGGTTTTAGAATAGAGCGCAGCCGAACACTTCCTGCCCCGCGTTCTCCTCTTTCACGATACATCACGTGAGCACCTGATTAATTACAGCATCAGGGAAGAACTGTTGAAGCATTTGCCAAGGCTCGCCATCGCTACCAACCGTCCGGTCAAAATTCTCGTCACCTTCGAAACATATGTGTGCGATGGAATTCAGTAAACACGCGACCAACAAGATGGATGACGGCTATCCGTTAATCCTGCTTTCGAAAAGACGGCCGGCGCCAGCGTCTTGTCCGTGGCGTTAAAGCGTTATCGAACATGTTTTTATGCGCTTCAAAAACTAGCGTCGCATATGATGGCGCCAACTGTCGCGTTCCATATGGTTCCATGCTCCGTCTCGTATTATTTATGTCTTTCTTTTGCGCAGCATCCGCGCTTTCCGCTAAGTCTTTCCTTCAATCCCCTTTCCCCCACACCCTTTCCCACCTGTAATCGCTCTACACATCAGTTATTTATGAGTACTGTCAAAAACAGCAGCCAATATATAGTGGAATCCGGTAACGTGCCACCTCCCCAGAGGCTGTTTTCAGCACTTGCGCGCAAAGCCCAGATGCCCGCGAATTCTTATCTTGTTTTCCCTCGCTCACGTAGAAGATGAAAGTGTTTCGCCTTTCTCTCTTTTTTTATCTAACCATTTAAACCCAAGGCTCTCGAACGGCCTTGCCGTGCGGGCAACACGGATAAGTTCCCCTGCAGCAACAACCTGCGAGCTAGCCTGAAAGCTCTGTCGAGTGTTTCTTTTTGTGTCCAGCCAAGAACTCCAGCTGCGCCCAAAACACGTTATATGCCTCGCGTGCACGTAGTACACGTGTTTACACGCGATAAATTGGCCGGGGTGCTTTGATGCTCTCCTACTGACCAGAAAATTCCGGCTTAACGTTACAGGAAAACCTTGTATACATCGACTAGATTACCTGCGCCGCATTAATTCCCTTTCTATTATATTATATTATATTATATTATATTATATTATATTATATTATATTATATTATATTATATTATATTATATTATATTATATTATATTATATTGCCACCTAGCGTTGCCAGGTGGCGCACGACTCTCCGAAAAAGACAATGACGTTGGACTCGTGCTTGCGTTCTGCGGCCGCACTTGCTGTCTGTGCTTGCCTGGACCGTTCCTCTCTGAGAACTGCGTGACTTCATTTTTAGAACTACGTGACAGTCTGGTGGAGATACTGGGTCCCGAGAAAGCCGCTGTCGTCATCAAGTTCTGGTCCTGTAGTGTGGAGTGGCGCGCTCGACAGCGTGTCGGCGTCTTCATGTTGACGGCCCGACTTGTACACGACGGGAATGTCATATTTCTGGAGTCGCAAGCTCCAACGGGCCAAACGTCCAGACTACGTGACAATATTATATTATATTATATTATATTATATTATATTATATTATATTAT
>JAJIZL010019966.1:297202-318636 GCA_023969395.1 Amblyomma maculatum | reverse complement strand
TATATTATATTATATTATATTATATTATATTATATTATATTATATTAGAAGTCCAATAGTGTGCAATATTCGCATATACACGAGCTACTTGTATCGCGGCACTAGGAAAGCATAGAGTCCGTGTCCAAAACAAATCCACTTTTTTTTTTTTTTTTTTTTTTTTCGGCGAGAAAAGAATAGCGCAAATCTCTCCTTAACTAGCGTACCCTATTCGTCACACGTTGTAGAAACTACATTTGACGACATACATAGAAAATGCCTGCGTCCTTTTCTAGATATACGTATCCTACGAATCCACTGTTATTCTTCCTCCGTAGGCAAATTAAGGTTCATGCCCAGCCATAATCTGTTTTTTTTTCGACTCTAAAGTAGACAGACGCTGCAGGTACTGAGGAGAACTGGCAGACAATTTTCACATGATATGGGAGTGTCAACGAAACCCAAACCTTATCCCCATCCCCAACCCTACCCGAAAGGCCTGGGAGGCTGCCCTGCTAAACTGCTCTGGATTAGATAATCAACGAGCTCTGGTTCGACGAGCAAAAGCAGCGGCTTCGACCAATGACACCAAGGACTAGGGATGCAAACCTAGTTCCGTTGGGCCATATAGGCTCTGCTCTCTCACTTCTGTATCAATAAAAGTTGTTCATCATCATCATCATCATCATCCATGAGGTGAGGTGACTGCAAGATGGAGGTTTGGCGCCCTACGTAGAGGCTCGTGTCGCTCGTATTTGGCTTTGGCCGGTTTGGCTTTCAAATCAAATTTGCTCATAAGCATTATGGCCGCTACACAGAACTTGATAAAAAGGCACAACAGCTTCAGCCGGAGTCGAGAGCTGAGTACTATTTTAGACTGGTTGATTTTTTTTTTTTTTTTTTTTTTTTTTTACAGCGCTCTAAAAACAGGACAGTACACACGGATATTTCATCAGCCCAACGGCAAAGTTACTGAGTTACCGTCTTGGGCTCGCAGGGCGCGTTCAACGAGTCATAATATTCCTCTCCTCTTCCAAAATAAATATATGCCACGCGTGCTGGAAACAGCCTATTAATGCTAGCAATGAGTCGACTTGCGTGAACAGGTGATTCGCCCAAGCGTATCCGCTTTCACGGCACACCGTGCTTCCTGTTCTCTATAATTCACATTGGCGACAAGTATTTCCCTTACACTGGAAAACCAACAAAATCCAGCGACTTTCCTCATGGGGTACCCGTCTTTCTCTTACGTCACTTGCGTAGCGTGACTACACGTACCGAAAGCAGTAAATGTGGAGTGGGGAGGTCTCGTTTGCGCACTAACGGTGGATTTATAACAAGGAAAAAAAGAAAAAAAAAAGAGCTTTTCCCGTAATTCTATTCCCGATGTCACAATCGACAATAGTGTTCTCGTAAAGAGCAATGCGATCGCTCCTGCCGAGCAGTGCTTGATCTCAGGACGTCTCGCTCTCTCGAAACACAACTCTTTCCCTTTCCGCCGTGGGCGCGTGATAACATACTGCGCAAGCTGGTAACCAGTATGTCTGCATGTCGGCACGCCAAATGTACACCAGAAAGTACGAATGCATGCTAATCTTGTGCATTCTGGCGTGCAGTCTACGGGTGTATAGGTAAATCCGACATGTACACGAGTGAGGCATGCCTCCAGCCATGGTGCATGCCAACCATTGTACGAAATAGACAACTGCGTGTACATCCATGCATCAGGCCCTTAAGTGGGTATGGGTTCGCGAAGACTGGGTGCCGTTTACTATGGATATAAGTGTTGCGCAAACAAAGACGTCAACTGGCAGTTCTTTTTTTTTTATTTTTGTACGGAAGGGTTTTCGCGTCCAACTAAACGTAGAGAAGTGGGTACTGGGTAATAACATTTATAAACATTCGATTCGAACTCCATACGTCAGCTTATAATTGCTTGGTGCGTACACAAAAATTCAGTCATAAGAAGAAATGTCATTATACTCGCTTCTCACATTACATTGCGCGGATTCAGCGTTACATTAAAACGGTAGCGGAATCGCTTCCATCCCCTGCTCGAACGAGCATAAGCAAGCAGTTTCACTAGAAGCAGAGAAGCACCTATCCTTCGGGCCCTTCTCGCCACTTTTTAGAATATGTAAAGTGTACATTTCAGAGAGGTACACTCGAACGATGATTATCAGAGAGGTCGACCTCCCGATAACAAGTATTCCAGCGGGCTACCGAGACTTCCGTCCCGGCAAGGTCTCACGGGTGCGCACCTATAAGTACGGCCTCACCCGCACGACCAAAGCGAAGTGTCCCACCATCTCGGCCTACATAATGGGCGATTCAAATGCAAACCGGCACGCTCTATACGCGCCACCGGCAATGCTCCGGCGCGTGTTGGCTTCGTGCTCTTGGAAACTGGAGAGGCTGCGCAGTTCTAAATCCGATCACGCGCTCTCTCAGCCCAATCCAGATTGCAGCGCGGGAACCCTTTCGACAGCTGGTTCGAGGCACGCATAACGTTGCATGCCGGCGACGTTAAGGCGGAACCACCGCAGCTAGTTCTCCTTCCCGAGCTGCGCGCAGTGCCCGTGCCATACCGCGCCGTGAATTCGCGATTGCCCTCCGCAGCGGCGGATTCCTTCTCTTGTCTTCTCTCACACGCTCTCTTTGTCGCGGCGACCGACAGTCCGGCGCCGGCCACAATAAAGTTCCCGCTGGTGCGGCCTATAAATGGAGCTTGAATACTAAGAGGGTCCTCCTTCTGAGAGCACTGTCACCAATGCGAAAGTTCGCAAGCCAGGAATAGAAGAAAAAGAAGACACCAGGGAAGCAGGCATGCGGGGCATGAGAATATAACGGCACATTCCGGAGTATACTTTCTTTTTTGTTTCTACCGCTGATCGCTTTGTTTTCTTTTCCTTCTGCAGAGTATATCGATGATTTCTTTCAGCTTTTTTTTTTTCTCCAGGCCATCGAGTGCTTCCTCGTTGCGCCGAGCTCACACAGGGCCATTCCGAGTGCGCAACCCGTGCCGGTGGCGGGTGGGAAGGAATGCGCTGAATGCTAAGGGGAAGGCGTAGATGACACTGAGGAGGAGAAGGGTACGGGTTGTAAAATCACTTAATCGCGGTCGTCATCGATTGCTTCACAATCGCTGGCCTCAGCTAGGAATCCCGGAACACAGTGCATACCTCGGAGGCGAAGGCCGGAGCATGCGCTGCCGGCGTGCTTTATTACCTCGCCGGTCGCGTACGCAACTAACAAGGCGTGGGAGAGAAAAAGACAGATGAGCGATTATAAGGGGGAAAAACCCTATGTGCGCCGACGGACAACGCCCGGAGACAAATGCGGAGGATAAAATTTGGTGCACTACTGCACGCCTGAAGTGTACCGTTTTTCTTCACTAGGGTGCAGCCATGATGAAAACCGTTAATCGTAAATTTACCGAACACCAAGAGCGTAGCGGCGCGAACGATTGGCGTAAGATTTGTTGACTGCTTCTTTGATCGAATACATTATTTTTGGTGCCCCAGTGATTTGTTTACTGGCTGCTTATTGCATTCATATAATTGCTTCATTTGATTACGATATTGATTGATTCTTCAATTGACTGATTAATCGGGTTGACTGATAGACGACTGACCTGCAATTCGCCTCATTCATTTCGCGGCATTTAGGCAGAATGCCATAGCGAATAACGCTGTCACTGCACTGCTCCACATCGTATTTGCCACTGCGCATGCGCGGAAACTCGTTCTCTCGACTCTGAAGCTGAACGTCGCGCACAATAACAGAATCAACGCGACGGGTTCAGCGGCGAAGAGTGTAGCGGCGTCCCTTAAGCATCAGTTCAGAATGATACTTCGAGTACGAGCAAGTTCGTTAACGAGGAAAAATTTCTATAATATCAGTGAGCAGAACCAATGCGCAGTCGCCGTGTTTCATCGTGACATCATAATCGCTTCGCTTTAAATGCCTGGCTGCGCGTCCGCTGACACTGACTGATAGGTCTGCGGAATGTACTCTGTGACGTTCAGCAGGCGAAAAAAAAAAAAAGAATGCATTAGGTTCCATTTTACATTTAAGTTCACGTCAACAAGCTATTCGTTCGCCTCTTGGCTAATGTTACAGAATTAAGACACACGTCAAGAGCTACATATGCCGACAGCAGAGTAACGTCAATGATCACGGAGCAGTAATGTGCAGGACAAAAACGCCGCTAGAATGCCACAAGCTGCACGCAAACCACATTCCAGTTATCATGATACTCGCTGCTGTTTTTTTGTGACGTGGACGCTTGTAACAAACGTACGCACCTATACAGAGACACGCTTGGTGGCAAGGAAAGTGTAATTTGTACATAATATACAAGGTGTGTCAGCGAAACTGTACAATACATTTTAAAAGTATGTTTTTTGAGACATCGACGAGGCGTTGCAGTACTAGTGTTTGCTAGCACAAGAAAACAGGTAAATCATGCAAACTGGTAAGGTGCTTACTATTTAATGCTAATAGTTTACTTTTCAACTACTACACTTTGGTGCTTGAATGTAATTGCAGATCTGCTGCCGGCTGTTAATAATAACCAAGTAATTTTTTATCATTATTATTATTATTTTCTTTTAGTTTCAAAAGCGCGGTTTCCCCAGGTGCTGTGGTTCGGCGAATGTCGTCCACCGCGCGCCTCATCGGCGGGCCGGAAAGCGACTTGAATCACTGCACCGTGGCGACGTGGCCTCTCCTTCTCGTGTGGACTGGAGCAGTGCAGCGCGGGTGGGGCCGCGGGCGCGGCAGGTCACTTGCCAGGAGAACACGTAACCGGTCAGAGACGTGACTGACGTCGCCTCGCAGCGCGCGCTTCTCAAAAAGGACACGCGATGGAAGAAATTTGTTGAGCTGCGTCGCACACAGAAGTCAGGTTTTTGAAATTTTAATGTGGTATATGATTACCACTAACAACCGACTGCTATACTAAGTTAAAAGTCAACCAATCAAAGTCAGTTAACAAGTTTGACAGATAACATGGTTCATTAATTTTTCAATGTCCGCCAATACAGTTGCCGCGGAAGCCATGGAAATATGTGAAAGATAGGTATTTCAATATATATATATATATATATATATATATATATATATATATATATATTGTCACGTAGTGGTGACGAGGTCGACGACACAAATGAAGGGGGTCGATGCTTGAACTAAAGAAACTCTTTATTTGGGCTGACTTGCGCCCGCAAAAGAACTAAGCAACTCGGCGGCGGCGATAGAAACAACCGTGCTCGTCGATCGTCGAACAAAGAATGCCCGTCACACTCGTCAACGCTCAATTTAAAGGCTGCACAGAACAATCTAGATAACGTCGCAAGCAGCTACCAGCACGGGCTGGAACATTGTGGAAAGACACCCGAGTGGCCGGAACCTTCGAGACAGATCTCGGTGCATCTTGTGCTACAACAAAACTGATAAAGGTGTGACTCGCCGCATCGAGCATTAACAAACAAAGATTACGGAACTGATACGCGGTCCAGAACCAGAGTGATAAGCCTGTATGCCGGCGGCTGTTAAAAAACAAATACTGTTTTGAAGGTTTCGCGGCAATATATATATATATATGGTTCACCTTTGATGTAACAGCCTGCTTATGCTTGTAAATACTTGTCCTAACATATGGACGCGTAAAAGTATTCCTGTGCCAAATCCCGCTTGGCTTGGTTTCAGTCACATTGATAGTGAGGGCAATTACAGTACCAGCTAGAGTCGAAAAAAATGAGCAAACGACCACCCTGCCGAAGAAGTACGGATGCCCAAGGTGAATTAAATGTATAATTTGTAAGTATCCGCCGGAAACAGGCCACCAGTCTGTTTTAGAAAAAGACTACCCATCCCTCCGCCACCATATGGCCCGTTATAAAAAGCACATAATTGTTCGCGATGCGTACTTGCCATTTGCCAAAATATTCTATATGCCAGTTGTTAACGATTCGCACTGGTCATTTAAGGCACTTCGTTGTCGAGTGGTGAAACTGCTGCTTCGATCATTTAGAAAGTGAGCAGCGTACAGGCTGCACGATGTATCAAAGATAAACATGCTAAGTGCTAAAGTACTATTAGTCAGGCGAGTCTAAGCTTCTCTTGCACGACTTTTAACTAAAGGTGTCCACGTGTTCTGTTCTGACACTGCAGAGCATATGCGTGGCAAACGTGCAATAATGCTGCTCTGCGCGTCGCTATCGCCTCGTTCGTGACCGAGAGCAACGCAAAATATAAAAGGAGCCGATTCCAAAAACAGATAAAGGGAGAGCCGTCGCCACTGTGTCGCTCATTGTAACGTCTGAGGACCGAACGACACCTCAATGCTATGCGTCACCAGCTCGCGAAGACGAGATCGAAATCTGCATGCATGCATTAACACACACAGGACTCGCAAGACAGTGATACGAAAAACGGCAGTTAACAGCATCGATGGTGCCTTTCATACTGTCCCTGTCCACGCACAGGTCTAACGTATCAGTAAACTGTGGCTGTATTTTTTTTCTTCAAGTGCACGATATTCATGATTATTCACGAGCACTGTTCTGCCGCTGCTTCGACACCCACTTATTTGTCAGTGCATTTTATTTTTCTATTTGTTTTTCTATCACAACACTTCGTCTCTATTGAAGAGACACAGAGAAAATATTCCTTGCCTTGTTTTTATAGTTATGATACCGGCTCACGTCTAGAGGTATGGTTTCCACAATTAAATCCAAATCCGATGAATCTTGCAACACGTTTTACTTCACTACATCTCTGCTTCTCCTGTGGGCCCTTTTCACCTTCTCCCTTAGGCAAACTTTCATCTCTCATCGGTTGTCAGCAACATTGTCCTTGCTACTTGCCGTCTAAGATTCATCTGATTTTATCCTGGCTGCGTTTCACTCCCCACTCAGAACCAAAAAGTAAAGGTAACTGCCACGAGCACATTCTGTACGATTGCTATATGCGTACAAGGTCGCGTTCCACCAGGAACGACTGAGCGGCCTCGCATGGCGTCTCAAATGCAAGGGACCCTCCAATGCAGAGAAAACTCACGGAAAGGGGAGAGGGACCGCTCATCCAGCTCGTCGTCCGTCGACCCCGTGGAGCGGTTGTCACCGCCGTTGACGACACCGTTGATGACGCCGTGGACACGAGACACACGCTTATCTGGCGACAGCGACTTGGCACGCTGCTGCTGTCCCGATCCGTAGCTGAATCCGATGCCGTTCCAGGGTTCAGGCTCGGGGCTCTCGCTCCCCGAAAGACGTGGCTCCGGTGTGAGGCTTCGACAGAACGCCTTGCCCCTTCGCACTACCTTGCTGAGCACGACAACCGACGCCTCAGAGCCGCGCCTCGCCCATCGGGAAGCTCGCCTGGACGCCTGCGTAGGAGCGTCGACGATTATCCGAACGGGACCCTTGCCGATGGCAGGCCACAGAGGGTATGACACGCAAGGCGGGCCAGACTTGCGTCGTCTGAAAGCTTTGTCCATCATCTTGTTGGCACAATGCACGTTCGGATCTTCACAGATCGTCTACACTTGTGGTAGTCCAAGGACAGTGTTTTCAAGCTTGACACGTCCTGGATGACTTCTGAGACACGAGGAACCGTCCTTACAAATGGAGGTTCCCGAGAGGTCCTCCCACATTGAAGGACTAGGCGGCAAGGAATAATTCAATGTCCTGAGGGCTAAATCGAACAAGGCCGAAGGCTGCTCGACAATTATGAACGTTGCTCCAAGAAAGACTTTGAGAAACTAGTTTTTTGTTAGAGTCCTCGAACGAGGTAGTTTCCTCGCAAACTCGGCGTCGTTTGGTGGCACTTGTGAATCGCGCAAAAAGATGAGGTCTTGGGTTGAATAGCAGTAAACTTTTGGGCAGAGATCACTAGAGGTACTTTGGTAGCTTGCTGGGAAGCTGAATTTGAATAAATAAAAAAGTGGAGCACCGTTTTCAAACCTGAGGGATTTCTTCAGCCGTGGATTCTTTGCAGGACTGCAATGGTGTCACAGCTGCGGCTGTTCTCAACTGAGAAAGACCTTCACTGACGCAGGCAGATGCTTCAACAAGAACCTCAGATGTACATGACACGACAAATGTGTTCTTTGGTGAAAAGCCAAAAAGTAAATGAGGGCTATAATAAATACTGACCTATGAAAGGTCACACTCTGAGATTTCGTGAACGCCTGCGGCGGCTGTATTGCGACCGAGCCGTGCAGGTCAGATACAACAGAGATAACAATGACAGTGAAAAGTGTCTTGAGCGGCGATCATCCCACATTCAGCAGCTGCGTTGAAGGCCATATGTCAAGCGCTCTGACATACTCATCAGTTGCCCTCGAGGACAAAAGCTAACGATGGAGCATGAACTAATCGTTATGCCTGAACAGACTGTCCTTAGATTCGGCGCCGCCTGGTTTCTGGTGACTTGGAGACTTCTGGTCGCCCACCTCGTTCCAGAAATGTGAAGGTTTCGAATCGCGAATAGCGGTAAACGGCGACCTTCCTTCCATTCAAAATCACGTTCACGGGCATAACCTTGTAGTAGGAGTCACACGCAACCCGATGTGATAACGCTGGTGAAATCAGAACTAGCGGTGTCCGCTTATCCAGCACGACGGTTAGACAGGGACCGGAAGAGTAGAGATTTCCATTACCAGTCGCAGAAGCCGTCAATGCACGCGGATCGAAACTTTCTCACGATCGTTCTACCAGGTCTGTCCAAAACAACGGCTTCGGCGACGAGGAGGAGGAGGAGGAGGGCGCCGGTGCAGAAGCGCGTCTCTTGTGCAGTCCGCCAAACTCCGGCGACGCATCAATCATGTCATCAGCCGATGACCTTCTTTTCTCCAGATGTCACGTAACACACGCGCTGGCCGCTGCTAGAAGCACTCCGAAAGAAGGCAGGACGGCACGTCAGCTGCAGTGAAATCGCGCTCTTCAGACACACGCACACGCACGTTGACGCACAGGCTGACACACTGCGATGGTGGATGCAGGAGCTCGCTACAGTTGAAGCGAAACACGCTCGCGTGCTCACACACAACAAAGGGGAGAGGCCTGCTGTGAAGATGGTCTCTACTCCAGCGCTCGCGCGCTTTTTGTGATGCGGAGACGGAGCGCACTTGGCTGCATGCACCACAGCCAGAGAAGAAACACGTTCGCGCGAAGCCGCGTTCAGGCTCGTTTTGAGCCAGCCGGTCGGCAAGGGGGGGGAGGCAAAAGCAAGCGGGGTTGCTGCGTCGGCGGCGGGCAACCTTGTCTTTTGAGAAGGGGGAAAAAGACTTGTCTTGATCTCTCTTTCGTTTCCTTTTTCTTCGTTCACCCCTTTTTCTTCCTCTCCTCCTTCGCTCTTACAGGCCGAGGGACGCCACAGGGCTCGGTCCTCTCTCCGACTCACCCTCGAGTTCGCGTCGGTTTTCCGCTCTTTCGCATTTCTCAAAAGATGCACGTTGCGAAGAGCAAGATGGAGAGAGAGAGAATTAGCGTGAGAGTAGAGCAGAGAGAGGAGGGAAGTAGTGGTGGTGAGTGGGGTGGAGGGGCGCAAAAGACAGCAAACAAACGCGCTATCCTGACTCGCAAGGCTTGCGCGGTGGCCGCGGCGGCGACGACGACGAGGGTGCGATGACGCCTCCGCGGTCTCGTCTCGCCGCCGTAGCTCGCAGCCTCGCCCCCCGCCAGCGAGACGGCGATAGCGCTGGTGGAAAGATCTTTTTTTCCACGCTTTCGCCCCTACCCCGCTGCGAAGCCCACGCCCCGCTTATCAAGGTTTAACGGCGGACCAAGAGGGTGCTAAAATGTCACCTGGGGCTTGTCACCACTGAAAGGAACACTAAACGGGGGTACGTCCGACTCCACTTTGACGTCACGCCATCGCCCAATCTACGGCGTCAGGACACATGCGCACGAGTGAAGATTCACGTAAGGCCACTGTGCAACTTCAAGCGTCTATTATTAACTACATCATTGACAAAGGTGCAAAAAAAAAAAAAAAAAAAAACGTCGTTGTTCCAGCCTTATCTGAACGGAAGGAGAACAATGAAATGAGAATAAATTATGCGAAGAAAAGCCTTCATACCTCCATTGTCTCATGCATGCTGATTAGCATACAGTCGTAGGCTACCACATTATGCTAAACAGTACCGGACATGGATATAGAGCCGGGCCTTATCCAAGCCGTAAGAACGTGCCTAAAAGCAGGATGACCCTCGTGCGATCAAAGGGTGTTTCCATATTTTTCCTGTATTGTTGTAACCACCTGATGCTTTCTACATAATTTGTTATTCTTATTAAATTTCTGTGTTTTTTTTCTGTTCACTTGCTTATGTACGACTATATATACACACAGTTATCTCCCCCCCCCCCCCCCCCCTTATGTAATGTCCCTATGGGACCTTTAAGGGATCAATTATTGAGGACGACGATGATGATGATGATGATTCTATCATTTCACCCTCGCATCTCAAAGGAGAAAAGCGAGTTGGAAGCTCCAGCTGCGACATCCAGCGTGTCATGCAGTGTCGTGAAGTTACACAACCCACTGACCAATGTGTGCCAGGCCATATGTCAACCGCCAACTACCACCATGCCAGAGCCATTTCGTGCCCTCACATATCGTCCACAATGCCAACAAAGGCGAAATTTATTTATTATTTATTAATACTGCGGAGTCGCTTGACTCCAAACAGGGGTGGACACAACACAAAAAATACAAAACTATAATATGCAAAGACAACTGCATACACAGACGCATGATACTCTCATGTGCATATTACATTATACACACATATATTGTACGGCACATTGCAATGTTCGCACGCTCGAGGTTCTCAGGTTAGCAAAAAAGGTTTCCACATTTTGGCTATCTACTACACACTTCGGCAGTTTGTTCCAGCTTACATTTGTGTTGTCGAAAAATAGGCCCTTAAACGCATTACTGGGAGCTCGTTATTCCTGAATCATTTTTCCATTGTTAAAACGTGTATTTGATCGGGAAACATGGGTTATGTACTCATGACTTTTGATTTTGATTATATCATTATATATTAGGTACAGCAATTTCAGTCTAGCCTCTGTGAGTCTTGCCTGGAGTGATTCTAAGCCAGGAAAATTTTTGCGTCACGCTGTCAGTTCTTCTGTATCTATTGCAAATAAATCGAGCTGCGATCTTTTGCACTCTTTCCAATTTTGCTATGTTTCAGTGCTGTAAATTGATCCCACACAAGAGACGCGTAGTCGAGGCGAGGCAACGCTAAAACCTTATACGCCGCCAACTTCACCTGCAATGGAGCTTTGGAGAGCTTGATTGTAGCAAACACCAGAGGGAGTTGAGGGCATTCGCGCAGACAGTGTCAATATGCGAATCCCAGCTCAATATGTCCGTGATTTGAACTCCCATAAGTATTTTACAAGTGAAGATTCTCTGAACGACGCTCCGCCTATAGTGTATGAATGTTGCAGAACCATTTCCTTTTTACATACCCGAAGTGTCAAGCACTTTTCTGGGTTAAGAGACATTACCCATTTAGAGCACCAGTTAGATATTTTATACAAAGCATTGTTTAAGTTAATTTGACTTTTTGCGGTATTCACTATTGTATATGAGACAGTTGTTCTAAAAAAAAGTTTGATTTCCACCTCAAAATCCACTATACATCGACTACGTCGTTAATATAGATTAAAAATAGAATAGGCCCCAGAACAGATCCCTGCGAGACACCGAATGTGACAGGAAGGGCATCTGAACAATGGTTATTAAAGTTGACACATTGAAATCTGTTATCTTAGAATGCTCTTATAAGATCAATAAGTAGAAGTGGTTCAGGCTGCACAAAGTTTCCCTGAGCTTGCTGTGAGGAACCTTGTTAAACGCTTTAGCGAAATCCAGGAATACTGCGGTCGAATCCAAACCACATGCCTGCACTCTTCCATCTGACAGAATCCATATGATTCTATTATGAAAAATCGATGCGACAGGAAATTTTGTGCCGAATGGGTCATTTAACGCTATCTCACTAACACCCGGAAGTTGCACCCACGGGAAGCACAACCGCAAAGCACGCCGACTTTTGCCGAGTTGTGTCGGGACAGACACTAAAACAACTCCTTCCCATTGAGTGACATACCTCAATAGGTTTTTGCGAACCCCACCTCAAAATGCTTGTTGTTGAGAATTCATCAAACTTCCCTTTGTCATTAGGACAACGCTGTCTGTTCTCTAAAACGAAGAGTACTGACGTACGTCATTTGGTTGGCATTGGGTAGCATGCTGGAATGCAACAGTATCGAGAACTGCGCAAACCGATCGAATCCAAACCACATGCCTGCACTCATTCATCTGACAGGATCCATATCATGTTGTTATGAAAAATCGATGCGACAAGCACTATAGCGACGTAACAAACGAGAAGATATTTGTTTTCATTTGTTGCTACGTCTGACGCTTGAAGAGCGGTTTGGTACGGTTAAGAGTACCAAAATGAGTCTAACTCAACTTTGAAAGCCTGTGCAGTACTTATGGAATTGTCAATAGATCCTGTAAATTCTTTTAAAGCACCAAGTACCTCGAGCGCATGACCGAAAAATCCAGGCACTGATAAATTTAAATCATTTGCAACAAAACATAATCATAATAAATCTGCTCTGGAACTCTTCCACCACGATGCCAAAGCATATCCTTGTTTAGAGAGATGCCAAGGCACGTTGAAGAACCGTCGGTAATCGTTAATCTGCTGCCCTTCATTCAGCCTCTAGGTGAGATGGTAAGTGCCCTCTTTTCACATGCAATTTCTCCTACTCTTCCCCCCCCCCCCCCCCCTCCCCGCCATCCAAACACACATATGATATATTAGAGTAGTTGGCGTTGAGCGAGGTGTATATACAAAGGATAATGTAAAGCGGCTTTATTAAAACCACACTGTAGTATAACTGCACACCCTTCACTGGTGGTTCCCTGCCCTCTATAAGACAAATTGGCAACAGGGGCCCCCTCTCTTCTCGAGGTCACAGACCGCCTCAAGTGCCGTTTCCGGGCGGGCGAGAGTGGGGTGGGGCGGAGGGTGCAGGCCCGTAAAAGCTCCCTCGAATTGCTTCCGCCCTTCAATTAAAGCGCTCTCTGCGCGCGACCTACTCTGTCTCAAATACACACGGGGAACATGCCGGAGAGGAATCGTGACCTCCTTTAATTCGTGAGGGGCAGGAGGTTGTTCTCCAAACCAAACGGGGCCTCGAGTGTTATTTTCCGAATGGCGCCAGAGGCACACATGTCTACGCCTTCGCGGACCTCCGCGGAAATGAGTTTATCATAGGGAAAATGAAGGGGTACTTTCACAGGGATAACTGCGTGCGTAACTTTTTCTGACCTAAGCTGAGTCCGCGCCGGCATGTACCGTCGTCCCCATCCCCTCTCGGGCAGCGCAGAACGTCGTTACGCTGGTATTGTTGAGCTATAGGCGACACGCGGGCAACGGACTGACCGCTCTTGACAGCGCAGCATTGATGAGAGGCGAGGCCACCTAGAGTGCGCAATACCGCAGTCACTGGTACTCTCGAGGGGCCGAAAGGTCTTGGAATGTGTATCATTCTAACGTTCTCAGTGTTTCCCTTAATCATTACAAAAATATCTGCAGCCGCAAGCCTAAACATATTTTACGCTGTTAATAGGTCCTTATCATTGGTATATAGAAGCCGTTCCTGGTGGCAAGTCGTCGCACTATGACCAGTCTCCCGCGTCATCACGTGACCAGCGCTGTGATGTCAACCAAGAGAACGTTCCCGGACGGCCGCGCCATCAACGATGGACAAAGCATTGTGACATCAACGAACGTGACATCAGCGTTGTGACATCAGCGTACACATTTAAATGCAGACGCGACAAAAGAGATATTTATAGAAATGTAGGCGCAGGAGCTGCTTAAAAGGGGCAGGGAGGAGAGATAGCACCCACACACTCTACCCAAGCGAGGAGATTTACACAGGAATATAGCATGCTGAAGCAGTTTTTATACGGAAAAGAGCAAGAAATGTTTGCTTAGACAGCGATCGACCATCCACTTCCCCCAGAAGTTCCCTCCAAGAGCAACCCGTAAATCAACCCGTGTAGAGGCACGCTTCTAAAACCAAAAGGTTGCTGCAGCGTCAAAAGAGAGGACACGTGATATATAAAAAAAAACAAAAACAAAAACAAAACACGCTCGTACGTTGTCGGTTGTAATTTCAGCTATTGAAGCAGCCTGTCTTAAGCGCCGCACGAAATTACTAAAAATATGTCATCATCGACCTGGCTATGTAAGAGTACGGACCAGTGATATAGCAGTTTTTACGCGTCACGTGACTCAGGCTACCTTTGACACCAGAGCCACCGTTCGGCGGGTGACACCGAATTAAACAGCGTCAAGAATAAATTCAAGTGTTACGCCATATTACTGCCCAAAACATGATTTCAAATAACGAAACATGCACGCGAAAATTTTGTTTCTCTATTCCGTTAAGTAAAATTGCGAATAAGCTCACTCAAGGCACGAACATCTGGAACTCCTTAGGTCACACTGAACAAAACAAAGACTTCGATAAAGCACATATTTTTGAAGACTATCCCGATCGGCAATTTTGTTGCACAGTTTTTTAGAAGTGAACTTACTCAGAACCAATGTTTTTAAGAATCTATACATGTGAGGCAGCGACAACAGACTGAACATGAACATCCGGCTTCAGGAGTAGTGTAATTTCAGTAAGCGATGGGGCCAAAACACATCTACATTTAAGACATAATTGGCATTACATGCTATGCTGTCATTTTTCGTGACGTGGTATGTGAAAAAACAATGACGTTCGAAATGGTGCAACCGCGATTATCATCGCCATCAATACCAACGCAAGCAGAAGCAGCAGACGTGATATCGGAGATTTGAGCCTATAGTTTTATGAAGCCAGCATCATTCACCTAAGCGAAATAATTTTCGGCTCTGCTGGCTTGTTCTATTCCCTAGAACTGAGCAAATAATCAGCAACTACTTCAAAATAAGCTCCGTTTGATGGGTATAAGAATAAATATCCATCGTGTGCATCAGAACCTGCAACGTAAAATGGATTCGTTCCATCGGAAAGGACAATAACCTACGATCCTCTGCCAAAACATGTAACGTGAGATGAGTTTGTCATATCGGATAAGGCAAATACGCCGCAGCTATATTAAAACACTTCACGTGAGTTGTCGCGAATACAAGAAATGCTAAAGGTGATTTGCATGCAGTTGGAATAGATATATGCCGATGCTATAACTCTACAGAACACGTCAGGAATTCCGCTGTCTCGTTCAGGCCAGACGACCATAAGTCTTCTGTGCTTTCGCATGGCTATGCTCAGTCCGTTTAGCCTACAGTTCAAACGGGCGCGTACCAAGTGCTTCAGATCAGATGCGATCGCGCTCCGCCTTCGCATAGGGAACAACCACGTAGATAATATATGCATGTTCGACATGTAACGAACGATTACACGATAGAATATACGAAACATTCAACTCTGCGCGATGGGCAAATACGATTTGTCGGAATCTAGACGGTGGATCTTTGTCAAGACGGTACCACTGCGTTTGCGAAGCGCGATTCGCGTTCGGATCATTTGAGGCACGTTGCTTGCATGGTTCACGGACGTCCCGTCCCGCGCGCACAGTAGCTGAGCTGAACGCTCCCGCCCGCCCGTTTCTATATAAAGCAAGCTATGTGTTTTCTACCCAAAGGCTATATACTGGAACATGTCCTTAACTGGGCACGCTGCTGAGTACGATGTTGTGTTCTCTCGTCGTCCATATAGGCGAGCTCTCTGCGTACAGGTGCCAATCCAGGTAAACGGATCGTGATTTTCTGTTTAAAACCCAATCACAGCTGTCTCACAGAAATCACGCTGCATATTCTGGGCAAGCGAGCATTCGTAAGGGCGATCACTATGTATGTTTGCTGCTCTGTGTCTTACCTCCGAACTTCTATCAGGTAACGATTTAGGTCATCTGGGCTTTGGTACGAGTTATCTAAAGCCGCCTTAATTCACCATTTGGGTCCACTAGTGTGGCCTCCTATTTTGCGCTAACAATGCCTGCAATCAGGGAGTTTTAGCATAGCGTACGTTTTCGAGGCCAGCCGGCTGCTTACTGCGCACATGTACAGAAGAAAGATACTCGTCTTTCCAGGTCATTGCGTATAGACAGTAAGCAACCGTGTACGCCAACGCTACTACTCTTTTGTTAAGCTATGTGCATGGCTCACTGGAGTCATGAAAAGCTGATTAAAGAGATTTAGCTTGTCGGAGACGTATACTGACGTAGACGCATACCGGTTTTCTGAACCCTTCCTGCGTAGGCGCGTTGACAAGAGTGAGTGCAATAGCGGCCACTGCGCCTGCGTGGGAGGGGTGCGGTAGATAGGTATACGTCTACGTCAGTATACGTCTCTGGCAAGCTAAATCTCTCTATTATCTGTTAGGATTATAAATGAGACGCTGTACCAAGAAAAGCCCGTCCGCGACAGGCAGCAAGTTAGGTGGGAAGATGAGGCCAGCAGAATGTATCGGGACAGGGAGCCCGTTGGCGGAGGACAGGGCTGATAGGCGGCGGCGAACGGCTTTGTTTGCAGTTGACGTAGCTTAGCGGTTGGTGGTGATGACCGTGATAGCATATTTCTTTTTCTTTTGGTTGCTGTGACGGAAACGATGATGGAGACGTCAGCTACCCGTGATGCACTACTCACATTATTCGTGAACAGGACAGGTGAACAGAAGCAATTGCTCTATACTGGGCGAAACGCGCAGGCAAAAAGAGAGCACTCGTACTTATTCACGGCACCCACCCTGTTTCCAAACTAGAATACAACATCAGTGGGCGCGGTCAAGGAAGAAGAAATATCGATCCTGGAATCCTCATGCCTCTCAATATCTCCATCTGTCTCTTCTCTACCGCCTTCCCTCTCTCAATGAGGACAACCACTGCACGTGTCGCGTCTGCTGCACCACGCCGTGAGGAGTTGAATATATTTGTCATCACACCAGTCACATGTGAACACACATCACATAAGTAGGCAGATATCTACAAGGCGACGGTTTATATAAGCTGGATCGGTATGTTTACCTGCCTGGCGTAAAAAAATATCACTCAACATTCACAACACCCGACGCAATACTAATGTTGCCTAAGGACTGTGTCGCCGAGCAGCGACGCGGCCAACAAGGAAGTGCGCGTATCTTGAAATCCGACGTCTTTTTCCCAATAGCGAACTGGTTCACGGCACATTGGCTGGAGAATATAAACAGGATTCTCACGCGACGTACGCGTATACCTGCGTCGAGGAAAACGGGCCGCCTATAGCGTCCCGAAATTGGAGCCAGCCAGGCGCTCATTGCGTGCCTTGCTCGCAAGTCGCGGCTGGACGGTATTTGTTTCCGTTTATCGCCAGGCAAGATGCTTCTAGAGAATCAAGAAAGGGAGGAAGGGGCGTGGGATGGTGTGCAGGCAGGTATATAGTATACGGCAGCACACCTGTGTGGAGCACACACGGGGCTATTCTACTTTTGGCTCGAACAAACTACGGCCTCGACGCCTGGCGCGTCCCCTCGATGCTTGCCAGAACGTTCTAAGAAAATAAGCCGCGTAGATGATCAGCCGCCCGCCAGTGGCGTGGCAATAACAGCTACACCTCAGTAGCGGAGAGATGAGCGGAGAGGAGGAGAAGAGTCCGAAATTGTTTGCTCCACGTGATTTCGCAGGCTTGCGAATCCATGACGAATTATTGACTCATCTATAATTAGCTGTCATCAGGTAGTTGACAGCTGACATGGCCAAACACTGATTTTTCGATTTTTTTTTTTTGTTTCCAGAGACTCAACAATATCACGTTATATACAAAAGTATTTTTCCGAGCTAAATTGAAGAGTCATTACTACTAGAGCGCACTGAAAATATTCACCGGGTTGATTGTAGTTGAAACGAGGAAGTGGAGAGAACACCGGTTTATTGAAATCGCACGGTAAACAATGCTATTGGTACATGGTTATTATTTATAAAACTAGTGATCGGACAGCTTGGCCGTCGATGAGTTGCTCCCTATGAGATGCCAGTTCATGTTTTTTTTTTTTTCGTACATCAGTTGTTATCGATTTCGTGCTGTCAGAAAAAAATGATTGGTCTTCGAGTGAGCAGCGCGGCTGCGGCAACGCAAAGTCTCCCGCAGCACTCTTCCAGTCGATCTGCTCTGGCTTGGAGCTTGTGTACGCTGCGCTGGCACTTAAGGTCGCAGGCGTACAAGACGAACGCAGGTGGAGCCACGTGTAGCACAGAACGGCCTCTCGCTGCTTACAAACACAAGCCGGCCCGCGGGCAAAATTTAGCCGCGCGCCGCGCTTTAATTCTAAGGCGCCGTGGATTATTTAAAAAGAAAGTACAGCAAAAGCGCGACTAAAAGGAGAGACTGCTCGGCGAGGTAAACTTTACCCCGAAAGCCGTAAATCATACGGCGTGGTGGTATACAGTGGGGGAGAAAGTCCGACCGGCTTACGCGTGCGTGACGTAAGATGAGCTGGTCACGTGGTCACTGTTCGCGCCTGCGGTGAATCAGCCGCGCTTCCAAATGTGCGGCAGTGGCGCGCGCGTGATCCGTCTCGCTTGCCAGGGAAAACATGCACGCCCGAGTTGGAAAAAAAGAATGCGCTTAAAAAAAAATAAAAGAAAAAAAAACGTCGTGGAAAGAATCTTTTTTATCCTTCAATATGGGCTCCTGTCAGCAGTTGTGCAAGGGTCCCGTTAGAAGAGATTGGGTTACGTAGCCGTGAGTTTATTGCCGGTCGGAGATGAAGAAGCACACTGGATATGCGATTTATGCCTCGGTGTTGCGACATACATCCAGCTGTTTCGCGTCAGTAGCAATACAGCGGTTTCACCTGGACTTGACAGCGAAGAACACGGCTGGCTTAGTCAATCGACGCCATCGTCATCCCAGCTGAAGGTCTCCGAGGAATAATTGACTGCTCACAATGAGCTTCGTTTAATTGTCTCCGCGATAGCTGCAGCCTCGTTATTTCAGCATATATTTAAATTTTCAGCCAGTTCTACCGACCGACGTCGTGTTTCTCTCCTCCTATCACGCTTGCCTTCACCGGCTGTCACTATGAGTGCATTACATGTCGCTCCCGATTCCATCTCTTCTTTTCAATCAATATGATAGCCGAACTCGCCTTTGCACTGTCACATTTCCTTCTTACTTCCTCCTCAGCGGGGCACAGGCAACCAAACGTATGACCCCTCTATGACACTGCTCGCGTCAATGCAGCCGTATCTATAACAGCACTCGGACGCACAGCTAGGAATGTGCAAACGGCAACATCGGGTAACATTGCAGTTGGAAACCCGGACTCCAAAATATCTTTCACCGAACGCCGATATCGCATTTGATACGGCCAATACAAAGCGCTTAAGCAAGATGACTGAAACAAGTAGTGTGCGACGAAGTTAAATGTAAGAGGATTCAGGGATGAACTAGGGGGAAGGAGATGCCTATGCACTATGAAAAAGAACTGAACAAGGGTTGAGGGGTGGGGGCTCAGTTCGCAAGCCAAGGTAATGCTTCGACAAGGGTAGTTGAAGACAAGTCTCCTTGGAGAAGCGTAATATCGGCTTGGCTTGCGAACAGTGCCCCCCCCCCCCCCCCTTCGTCCCTTCCCTCAACCCTTGTTCAGTTCTCTTTAATGGTAAGAGGTAACACAGGGGCTCGCATACTCAAGGGGGTGAAGGAATTTAAGTTCCTTCGATGTGATAATCAGCCTCTCGAACATTGGGCGTGTCAGCACCATCTTAAGCCTAACTGTGTACGTTTCAAGCACACTCTCACTGGTACCTAATCATTGACGTCATGCTGCATCTGATGCAATTTCCCCCAACGACTTCCTGATCTCGTCCAGCTATCCGACTCTCTAACCTTTGCCGAGCAGAACACGTCGCTTACTATAAGCCCTCGGCTAAGTGCTGTCCCTCAAGGACATTTCGTTAAAAGGAAGCGAGGTCAAAAAGTTCAGGCGTGATTAACTTTCAGAATACATCCGGAATGATAAAAAGCAAAGTTTGTGGAATCATGCGTCGCTATGCGAACATGACTAAGCGAGATAATGGCTGTTGTATATTATAGCAGAGCTTCTACCTCTTATGTGCCACGTCATTAAATGCAAGAAAGAACATGCTAAGCAGAGAATAACGGACGACGACCCATGCTCTGCCATGGTAGCATCATCATCATCATCAGCTTGACTATACCCACTGCAGGGCGAAGGCCCCTCCCATATTTCTTCACTTAACCCGGTTCTGTGCTAGCTGCATTCACTTGACCCCTGCGAATTTCTTAACCTCATCCGCCCACCTAACTTTCTGCCGCCCCCTGCTACGCTTTCCTTCCCTTGGAATCCAGTTTGTTACCCTAAGCGACCATCGGTTATCCTCTCTTCGCACTACATGTCCTGCCCATGTCCATTTCTTCTTCTTAATTTCCACTAGAATGTCGGTAACTTGAGTTGTTTCCCTGACCCACTCTGCACGCTTCCTATCTGTTACCCCTACTATATTTAATTCCATAGCCCTCTGCGTTGTCCTCAACTTCAGTCGAACACGTTTCGTTAACCTCCACTTTTCAGCCGCATAAAATCCTAAGAAAACGAAATCTAATTATATTGTAGGTGGCAGCTGAACGCGCGGGAAAAGTCTAATCGTATAACGAAACAACGCTTTTCTCAAACAGCGTAAATCATAGTCAATATTGCAGTGCGTTGGCAATTCCCTCGTCCTATGCAGGTCCTGACATTGCCAACACAGAGCCAATATTGTGCCTATATGGTTTCCGCCGCCTGGGTTGTACTGTAGCTGACCCTGCCTGGATGAGAGCCATGAAGTGTAAACAATAGACCTCTAGTGCAAACGATGAACTTATATCCGCCGCCTTCTTGCATTTGTGCTACCACAAAACAGTGTTATTGCCTTGGAAGATGGTAGTACGAGAGCAAAAATGACTTGCGGTCAGGCTGTCGGAGACCATCATCCCTGTCGTAATGTAACTCCCCCAGTTCCGATATGTATCTGTCCTTATTAGAGAGATTTAGCTTACCGTGATCCGCGATCCGCCACCGTGACTCTCTACCGCACAAGCTGATTGGTCTCGACGCGGCAGGTCTATGTGCCGACATCCAGTATGTGGCGCCATCTATTGGCGACAGGGGGTCTGGGCATGCGCAGTGAAACCCGCGGTGGCGGATCACGGTAGCGGATTGCGGATCACGGTAAACTAAAACTCTCTATTGTTAGTTTACTGCCGTTGAGACGGAGTGGAAAGCATTGGGCCTGTTGTGCCAGCTTCGGTTTGAGACCAGTTTTTCTTAAATAAATAAATAAATAAATAAATAAATAAATAAATAAATAAATAA
>JAJIZL010019966.1:273857-297192 GCA_023969395.1 Amblyomma maculatum | reverse complement strand
AATAAATAAATAAATAAATAAATAAATAAATAAATAAATAAATAAATCAACCAATCAATATTATAAATATGAAATACTGACTTAAAGGCAGTATTCAGCAGGAGGTTCTAAAGCAAAACCTGCGGGGGAAGATTTCGCTCTAAATCCAGTAGCGGCTCTTGCCGCACTTTTGAGGTCCGCCTCGGCTCTGTTACATTTCATGCAGCGTGATACGATCTACTACAAGTGACGACTGCATTGCACCGCTTTGACGAAGAACTCACGCACTTAAACTATAGCTCCCAATTTAATACTGGTGACACAATGCTCCTAGCATTTCCTTCGACCATAGCGCATTCACTCGGACGGGAACCTACCGTTCCCAGGTCGATATCAGAGCAACTCTGCTACCAAGCCTGAGACCTTGGCACGCGGACCTGACCAGGAACAACAGAGGCGCGCGGAATTTGTCGCCACTGCAAAAAAAAAAAAAAAAAAAAAGCGTGTGGCTCCCTTCAGGACAGTTTCTTGGCTCGGTGATCTCGCTTCACTCACGATGAAGCAACACGCTGAACTGTCCAGCCACCTCACGCCACTTCCGCGTACACAGACGAGGCCGTAGCAGCTGGAGTAAAAGCTCGTTAATATGGGGCTTCGGGTGCAAAGTGTTCGGCGTGCTTCATGACGCCCACCGGATGGAGGTGAGAGGGGCAGAGGGAGACGAGGAAAGAGAACGGAGGGTAGACGTCGTCGGCCTCCGTGCCCGCTGAAATGATCCCGTCTCACTTTGGGGTGCGCGTAACGTCGCCCATAAACATGCCAGAAATATGAGAGGACGAAGAAAAAAAAAGAATAAATTAAGAGAAAAACTGGCAATGGCCGAAGCGCCGCCGCGGCTCAGACGTCAGCCGCTCCCTCGAGACCCCTCCGCACCCACTTCCCTAGTTGAAACAAGCTTTTATTTAACATTCACCAACTGGAGGTTATTTACTTTTTTCTTTCTTTTCAGGCCTTGAAGCAGCGTGCCACCGTGTCGCCCGAGGCGGAGCAACAGAGGGAAACATTCGCGACTTGGAAGTAGAAGGTTTCTTAGGGGAGCGGTTGATGTTCGTTTCCTTCGAAACGTGCATATTGCCACTTCCTGTGAACACACACATCGAAAGAAATGCCAGCCAGACACAGACGGCGTAGAACTATGCATCTCTTATACAACAACGTCATCAGAGATTTTGTTTCTCTTGTTGATGCACACTTCGGCAGAAGCGAGTGACGCTGGCTAGAGGGGACCGATTGAAGTTGGCATGCTTCCGAATAGATTACCGTCTTCTAATGAAACATATACTCCAGTTCAACTGAAAACGTAGCTTTGGTAGCCTATTGATAAAGTCAAAATGAACGGGTATTAAAGGCTTCAGTCGTTTTCTTTCAAGGAACCTGCAATGATCTCGACCAGGTAGTTTTGTTCGCTTGTCTGCGGGTTTCCAAGGCTGGGATGCGTCATCACCCGCTGGTGTTAGGCGATTCCAGTGTCTCCAGAACAGTCGATGCCAACCTTAACCTGATTCCCGAGATTGAATCAGCTAGTGTCAGGAAACAAATTCCAACTCCACATTTTATTGGCAAATGAATGCGCTTTTTGTTGCCAGGAAAGCGCCAGTAAAGCATTAGAATGATAATAATGTCGTTTTGCGTAAAACGAATGTCAGGCAACCCCACGTCTAGTTATTTCTCGGCCATGCCAGCAGCCAGCCACATGCTCGTGATTGCTCGCTCACAAAGCCAACGCCGGAAGATGGCCGCCGACGCCGGATTTTCAGTGAACGATCCTTTAATGCTAACACTGTCACCTTAACGCTAACGCTAACGCGTTAAAACAGCACAGAAGTCTCGACAAATTTAACCTTCTTCGGGATCTCGGAAGGGACCGCACACTACATCCACAGCCTTAATAAGTGAAATACACACCTGGCCATGATGGATTGAGCTCATTGCAGGGCAGGAGTGTCCCTTAAAGGATTACAGAAACCAAATTTTGTTCGCATTTTTATTTTTGTAAATGTTGAGTAAGACATCCTTGTGTATGAATCACCACGCGGTTTTGCTTACGACTGCTAAGTAATTTTTAATTGAATTTTTTTCTAGCGAATTCCGGTTTCTGTTTCAGCAGCCGCGAGATGGCTGTGACGTCACAATCAAATCTAGGTCACGCGCAGCATAAAGAACAGCAGTATAATAGCTGACTCTTCATCTTTTGTAATTCCTGTCCTTGAGGCAGGCTGGCCTTTCTGGTGAAATTAAAACGAGATAGGAACGATTATATCGCTGTTTTAACTATCTCTCACGTGACCTAAACTTGACTTTGACGTCAAAGCCATCGCTTGACACTTGAAACCAAAACTGATGAGAAAAGAAATTCGATTATAAATTATTGAGTGGCCATAGGTGAATATCAAGAGGCGATTCATGCACACTACTGTCTTACGCATGATTACATAAGATAAAGCACGAACTCAGAAATGAAGTGTCTACATGCTCCTTTAATGCGTCATGTCTAATTGAGTAATATTGAAACGATAGCGTGAGAGGACCTATTCTGCAAAAAGTCCGGCGTTGGCGCTGTAAACGAAAAATCACGGAATATAGAAAGTGGTAGCTGGCAGGTGATACGGCACTGCACTGCCTGGTCGTCGGCTTGTGCGGCGTCATAAATCACATGACATGGCCGCGTTGGCAGGAGCTGTCAACTCGGGCGTCGCCTTCGAGGTGGGAAGGTGAGGAGCAGGAACTACCTTCCATGAACCTTAGATGACGAATGATAGACAGGCCGCCCCTAAGCCACTCAGGCACCTTCGTACGGCATGGTTAAAGCGGGGTTTCAGGCCCACCTCCACAGCCTAAGCTACTAAGCAAGCCGCTGGTAAGGGGACTTACATTTCTAAAGTGGGAAGGGGACTTACATCTCTCTAGTCCTCCATCTGCTACATCTGGCAGGTAGTGTTTCGCTTTGCTACTGGCTCTCTACGGTCAGCAGAAGAAGTGATACGCCAACTGCTACGCACAATCCACAAACGGGCCCCTAGGAGTTGCGCTCTCATAGAGGCACGAATTAAGAAATTTGTGATTAAAAGAGCTGCGGAGTACGTGTACACGAACGTGGATCCAAAAGGAGAGTTGGCAAAAGAGAGCCAATGACGTTGTGGCTTCGTGCGCCCCTTGAAATATCGTTTGCTGTTGAGGAGAAAGTGGACGGCTATCGGCAGCTTTAGTTTATAGGTTTAGTACGATGCTGATAGCGACGCCATACAGTGCTGATGAAGTCCAAACCTCTACAGTGTTGTACCTTTATCATCGTCGCACTACGCGCGTAATTATGATGCGCATTCATCCTTAACGGCAGTTTTAAAAATATATATGTATTTCACCGGCTGTGCCAACTGACTGCTACTTGACGATGCTCAGCGCGCAGCCACTTTTCTCAACAATCGCGCTTCGGTGCAAGTATATGCAACAGCGCTCTGAGCTACCTTCCAAGTCGCTGCTTACGCCTGCAGTGGCTCCCGGTCTCCCACCGACGAAATGTGAGTTCAAATTCCTGGCTTGTCAACGTGAAGTTGTTTATATTTCTAATTTAAACATGCAATCTGCCACGGATGTATTTAATATACATACATGTGGCCGTCATGTGAAGTTGTTTGCATGTTCCTGCAAACGTAGACTCCCTAACACATGGCACGAAACAAAATAGCACACATAGAGAGAGAATTCAAGTTAGACGCAATGCGCGTTCAGGTGTTAACACGAACTACTCAGAAGGCAGAATACGCAAGGCTTTCTTTTGAAACGCTACCGAACCGAAATTTTACCGAGGTCTGATGACGAGCTGCAACTTCGAGACTCCCTGCATGGACTTTCTGGGCTAAAGTAATGACCGGATGAATCCACAGATATGCCACGTGCGTCTGCTGCCTACCTATTGTCGACAGCCGGTCAGGTGGCCGATAGACATCTTGCACCAAGAACGGCATGGCACGGTCGCAGCGGTGGGTGGCCCACAACGTAGGCGATCTACCCGCGTTGCTCCACTCCAGTTTTCTTTCTTCCAAGGTCGCTTCCAGGCAGCGGGGCATCGACATAGTTCGGAAAGTCTAAGGCGCTATACTTCGGTAGATCCTACGGGGAGCCCAGTCGCCGACATCACGCAGTCGGAAAATACATTTTTATTCATGAACTAGGAGGACTGACGACAGTCCACCGACCACAGAGCGGGCCAGCGCGGCGTACACGGGAAAAGAGGGCCACCGCCTTCCAATCGGCCGGGTTGCTAGATTTAGAACCCGTGTTTTGCTCGGAGTATTTTAGGAATCAATGTTCTAGGCGGTATAAACCTGGTTCTGAACAGAACTTCGCTGAGCTTTGCCAGCCGTGGCCTTGCCCAAGGCGGTCCGACCGCAGGTCTTCCGGATGTCGGTGGATAAGCCAATCACGGGAATCAATTGCCACGTCTGCCCTCGCCATTCCAAGACCACCGCCGCCCCTATTTAGCCGTAGACGCATCAGTGACAGCAAACAAGGTAGCAAGGTATAAGCGGGGCTCTGGTACGTTTTTCACTGAAAAGGTACAGGTTTGGTCAAAAGTTATCGGGCCACATGGTCCGCTTTTCAACAACGCAGTCTGGGTTTATGACATCCTCTTTGAACCTCCCTCATGGAGGTCATGACAATCTCGTGAATCAGTAGGATATGTCGCGGGCTAGTTGAATACTTCAGACATGAAACTGACATGAAGCGCTCGTCCTATACACTGTCTTGTGTGTCTTTTTTTTTGCGCAACTATATCATGTTTGAAATCTCATGAACGCCGCAAGAGCCCGATTATATCGTGCTCAAAAGCAGGCTCCGTGACCTGGAGACGTTTGACCAACCCTGCACATCGACACTGCGAATATCAGCATCTCACATTTTATTCACATTGAACACTGATCGAGTGATAGCTATGATTTAGCATGGCAACCTGCAAATATGGCCGTTTATATGCGCCGGACCACGACTGAGTGACGGTGCGGACTTTCGCTATTCTGGAGCCGAACACTGAGGGCGACAAAGCGCGCCACGGCAGCTATATATAATACAATACCTTTAAGATGTCGGGCCAAACTTTCAGAGCAGCTCAGTTATGCGAAACATTTTCGAGACCAGTCACCACAGTTACACGTCTTAGTACATTAATAGAACTGGCCAAAATGGAGTACATTTAAGCTCAGATGTCATTGCCTCCGTCAGACTTACGAAATAAATAAACAAGTTCGCCCAAGAATGCCTTGTTTCTTTTCATTTATTACTTACTGCAGAAAACTTCGAGACAAAGATTTAAAAAAACAAACAAACAAACAAAGAATCAATGTGCGCAGAAACATAAGAGCCCTCTCGAACCCAAAAGCCGTTGTAATACAATCAAGGCACCTTTATTGTTTCTTTTTTTTAAAGATTTTTGTTCTTTATTGTTGTCATTTCGAAAGTCTTTGATAAAGATTAAGCGCTATGGAGCACTTCCCCGACTTACTTATATATATATATATATACTCGGTAGCGTACTTGTATACCTACTGCCTCAGCTACTTGCTGAAAGGAATAGTTGAGCGCATATAGCGCTCAACAAGAGAGTATATATGAGTTCTATACAGATCTCTACAGCAGCCAAAGTAGTCAGGACCGTATGAGATTGGCGGTAGGGAAAAACAGTCAGACGTTCCACCAGTGATGAAGGACGAGGTCAAGCAAGCATTAGAAACTATGAAAAGGGGGAAATCAGCTGGAGAGGATCAGATAACTACAGATTTGCTGAAGGACGGGGGGGATATCGTGCTAGAAAAACTGGCCACCCTGTATACGCAGTGCCTGGTGTCATCGACGGTACCGGAACCATGGAAGAATGCAAACATTATCCTCATTCATAAGAAAGGGGACTCTAAGCACCTTAGAAATTACAGACCAATCAGCTTACTGTCTGTAATGTATAAGGTATTTACTAAGGTAATCGCTAATAGAATGAGGAGGGACAACCTTAGACTGCAATCAAACAAATGATCAAGCAGGTTTTCGGAAACGGTACTCTACTATCGATCATATCCATACCATCAATCAGGTGATAGAAAAATGCTCAGAATATAACCAGCCCTTATACATAGCCTTCATTGATTACGAAAAAGCATTTGACTCCGTTGAAACCTCGGCGGTGATGCAGGCATTGCGAAATCAGGGGGTAGACGAGCCGTACGTGAAAGTGCTATATAGGGACTGCACAGCAACCATAGTTCTGCATAAAGAAACTAACAAAATTCCCATAAAGAAAGGTGTTAGGCAAGGAGATACGATCTCCCCAGTACTATTCACAGCTTGCTTAGAGGAAGTATTCAGGGACTTGGAATGGGAGCAGTTCGGGATAAGGGTACATGGAGAATACCTCAGTGATCTGCGTTTCGCTGATGACATTGCCTTGCTAAGTAATTCGGGGGATGAACTGCAAATAATGATTGATAGCTACTCTCGTGTGCTATCAGCGAAACATTCGTGCGCCTGCCAAATATATCGAACTTTCTAAAGTACTAACAAAACGGGAAACTAAAGTGAAAACTGAAGTTGTGAACAAAGAACGATGACGGAGTGTTGCAGAAGCCCGGTGCTATAAGGTTTATGGCAAGACTGAAGAGTTCGAAAATGTGAAACAACGCTCAGCCATAGTGCAGAACTGCGGTTGTGTTCTTCTCATGTGATTCTGTTTGTTGCGCCACATTTCTGGGTATTATACCCGCACCATTTACGAAGCACCACTGGGGTGCCTGGTTTCGCGGATGTCACAACTCGTACGAGCTATCCGGTGCAACCATTACCTAATCGCCTGATTTGTATCGCGTGTAGAATATTTAAACTACGAAATCGAAATGGAATCAAATAATGAAATGAGCAGCCGCGAAAGAGAAGTAAGGAAGTTACGCGTACTCCGAGTTTTGCACACGCTCGCTTCCTCACGATAAGGTAGGCATTTCGAACCGCACACAGGCGGGCACCCCAGAATTCATTATTTTTTCAATGCCGAAGAGACTCTTTTATGGCTCAGGTGCGTGCGATGCTGATGTGATAGCAGGTTAGCGCAAGCCATGCGCGCGACTATCCTATATAAATGCTCGCGCGGTTTTGCAACAATTCCGCATACACATAGCTGTCTTCGCATCGCGCAATAAGACTGCTCTGCATGTGCGTTACGTGTTTTTTTCTTTCTCTGTCATCTCTGTATGTATCTCCTTTGTAAGTACTGTCAGTTTATATAACTTCGCTTTATGTCACATCTCTGTATGTACTTTTCATTTATTATCGATGTGCCTTCCCGTGCATCCTCTTTTCGGGCCTTCGCTTCATGCGTATTTGCTGTATTTGCATACAATGTAAGTACCATCGTTTCAGTTCATTCCATATATATATAAGTCGTCTCTGTATTCACCATCGGTACGTTATATGTTTTGATGCTGCTTTTTTTTTTATTGCGTAAGCAATACTACGCTAGGTTTCAGCCCGTCGCGTAAACCCGGCCGGTAGACACGTTTGACCGTTAGAGCGACCGCAGATGGGGCCCTTCTTCAAGCCGTCGGGTAAACCCGGTCGGTAGCCACACCGCGCCAAAGAAGAAGAAGAAGAAAAAGAAGAAGAAGAAGAAAAAGAAAAAGAAGAAGAAGAAGAAAAAGATACGTCGGCTTTGCTTACGCAACTACCGGGTTTAACTAAAGCTAAACCCAAGCTAACTTTTTTTTTGCTGTATGTGCCTTCTTGTAAGTACATTCACTTTGTGTGTCACTTCTTCCTGTGCTGTGCACATCTTCATTGCCTTCACTGTATTCGTCTTCGCTCGACGCCATTGCGTCAAATGCCTTCGCTTTATGTGTCATCTCTGTGTGCGCCTCTGTCGGAATCGGGCGCATCGCGCGTTTGACACGGACAGACTCGGTAGATTCTTCGTTCTTTGCTCTCTCTTTGATTTCGTTGCTTGATGACTTAATCTCAAGGCGCCAGACTTCTCTGGGCAGCGCGTGAAATTTCAGCGCGAGACAAGGAGCCATGAATAACATACATCTTGCACAGCGCCGGTTCGCGTCAGCGCTGACGTGCGTGGTGAATACTTTAAACGGAAGGCTTGCCACGCCCCGAGTCGAGGATGTATGCCAAGCATGCCTCCGACACGGGGCGAATGTTATATAGTTGCTCCTGATAGCCACTTGCGGAGATGTCCATGTCTAGCGCTGCAGTGTCGGCTTTCCTCACTAGTGGGGACAGAAGGTGTACGCAATGGCATAACTGTCCCCCTGATGCGCTGCTTTGTGCAACCTGGCAGACCGGCGCGGCGAGGTGTGACGCCTCGCCACCGCGCTTATCGCGTGGGCCGGGGGCGAAATGAAGACACGACGGGCGGGGTTCTCCTTTTATGACCTTGTCTATGGTAGACACTGTAGACGCCAAAAGAGTGACATTAACTCTCATCACTGAGCATCCGCATGCTTTTGAAGCGTTAAATGCAAACACGTGTACAGAAAAACTAAAAATATGCAATGTGTAGGAAGCAGCGAAACAAGGAAGTACTTCGAATGCTGCCGTGAAAGAGGTTTGCACGCGTGAAACACTTGTGCAATCTCATTCGTTTAGAATGCAATTGATTTAACTGACGGGGGAGAGGGGGGAGGTAATTTAATTTACTTTACAGTTAGCCTCTCCTCCTTTCCTCTTCCTTCCTTCCTTCTTGCCCGCTTCTACGCCCGCCTAATAGCATTTCGCAATTTAAGATTAGCAGCATAGATACAATGTTTTATCATCAGGTGTGTTTATGTTCCTCAGGTAGACAGTGAGAGTGCTATTTAGTTCCACGTGGACCCAAATCTCCATCCGGCAAGCGGAGGTCAGGCGGTAAAGAGTGCCCTCCAGCGGCCGTGTGGCGGGGTTGATTGAGGGCGATGATTATGATAGACGACGGAACTGACATTCCAGAGAACACGCTGATGGATACGACCCTCGATCAGCGCACCACTTATCGTAATAAAGGCACTCTTATTCATCCATCAGATTGTAGGCGTAAGAATACGGGCGAGTGTGCATTTAATGCTTGGCCTCGACAGCGTTTCGCACAAGAAGCGCATTCAGCCATAACAATACGAACTACTTCTCTCGAGCCAAAATCTTCATCGCTGATTTCCATACAAGACTACCACAAGTTCGCTCGCTAATAATTTACTAACTTAAAATTCACAACATAAAAAAAAAATGCACGCTGTACAATTGGGTAACATGCACAGCGCGCTGAGGCTGCGATTTCGGAGAAGAATACACGTTTTCGGCCCAACATATAGCGGAAATTTATGCGAAAAGGCAAGGCGTCCATGTGCTGAGCGATGTCAGTGCACGTCAAAGAACTCCAAGTGGCCGAAATTTCCGGAGTCCTCAACTACGGCGTCTCTCATAGCCCGAGTCGCTTTGGAACCCCTAACCAAACCAAACCATGTAGCGGAAAGTGGATGAAGTACTCCTTAAGAAACTCGCATAGACGCCAGCTCTCCCTCCAGGGAATTCTGGGAAGCTTTATAGCTCAGCCATAATGAACATGTAAGCATAAAGTAACTGTACAAGTTCCTCAACCATGTACACCACTTGTAAGTCCGGAATTCCCACAGAAGTTACCACGCTGAAGCCT
The DNA here is from genome assembly GCA_023969395.1 of Amblyomma maculatum. Classification (NCBI taxonomy): domain Eukaryota; kingdom Metazoa; phylum Arthropoda; class Arachnida; order Ixodida; family Ixodidae; genus Amblyomma; species Amblyomma maculatum. The sequence continues at coordinate 287,486 of JAJIZL010019966.1, read as the reverse complement.
TTTCCTAAAACCCAGCTGTATAGCGGCATTTCGACTGCAGTGGACGAGGAATTTACACAAGGAGGCAACGTGCATTTCCCATTTCCACGCTAAGGTTTCTTTAAAGTTTTGTAAGCAATCCATCTAGGGATGTTAGGCGAAGATGCAGCGCATGCGTTGAAACCTACGTATCGTTGTTTTGAATCACTCATACTTTGAGTCTTTTCCGTTGTAGGCTAATGAGCTTTTCCAGCGTTATTTTCTGCGGAAAAGCCAATTAGCCAAATACGGAAGAGGCTCGGAGGAGGAGGGATTCAAAACAACATGACGTATAGGCTTCAAAACATGCGTGGATGGCCATTTCAGGAAAGAAGCACGCGGAATGTACCACAGTCGAGTGGGGACGAAACAGCGGGGAGCCCTCATCCATCTCAGCTCTTAGACAGTGACTAATACAGGCAGATGAGCTCTCGGCGTCCTCACGTTGCGAAGAGCAAAAACAGCGACGCTTTTCGTTAATTAGCGTGTCAACGAGACGTCTCCAATCCTACGTGTGTTTAGAAGCACACCAGATGGGAAACCCGCGTCACAAACAGCCCGTCTATACACCGGCGGCGCCAGCGCTCGAAGTTGGAATGAAGTTCATGCTGCGCGGTTACTAGATACACTCGTAAAGATAAGCGCCGCTCGCGGAAAGAGTGTCATTGACGTCAGAGAAAGTGAAATAAGCGCTCGCGCTAGTGGCGGGAAACTCGTGACGAAAATTCGAAGGGGCGTGAACCGTTTCCGCCCGAAATAATAAACATTTCGTCGCGGTGACCCGTCGCGAATATACGCTATAGGCGACAAAACAAAAATGTTTGGGTGGCTGGTGGGTACAGTCTTCGTCATGGACGACACCATTCTCAGCGCGTAGCGAAAGGAAGATAATAAAGAAAAGGGATAGGAAGAAACCGAAACGACGGCCATAAAGGAGCACACGACAACGTAGTACGCTCTAGGACGACTTACAAATAACAGGGGGTCGTCCGCGCACCAAAATATGGAGCTGCTGTACACAAAACGCCGTGACGCAGGCAAGATGGAGTTTAGGGAGGCTTATATCAAGTAGATAAGCTCTTGCGAGAGCCAAGAAAAAATGCATCTTTAGTAGCACGTCCGCGCCATAAAGTCCTACTAGGAAGAACAGGATTCGTGTTCTTATATTTTCCTCCATTCACTTGATTTATTTCAGTCTACTATCAAGCTCACCTTCGCCCTCTTTTGGGTCTCACCCTGCTTATCCCACATCGGAGAAGCAATAACTTATCAGCACCACAGGTCGTGCCACTACTACTTTTTTCACACGTGCTTCTTACATTGTTGCTAAGCGTATGCAAAGGTTGATGCATTGAAATTGATCGATCGATCGATCGATCGATCGATCGATCAATCAATCAATCAATCAATCAATCAATCAATCAATCAATCAATCAATCAATCAATCGACCAATAGATCAATCAATTAATAAAATTAACTGTGTTACAATACATTTGGACCAACAGCCTTACGGATGGTACTAGAAGAAATAGTATACATTTAGTTTAATGCATGCAATTCGAATATTTGATAGCCTATTATAATTCCCATATGTGCCATAAACACAAAACACAACCAAAATTTTGTTCCCTGGTCATATTTTTTTCGCGTTATAAGCAGCTTATTCGGAACAATGTGAGTGAAACAGCAGAATACTGAGATATTCAATATGTTTGGAAGTGAAATTTAGAAGGTGGGTCAAAGTTTGTAGGGAATTTCATTTCCGGAGGTATTGCGTTTAGTTATTACAACAAAGAATGCTAATAACCTCTCCTCGAAAACGTTGCGTCTATGTTCACTTCGCACTCCAAAGCATCCCGAACCGTAACAACATCAGGTTTCGAATGAAATAATATATTAAATTAGAATGAGAAATGAGGGAAACAGGTGCTCAGTTCATGTGTGTGTGTTTGGGGGGGGGGGGGGGGGAAATCGTGGGGAAAAAGCGCATAGGAAAAAAAAAAAAAATACACTACAAGTGACAGAACCCCAAAGGGGCTGTTCCACTGTGCAAAGAAACAACATCACGCACGAAAAAAAAATAAAGCAATTCAAGCCGGACTGGCTTTTTACGAGCTCATCTTTACGGCTTCTGGAAACAGGACGTGTGTCTCTAGTACACTCGGGACAAAGATAACGCGCGGATCCCAGGAGTGTAGGTCCAATACAAGGGCGTTCAGTGCCTGCCACCGCGATGCCCCTGACTTAACGACCCATGATCTCGCGTTGACGTTCACAGCAACGCGGTAGGCACATGGAACGGAAACGTGTGGCCACCGAGATGTTGTTTTGCGTAAACGAGCGTTAGCGGCGAGGGATGCTTCAGCACACAAGTCCAACCGTGTTGTCGCGTGCGACGTGTGTACTCAGAGCCGACGTCATAGCGAGAAGAAATTCCTCGGTAAGGCGCACGCGGCCGCGGTCGCAAACAAAAGAAGACGCCTCACTATCGCACGCCGACATCGACACTAAGTTTTGGACGCGACGCAGCTGGTTTCGTATTCTGGCAACGGAATAAAATTTATGTTCGCACGCAATGGTGCGAGAAAAAACTTCTCTGTTTGTCAAACGAGGATCGCATGAGCGAGTGTCGAGTTGCTTATGGCCCACGACCCGTCAACACAATTCTGCAGTGACAGCTTGCTCCATCTCCACCGCACTTCACATCGATCGACAGATCGACAGACACCGATGCTGCACCATCGTACGTACCTACTCGAGCAATTGTGACAAGCATCTAATGCGCTGCATCGGGCGACCAGACGGAACCGTTAACAGCGTGAGGCAGCGTTCACAGCCTAGTATGGAGCTATACACTGTGTTGTTTCCCAGCAGAGAGAGAGAGAGACAGAGATAGATTGAAATTTATTGAAAAGGGCTGCCTTCAGGCCTAATGAGGTTAATATAAAGGTGAAAGGGGGCTTATTCACAAGCAAAACGGGGAATACAATTATTCGTAAACTGAACTGAGAGCAACACAAAACACGGCAAGTCTATACCCAACAATGCGATATTGAGCCGCGCGGTGGCGCTTCGCCGTTTGTCATCTTGAGCTGCGGCCGTTATGGGTCCGAACCTGACCGCCGGCTGTTGCGTTTCGATGGAGATGAAACGAAAGGTACCCGTATGCTGTGCGATGCCAGGGCCTCGGTTGGTCGAGATTAATCCGTACCCCTCAACTACCCAGCACTTCTTTCTCTCTTTCCGCTTTCACCCCCACCTACATGTCCCTTCCCTTACAGCCCGGTTCAGGTGTTCACAGAAAAAAGTGACAGATACAGCGCCTATCCTTTTCTGTAAAGCAAGAATTATTTATTATACTATATAGCTCGCTACAAAGGCAATGAGGCTAGGGCAGGGCCAGGCATGAGGAAATATAAAAGCTTCGTAAGCAAGGTTCCGCCATTGAATGCGCGTTATAGACAATGTGAGCCACGGTACATAAGATCCCGGCCGCGGGTGGACTACAATGATGATGACGGCGATTAAAATTTCATGGTGCTAATGAAGCTTGTCCTAAGAGCATCAGGGCTAGTGTGTTTTTACTATGCAGAGGGAGTCATTATCCCATCCTCCTACAAGCGTCACCCCACACCCCAAAGGATGCGAACACCTGGCCCTTCCGCCTACGAGAGGGATGCCGATGGAGCTGACACCATGCGGACGCAAATTCAGAGGGCTTCGTTCGTTATAAGGGGCACATAGAACGCATAGGAACACATAGATATAAGGCGCACTTATATGTGAAACTCCACGTTAATTATAAATCAATCACACCTTGTTGCACTGTCACTTGCGATAATGTCCACCGCACTGCGTCGTTATAAACTACAGCTCCCGTTGCACTATGCTGGCTTGCGATACACTGGACGTTCTCTTTACGCACCAGTAGGTACCGTTTGCTCTGACCTCTCGCAAGAAAGAAAACGGCAACAGACTCCCACCCCGGTCAATGACCTCTTGCGGACACATGCGGGGAAAAAGACAGGCGAATTTATGAGAAGACCCGGAGCAGTGTATTTTAAGACAACACGTGCAAACTGTTGCAACCTGGGCAGTATATAAAACCCAGAGGTCACCGGAGGCGCGCAACACAGTAGACGGCGAGATGATACCGCTGAGAAAAGCGAACCGGTATCGTCTGGTCCGCGAACACAGCCCGATTTGCAATTCCAGCGCCTCGTTGGACTCTCACTCCGTCACACCTGAAGAGCGTCGCCGCGGTTGTAGTGCGCCGAGTGTCAAGGCCCGTTCGCATACAGCAGCAATCCACGCATGTTCGCGAGGGAGATGCTCAGAGATGGCTTGGAAATACTGCACCCCGCATTATGCACTCCACGACACTCCAGGGACCTTGGACACGGCGAGACAGTTACTCAAGCTCCGCTGGTTATTTTTTTCTCCGTGGCGCCGAACACGGGCTTCTTGGGTAAGACAGTCGCTGGCATCTATTTCTGCAGACTCCAAGGCGCTGGAGTTCTCGATTTCTGCCTCTGTAGGTGTGCGTGTTGCGTAGCCGTTGAGTGTGGTGAAGTAGTAAGAGCATAACCAGCAACGGCTGCAGCAAAGACATGTCAGAGCCAAGGTCTCACGCACGACATGATGTGGCGGCAATGAGTCCTCAAGGCCTCCAGTTCCATTCAGAGGCGCGTGTTTATGGTAAAGCGTGTGCGCGAATCCGAAAGAAGCTCGCGCATACTTGCGTGGGTGGAGACATGGCGAAAATATGAAGCTGCGCTTGATGTGCTGGCAGAGCCGTGGTGCGCTTTAAGCTTCCTCAGAGAGCGGAAGACATTCTGCCGGCTTTGCGAAATGGTAGCTTGTATACACCTGCTTATTCGATGACGTGCACGCATGCAGTCAGAGCAGAGCTAAGCGCGTAGGGTAGTGGTAGCGAATATGCGTAGCAGTGTATGTAACAAACAAGTCGGCAGGCGAAATTCAAGTACAAATATTGCGCGATACCGAGCGGCCTCCCAGTACCTGTTCTCTGCAAATGCATAAGCTCTCAATTTGTAACGCCGCTGATTTTTTATTGCGAAAGCAATACTACTCTAGGTTTCGAGCCTTCAGCGTGGCGCGGCCGCACCCACGTGACGCTGTGACGTCACACACCACGTGACACTAGGGTGAGAGCTGGGCTACCAACCCAAGCGGTCGACGTAGCGCGGCCGCAGCCACGGCAAGGCGGATGTACCTTGGCCACGGCGCAGCGCGTGACGTCACACGCCACGTGACACAAAAGCGGTTAGCGTGGTGCGCTAGAGGGCAGCTGGTGCTCAAATGATACGTGGCGCCAGGCACGTTCATACGGCTTGGTTAAAGCGGGGCTTTGTATCTGGGCTGGTAGGAGCTGCCAACTTGGGTCTCTCGTTTCACATGGGACGGTTATGTCAGAATCAGCCTGCTAGGACCCTGGTATTCACGTTACCCCTATAGGCCACTAAGGCACGTTCATACGGGCTGGTTAAAGCGAGGCTTTATATGTGGGCTGAGGAAGAAGAAAAAGAGAAGAAGAAGAACGCTCGGTCCCCCGCAGCTAATGCTTTCACTCAATATTTGGTTCAGAACCGTTTAACTCTTCTAATGTTTTTTCATTCGTTTCATCATTGACATTTCAGGCGAAAAATGTAATGGGCTTGTTGAAGAGCCAACTATGGTGCAGTTAATGTCATACTGCGGAGCATCACACGTGGAGAGGAGGAAAGCGCAGAGAGAGAGAGAGACTCTGGCGGTACGCGCTTCCTCAACGAGACCGCCTTTATAGCTCCTGCTCCATTTTCTCTGCAGGCACCAACGAAATTAAATAAGGAATGGAAAGCAAAATAAAAAGCTGAGCTCGCGCCGGTTGCTATGGCAACCGACCTGGCTATCACATGGAGCGGTACTTACACGTATCAAACTGGGGTGGCAGCGGCGACTTCTGAGAAATCGATCGCAGTTGCTTGCGAGCAGTATAGCTGACACACGGACATCCTCACTCCGGTGCACTGCCAACATTAAAGGTGCGCTGAAGAGAGCGTTGTCAACCATTTCTTTTTTTCACTTTTTTGCTTTTGGCTTTCCGTGGGAAACCTGATTGAGTCGCAGACAGTGCAGCCGTAAGAACCGAATCCAAATTTTGCTTACGCTAGACTAAATTGCCCTTTTCCTGATGTGTTAATTAAAAGACTAAAATTTAGAAGGTTTTGGCCAAGCATTGACCAGTGGCGGTACGCCAGCGTTCCCTCAATTTCAAGGATCAAGCCAAGCTGAATCAGATAGGGAATATATTTTTTAGAAAATATTGCCGTTATGCAACGAACATTTCATAAACCTGTTTCCTTTAGCGACCACAGTGTGGTATTTATTTTATTTTTTTTTTTACAATTAAGCTACAAGGTAAACAAGGCGGCATTCTCTTGTGATTTGTGAAAGCTTAATGTTAAACTTCTAGAAGATGGGACTTTCGTTATTATGGATCATGAAAAACCAGGATTGTTGCTCAATTCGGAATACAATCTAAACACAGGTAAGCCTATAAGAGAGTTAAAATTGTGCAGCACGTCTTCCAGCGCACTCCCTTGTAGGGGCACGGTATTCTCTCCCTGCCCTGAGGTAGATTTTCAACACTAACTATACGGAATACTGTACTTTCGCTAGAGAAGCATACTCTTTCCCTGAATAATATATATTTGATGTAATTTCCAATGAATTTCGACTTTGAGCAATTGCATCGGAAGTTCTGATGTTTTTAATTAGAGGATGTAGAAAGATCGTTTAAAATGTTCCTAATTGCTACGACTTCGCATATTTTAAATTAAGAATGGGCTTCCGTCGCATTTCAAGTGATAAAATCTACCCCGTATTTCAGGCAGCAAGCCCCGAATTAAACACGAAGCGCGCTAGAGGTAAATCCACTCCCTCTTTTTTCCCTTATAGGCTTATTCGTGTTTAGAATGTAGAACTGTGAAATAATCGCAGAGCGAGAAGACTAATAAAATTACGTAAAAGTTTGTGCAATCGAAATAGCTGGTACGCTTCGGTACAATGAGAAACGTATAGAAAAAAGCACTTCAAAGTCGATTGGAATTCTTGCTGAGCTTGCAAGTTAAGCAACCTGCTCAGTTCACCAAGAAAATGGGAGAAGGTGAGGGCCATTTAAGGCTCGTTACACAGAAAGGTATCGTGGAGCAGTGGTAAGGGCGAGATCGGAAAGTGTATGGTTAGCAAAGGCGCCAAGCATACAAGCTATTAGTGATTGAAAGAGCTACGGAAAAGGCCATGAGATCAAGGTAAACCGGTACAGAGATGAAGTGGTTAGTGATAACGGCGTTGTGAAGAGAGCATTCATTGAATATTATTAAGAACTGCTTGGTAGTCCAAGGGTAGCTGGAGAAGGTTTTGAGAACGAATTCCTTATGAGTAATGCCGTTATTAGAAGAAGAGCTTAAAACACGCCTTGAAGCACCGATAATTGTAGGCGAAATAGAGGTCGTCATTGGTGACTTAAGCTAAGGTTAATCGCCTGGGCCTGATGGTTTAGCTGCAGCCTTTCATAAAACATATAAGATGTGGCTCCTATTTTACATAGTGATTTAACTGCGTCATATAAAAATTATACAGTACACCCATCTCACTTCCTGCTTGGTTCTCGTACCTATAAGTGATGATGCTACGAAGCAGCACCGATCAGAAGGCTATCGTGCAATCACTCTCACTAATACTGAATATAAAATATCTATGAAAGTACTATCTTATAGACTGCAAACAGCAATAAAGTGTCTTGTAGGCGAGCATCAGACTTGAGGGGTAAAAGGCCGCACAATATTCAGAAATACTCACAAGAAGTGTGCCAGAATGCACACTTTTTGAAATAGACCTCAAAAAAGCATTTCATCGTGTTTCACATGGCATCCTTTTCACATTATAAAATCCACACACGTTGTTTCCGTAATTATTGGTGAACTAAAGATGCGTTACACTGGTTGTACCACCCGTATAACTTAAAAAAAAAAAGAACGAAAAAAAAAACACCGTACGGATAGCACCCATGAGCGATGATCTTTGATACAGGGATGCAAGACGTCACCGTTGTCATTTAGAATTCATCTAGTACTCTTGTCCGTGCCGAATAATAAGAAAAACAAAACAGGTTTTAAAAAAGCAGTATTTTGTCGCATGCGGATGATATTTGTGTTTTCTGCTACGATTATGATACATTACAGAGGTAGCAAATGGTGCGATGGAGTAATTAATGCAACAAAACGGGAAGTGTAATAAATTGGGGAAAATGTGCGGGAGTCTGACGCGGCGAATGGAGTAGGCCGCGTTATTTTGCACATATGGTATGGACGGACGTGTATAGCACGTCCCTGTGTTCTTTACTGGTTGTGCTGCATTTATGCTAAAGTATACAATTAAAAACAAATAAACGGCTTGTGACCTCTCCGTTCCTTGCCCACCTAGCATGTGGAGTAGCTGCGTCGAAAACCAAGTGGAAACAAAAATATATTTTATTGAATTACTTCTCGTTTCAGAAATACCTATTTCATCATCATCATCATCATCATCATCATCATCATCATCATCATTTATTAACCCTTAAAGGTCCCGTTCGGGACATTACATAACTTCATTTTGCACTTCGATCCCCCAATTCGTCCGCTTCATTTAAAAGTGGGGTGTTTGAAATTCCTGCTCGTGGTCATACAGTTCTGGTGTCATGATCGTGACGACCAATGAGGACTTTTTCTTAACCACTGTGATTACGAAGTCGTAGCATGGCTGAAACACCATTAGGACATGCAAGGATATAAAGTAACCGAAAGGCATTGAAAAATAAAATTGAAACTAGAGTAAGACGGGAATCAAACCTTTTCTGTGTCAGACGCATCACCCTGGACGCACAGGCAGATTTAAACTGCTTGGTTAAAGCGGGCGCGTATATATATGCGGCAGCTTGCGATTGTATGCAAACGAGTACGCGCAAGATAACAGAGGCATAAATTAAGAGAACAGGGAGGATTACGCGAGCAGAATGTGTATGTACGCGAACGAGGATCCGAAAGCCGCAGGCAGGAGACGTTAACGATGTTGCTTCACAGTTAATTTTATTTTATCTATTAGTACCTCAGAGTCCCACAAGAGGGCTTTACGTTGCATTATACGAAGCTCCCTCAAGGGAGCTTAGGTGTCAAAAAAAACTTTATTATATTTTTTTTTGCGACTCAGGAATGTATGAATGCTCCCTTTTATATTTCTCGCCCCTGGTATGGTAACTGTACAACCGGTATACATGCAGTTCACACGCTCTCCTATTATAAATGCCAACGAGATACCGACCGAGTTCCCACCGCTAACATCGTGGATGGCGTCAGCCGCTCTCTGATCTCGGAGCTCAGAATACAGCAGCCAAGGATTTCAGGAAGGCCCGATTTGCGCAAGTCGCGTCAAAATGCACCAGCGTCGCATCAAGGTTAGGAACATCTACATACATAAGTAGGCCGCCAATATAATGAAGTTTCAAAGTTTTTTTTTTTTTTAATCTTTTACCTTTCCGACGAGAGGGAGTGTACTATTTCTGCGTATACCCTTCTCACTTCCGCTTATGACGCCAGCGTATATCTATCACTCCGTGTTTCTCGCAGACGACAAGAAATGTCGGTAATGCATAATGGATGCAGGTCCTAATTCCAAACCTCGTGATCTTCCCACTGCTGCCTTAAGCATGTTTTCGTTCATTTTTCAGTGAAGCCTATTGGCAGACGCCAAGTACCCGCTTATCGAAGACGGTTGTCGAAGCTCCATACACTATATAAAAACAAAACAAAGCAAACGCTCCCGGTACAACGTGGTGGCAGTGTACACGGAACCAGTCGCCAACCCGTACAGAGAAGCCCCTGCATAGATGCCAACTATACGCACTCCACGTTGTCGGTTATTATTTTGTCGCCTCGACGACCTTAGCGTGACAAGAGGCAATTTAGAGAGCGACGCCATACAGCGTCGCGAGCTCGCCAACGAGCTTTGAATGGCACGCTATGGACACTGCGTGCGTGAGGCGCGTGCGAAAGCCAGAAGGTTACATGGCGCTGACCCATTAAGGGATGGCGCGATAGCCTCGCCTGTGTTGCCTGTGTGGAAGCGGGCACGCAGTCGGAGCTGCAAATGGGCAAGCTTCGCAACATGTTAGCCAAGTTGTTTGTAACTATAAACACTTCTATGCTAACGCATTCAACCATTTCCGAACAGCATTACCGTGGAAGCTATTAGGAATATATATGGGGTGTTTTCTCGCCGAACGGAGTCTGAGCACCGGCAATGTGCGGAGGGAATTACGAGGCCGTCAAAGGAATTATTTACGTCTTCCAAGATTCATTCAATGACGTTGAAGGTGCCGAGGCCTCTGTGTGGTGTACATGAGTTGAGTATTAAATAATAGATCCTGGCTCCCGCGCACTGTGCGATATAAGTGTACGTTTGAGGAAGAGTAGGTGGTCCAAATGATTCCGGAGCCAGCTGCTACGGTGTCCATCATAGGTAATGTCGTTACAGGACGTTAAATACTAACACCATAAAACGCATGCGCAAGACACGCCCGTACTATTTCGCTCGAAAATTTATGGCAGCAAGAAAGAAGTAGCGAATTTGTGAAGCAGCCATCCTTATCGATTTTTAAAAGCATAATGCGATTGTTGCGATTCCTGGGATGGCACAAATTTTGATCGTAACAATTATAAAGGTGTTAAATTTCATCCCGGTGCATTTTTCACATTTATCTAGAGTGGCGTTTGAGTACATACAGTACATATTACGGCACTCGGCGCTTTTTGGAAGCGGAAAACAAGGAGCCCGTGTACTGCGCGACCATCAGAGCTCCGGGCATCGATATTACCCGAAGCTCCCTCAACTGTCGCATCCCTTATAGCCCGAGTAGCTTTGGGACGTTAAACGCTATAAATCAAAACGAACCAAACTAAACTCAACTTTTACATGGCGGCCTCAGCCGGTGCTGATGTAGTGCTATACGTATACCGCACCATGTGATGGACACCCCCCATCACAGCAAGCCGGGATTACATCTGCTCTCTCTTCCTCTTAGTCTCTCTCTCTCTCCCTGAGGACGCGCGTTCCTGTAGGCTTCCACCATTTTTACTTCTCCGCTTTTCTCCTTTCTATGCACGATGCTTCACGGTGTGACATCGACTCCGCTGTTGTACGCCCTTTATTTGGCTCTTTAAATAAAGCTTTCACTTTAAATGTCACCTCCGTGTGAAGCCTCAGAGCAGCAGGTGCAGCGCCACGGGTGAGTTGACAGAAACGTTGGTCCTATTATGATCGGGGATATAGGCCACATTCACGCGAGTACTCAACCACGAAGTTGACCATGGGGACGAGCAACCAAGCGGACGCTTGCTTGCTGCCGTCCCGACGCGGCGGCAACGATAGGATTGATTTTCCGTCTGTTGCGAAGAAGGGGACCGGCGGTCGACAGCATCGCTGGGTGAACAGAAGTTTCACTACCCATGCCTAATCGCGTCTTGCGGACATAGGGGCGACAACGAGTGTTGCTATCCCTTCTGTCTGCGGGATAAGGGCCACGCCGGCAAGCAGCCTTACAAGGCTCTTTACCGTCATCATGAGGCGGACAGGAGCAACACAAAGCCTTTTCCCAGAATTGAGAATAGGCGGGCAGAGATGAGCACCCGCTCGTCAGGTGCTCCGGTCAAAATCGTTGAAATTCTTGGAAGTGCTGTGGATATACAGGTGACCTTCGACGACGACGATCCTGGGACTGCTTTCCACTTCGTACGGAAACTCCATTGCCCCGGAAAGCGTGAAATCGCCATCGATACCAGCAGTCTTCGCTCGCCAAAGTCGCCATCGGAAAATATACGAGGTGGTTCGAGTCACGCTCCGGCGGCATCTCGAGTGATCGCGTGTGTCCCACTGATTGTAGTGTAACAAATGAACTACATCTACATTTCCCTAGCTAGGGAGTCCTTAAGTAGTCGAATGGTATCTGCCGGGAGCTGTGATCTCTTTTGACTAGTTGTATACGTCTCACGACGTGAAGAGTTGTACGTAAAAACTTTCGTTGCCAATCATCTCACGCTGCTCTCGCCTCCCCGCGATGCAATCTTGAAACGCGAAACCCGATTGCATTAATTACGTAAACGCCCCCCCCCCCCCCCCCCCCAGAAAAAAAAAATGATCAAAGCCAGACAAAAGCAAACTGTGAAAATTGTGCAACTTAAGTCGCCTTTTGTCTAGCATTCTGCTGCGCCTATACAGGTTGTCCCACATAACTTAAACCAAGATTTTAAATCTGAAAGGCACTTCGGGCGCAGCTTCTGCTGCCCGAGCACTCGAAAGAACAAGCTCAGTCCACGCCAAGTGAAACTGGACCCAAGAAAGAACAGCGTCTTTTCTCGAGGTGAGCTCCGGAGAGTCCGCCAGAGCCAAAGCGAAGAAATGGACTAATTTGCGCACGACGCACGACCGCCAGTCCAGCGAATGTGCACATGCTGCTAGCTCTTTCATATCGTCTCGATCTGCGCGTCGACCGGGAGGTCGAGGCCGATGGGATGACCCTGGCCCGCCGTTAATGCTCAAGCACGAGACAACAACACCGGCAGAACACGCACCGTGCGGTTTCTCGACCTATACCAGCTTCCAAACAGCGCCACATTATGGCGGTGTGCCGAGAAGCAAAACCCAACGCGACTCACATTAACTCATACCCGATGCTTCGTCACTCGCCCCATTAATATGCATTAGATAGCTCTGGAAGAGAGAAAACGACGGGGTCCAGAAACTACGCGGAGCCAGTCCCCATTACTCAAGAACATACAGCCGAAAGCAAGTACTAGTTTGGTGTAGTTTGCTTTGGTAGATGGTAGATGAAGATGATGTTGTTGCTGAGTTATCGCCCGTTGTCGTTTACGTCGATTGGCACGGCGTGTCGTATAGCCTACCACAACTGTCGCGAAGGGCGAGGATCGCAATCCATTTCAAATTATACACACTACCCCCCGCTTATCACGAGTTTCAACGTATCTGCTGACGTCACAAACGTGTTTAATGTAAGCAAGGACAAAGACAAGTAAAGTTAAGACAGGTGACATCCCAGAAACCGATCAGTGCCCGGACATGTCACCTGCAAACTACCACCTGCCAGAGGCATCCTCGAAAGTCAAATGTTGAGGCTTGAGGCATACCTCCTGTTTTTTTTTTTTATTTACTCCTTGAGGAGAAGAGTTTAGCACTAATCACTTCTTTAACTTTTAACATAAAAAACGTGTTCGCGAAAACGTTTTCGTAAAGAACATATGAAAGTGTGTAGATGAAAATATACACGAGAAAGAGCATTGTTATCTACTACCATAGCCGCCACTGCTAATGCCACCGATACTGGTGTCGTTAAGGTAGTCATCACAAAACCCATCCCGTGGTGCCAACATATGTAAATGAGAGGCCATGCAATAGCAAAGCATGCCTGCGACGTACAATGGTATACCGTTCCGAGTATCAACTGCTTTCTATTTATTTATTTATTTATTTATTTATTTATTTATTTATTTATTTAT
>JAJIZL010019966.1:249525-273847 GCA_023969395.1 Amblyomma maculatum | reverse complement strand
ATTTATTTATTTATTTATTTATTTATTTATTTATTTATTTATTTATTCAAATACCTCACAGGTTCCAAACATGCGTATAGAAGCTCTATATATGTCCTGGTTCTCTGCTTTATTTTTCCCGGCCAAATGTTTGGGAAAGCAGTCTTTGAAAAAGTAGTTGCTTCTTCCATTATACATTTCTTCTCATGTGGCAAGACGGAGGGGATGTAATGTAAGTTGTCTCTCCCGATGATATCGTCGGAGAAGACAAAGACTTGCAAGAGACAGCGGCCACCGTAGGAAACGCGACGCAGCCAAAAATACACTGCATTCCAAGCCACCGAAACCCTTTCGGGCAACAGTTTAGGCACTTTGCTTTCAACGAAGTCTGCAGTTACCAGATTGTATTTTAATTGACAGAGTATGTCACCGCGCACAGAGTATTACTACGACAGGCATTATTTTCAAAATTTCCAAATATCAATTTCAATGAATTAGCAGGGACTCCAACTATGGGCTACTAAAATCATCGCGTCGCATAGGACGATGTCATAAAGGAGTGAGTCACAGGACACAGCGCAGTTGTGTGTGCCCCTAGTCCTTTGTCCTTGTCTGCCAGTGCTGCGACACCATAATGTTTGACTATCTGCTTTGTTACTTAGAAAAATAGGTAGCTCATATACATATGGCTGTATTTCAACTAGGTTACGTGGTAAATACAGGGGAAACTCTAATTAATGATAAATATATTACCCCCCGTGGTACGTTCTCACTCAAGCTAATGTGGACACAAACCTGCCCTGCTGAAATCATACTGCAACGCTTGTTGACACTCGGCTACAGCAAGTTACAACGCAGGTACTGCATGTGAAGAAACAGTTACCACGCTAGGTCGGGGAGCCAAGGGTTGCCAGCGTTCGTGCGCCCCCATTAGGCAGAGTTACATTTTCTACCCGAAAATCGCGAAGCACGTACAACTGCGAAAGGTAAGACGTACAACCCCACAGACTCCTCGACGTTCCCTGTAAAGGTTGTGCAAGAAGAAGAACCACTCTGCAGCTACTGTGCACAAGGCCAGGAGAGATGTTTACAAAGGCAAAGCCGGAGAAAAGATGGTGCAGGGGTTATTACATCCACGGTCAGCGAGTCGCGCGAGGTGGTAAATACCGTATCAGATGACACGGCAGTGTGTCAAGGAAAAGACGCCACCGGAGACGACGATGGCCAGGCAGACCGGGAAGTGAAAAGACAAAACATTGCTGATGGAAAGGCGAGACACAATAAGCTTTCTGCCTCACAGCACGGGTATAGGACAACCTGAGAAGAGCATAGAAGAAATGGGCAGGTGGCACGAGGAAAGAAAGGAATAAGGTGTGGGTGCGTGCGTTTTATTTCTTTTCCTCCCTTACCTTTCCTTCTCACCATTTATTTTTGTCTTCTCACCGAGGAAGCAGGAAGCCGAGACGTTGTTTGCCACGACCTTTGCGATCCGATTCAGGCACCCTTGCCTCCACGATCATATAGCATATACCCGATCACTCTTGACGAAGGAACCGGTCCCGACCTGCTTTAAATGAAAGCGGCATGGGTGCCTCCGAGCGCTCTGAAAGGTATATAATACGCAGGAGCTGACTGCTGACCATGGTTTATAGCTTTGAAGACAAGAGTAAGTAGGGCGAAGGTGCGAGGAGGAGGGCGATGAAGCCGAAGCAGCCGGGCGTGCTAAAGGCATGAATCACCTATGGCACTGGCGGCCGTTGCGTACAACGCCGGCGTACGGCGCTGCCTGGTCACGGTGTGAAAGTGTGCGAAAAGTAACGCCTACTCTACCAAGGAACTTCCACTGGTCGCCAACGTCACCATCAATATATCATCAGGTCGTTATCCTGGTAATAGGGCCAACTATGCCTACTGCAGAGTAAATACCTCACCCATATCTCTCCAATTAACTCTGTCATATGCCAGCTACGACCACCTTATCCAGACGTGCTTCCTGATCTCAATTCTCCGGGTATCATATGCCACCTCAACCTGCTCCACTACTCAGAGGACCAGTGCATTTACCAACGCATTTCAATATTCGGCCGATCTTTAGTGCTGCCTGGAAAATTGCTCTGAAAGACCTCTTTGTTCTGTGTCTGCCGCATTGCTTGTCCAGCCCAGGAAATTGCGTTTTCCCTTGATTAACTCTAGCATACATTAAACCCGAGCTTATTCTTTAAATCATGCTGCTCTCCGTCTCTACAAGGGCTGCACACTATCTCGATTACTTGATAACTCTTACCCTGGAAAAGTGGGCGTGCAGGCTACATTTCACTATACAGGCCACGTTTAGAGGTATACGTTGACAATGTGTCCGTGGTGATTTAACACCTTTATGAATGTGCAAATTTTAGGCTGCTCTTCAATAATAGGAGCCTCGCCGTCGTTGTGTTGTCATGAACTGCTTTACGCTAGAGGGTACACAGCTCGTTTGCCCGAAAAGCGACCGTCGGCGGCGCCGTGGCGACGTCCAATAAGGTACGCACGTGGTTTAGTATCAAACCTGTGACGCAACCATTATTTCCGTATCATCAATGGTGATGTCATGCAATTCAGCTTATCATTTATACTCCACTGCTTGTCAATTTGGAAGGCTGGCCTGCGATAGGAATCGTAGCCGTCGACATATGCATTTCAAGTTGTATGCTGTTAATTGTATGGGTGTCCACCAAGTGAGACTGATACTGCACTTCAGCTTCCCCCAAAAAATTAGAGGGTCTCTTAGATGTCTCGTACGAGGAAAATGACGAAAGCCCACCCTTCCTCTCCTATCATTTGGTCTCATTGTTTGCCTTTTATAGGCGTTCGTTGCAGTGCTACATATAATTATAATTGGTTTACAGGAAAGGTAAGTAGCAGTATCTGTCACACTTTCTCCGACAAGAGTGCGTTTGGACGGTACAAAATGGCGCATTATGCAGTAAGCGAACGTGCTACTTGGCTAGGCCTTGCACTATGCATACCCGATGAGGGATGCAGTAGTAAGAAAACAAAATGTACGGAAAATCGGGTGCGTAACTATAATTAATCTCCTTTACCCTTCGTAACAGTTAAGAGGAACAGAACGAGGAGACGAAGGATCATGCCACAAAAGCTGAGTTTCAACGCTTCGTGGTAACACCGGTAGCCTTGCATAATCAGCATAACCTAAACAGCTCGAGGGCAAAAAAAGCGGAGAGATATCTAGCGGAATTCAAACCAGCTTTCCAAGAACGTGAAAAATGTGCAGCGGGCGAGCGACCGGATGCGCAATTACATAGGTCATTTTACCACGCGGTCCGCCAGATGGTTGAAGCGATAGGGGTTTGGCTAAGCTCTATGACTCGCATTTTCCCAACCGTATGCGGGCCTCAAGAGAATAGGGGAATGCATGCGCGGGGCAAGCCACAATGGCTTAGAATTTACATTTTGGACACTTTCCCACTTAAAGAAGTTTACGGTCTTTTTATTTTCTTTTCTTTTCGCCCCATCTTCGCGACTCTTTTTTTTTTTTTTTTCTCACTTCCACATTGCACAAGTTCAAGTTTTATACCTACGCCCGTCAGACAGACCTTCCCCCGGTTTGAACAGCGCGTCTCCGCCAACCGCTCTTGTGCAGTGACTAAAAACTATGCTGCTCAACCTATGGCCACCACGTGCTGCCAGGGAGGGTGTGGGCCTTTAAATGAGCCGGTCGTTTTGTGCGGTGCGCAAAAGAATGTACACTATCTACGCATCGGCGTTGTCATTCTAATTATCATCAAATGATCAACGTCACATCACTTGAGTTGACTGCAGGTGAGATGCGTCCCTCACAACTTGAGATTCATGTCTTTCGCCTATCAATCGAGACGAAGAGTACCACGGGGTGTATGCTATCGGATAGCGCAAGCGCTTCACAGGAATAAGAGGACGGGCGTCAGCCTCAACCAAAATATAGTCTTGTGTCCATTAAATGGTAAATTCGGAGATTTTTCGACATTCGCATATTCTGATAGAAATTTTATTCTAGATTTTTCTCTCCGCGCTGAGGGACTCTGCCAAATTTCGACGCCGTGCGATAATTCATTCGGGCGCAACTCGGTTCTAAGATATGTAGTTTTCGTGGCCTCGTTTGAGACGATTTCTGCGGCAACACTGTTTTTGTGATGTCGCAAATATTATGCCCGCTTTACCGCCAGCTCCTCGCATGATCATGAAATTGTGAGGCCTGTATTAGGCTACCTCAGGCATTTTATGTACTGCGTCATGATTTGCAAGCTTTATTTCCACCACCCAACGAGCGTTCAAGTATTTTTCCAATGCTGTATGTGACCGCTTCGTCAATTGGAAATTCATTTCTGTCCACGAAACCAGTTTCGGTTTCTATTTCCTGTTCTTTATTTCTAAAGATAGTTCCACTTAGAATTTCGAAATAAAAAAAAATAATTTTTTTGTGTGTGTCGGAGTCAGGGCACAACGAGGAATTTAATGCAATCAATAACTCAAAACGATGAAAAGGACACCGGAGTTTCCCTGGCAGCATGATGACTATGAGAAAGCGATAAGGTTGAACGTCGACTGTATTCAGTTCGTCAATCCACCTGCCTATAGCTTCCCTGCATTACATTTCCCCTTTCTATCCTCGGTGTTCATATATACAGGCACTTATGCTCAAAACAGCGCGAAGAAGACGTGGACATAGAAAGAAAGTAGACACAGAGAGCCCTACGTCTCTTCCCCTGCGCGTGTCTTGTTAACGCTGCTTTTAGAACCATCAACTCGTCCCGAATTCTACTTTGATAGTTTAATAAGGCACACGTTCGGACCCTAACCATCATTACCAGGAGCATCACTGTCAGCCCAGTTAGGACCAGTGCAGGACACAGGAGGGACGGCGCCAGGATATTGGATATCTGAAGCTGTACGGAAAGGACTGTGGGGGGAGGCTCAAAACGGGAGGTGGAGAAAAAATTCTGCGTATAGGCATAATTCCTCATTATTACAAAAAAAAAAAATGGACAAAATGTTGCGCAAATCAACATCCTCTACTGGCTTAATATCAGGATGCAGGATTCACCCCCCTTCGCCAGGGTCTGAAAATACCTTCAAAGCACGATGCGCGTGAGAAATTTTCGGTGTGGTCCGAAAGACACGGCAATCTCTTTCCTTTCCTGGACGCCAATGGTCCAAAGACCTCCCGCTATGGCCACCCAACGAGTCCTGCTACAGCCGATGTCGCTTTCTCCTCCTAAAATTCCTAATCTTATGCGCTAATCCGACTTTATTTATTTACATTACCCCTCAGGACCAGAGACATTACAGAGGGGGAGAGGTAAGATATAAATAACGGAGAAAAATGCAATGGGTACATGAATGTTATATAGCACTTGAATATAGAATGTTAGCCAGTGTCAAGCGAAACTGTCCACGTCCATCTCTATCCTCTCGATTTAAACCATGATATTTGCTCAGCTTATGCTTGCTAAATCAAGCTGATCTCAGCCAAGGACGATACACCGCGGCCTAATTTCCGCAGCTTAAATAAAATTTTGTCTGTCCATCTAAGTGTCGCTTGGTATCTACGCGCCTTCCACAGGTAGCCAGCTGCCATGAAAGCGAGGCAGAATGCCCTCCTAACCTCTTATAAGGCAAGCGGTATGAATTTACGAGGCACGGAGTCAAGGAAGCAAGCGTAGTGCATAAGTATATTCAGGAACGGCATAACGGTCGGAATACGAGTCTAAAAAAAAAGTATGTCGGATTGTACTTGACACTGAAGCGCGCGGCACGCATTTGCATGAGACGGTGGACGCGTTCTCCTGGCACGAGGCGACCACTTATTAATCGCGAAAGACAAAAGGTTTAGTCGCTTTTTTTTTCTACCTTCGTCTTCTTTTCGCGGCGTCATTGGCAAACGTCCTCACGGAGCGACCGGACACGTAAATAGAACGTGCACGGACCGCCAAAGTATTCAGCCCGGACATGCAGCCACAGTTGCAGGCGTATAGAGAACGAGGAAAGGAAAGGCAGATGAGACTCTGGCACCGTTCGCCCTTTAGTGCGTCACATTCTTGCCAAGGACGTCCGTGCTGGCGGTCACGTCCTTTCTGGCAAAGCCTAACTCCGAGCTAGAATTCATGCGTAAACCGGTAACAGGTAGGTAGTTACAAACCACCAGCGTGACGATGAATACTAAGACTGCAGTGGCGCCAGGCGTCGCGCCAGAGAGTACAGGAGGAAGGTTAGGCAGGACGGCAGGAAATGACGTCGCGTGAACGACGTCATGTGGCAGTCGATATAGCCGCCAATGCCCGAACAGGCTGTATAATACTGGATGGTCGGCCGTGCAGAAATCAGTTTCACATTGATAGAACACGTGGTTTCTTCAAGGCAAGTTGCATAGCACTCACTGCCGCATGGCGTAACTATAATAAAAGTGGTCTGTGCTTCCGGTGAGGGCTAATTGTTTTGTAATGTGCCTCCCGAGGGCATGTGAGTAGCCTCTGACCTTGTGTGGCCGCCTATAGTCATGTGGACTAAGTGTGACCTCCTGTGGTCATATATGTAGCCCGAACGTGGGACGTATGGCTCTGGCAGCGGATGCACATATGCAGGCCGGAAGGAGGGATACGGAGAGGCGGTATAATGGATGAGAGTCGCCACAGCAAAAAATTCGCCCCTTAAGAAGCAAAAAGTTTTGAAGTTGTCTCGTTTTACGCGAAACGTATACAAGTAGCAGGTGTAACGTTAAGAGGTAGGAAGCGTGCAGAGTGGGCCAGATAAATAACTCGAGTTAATGACATTCTAGTGGAAATCAAGAACTGGGCGTGGGCAGGACATGTAGAGTGAAGAGGGGATAACCAATGGTCGCGGAGGGTAACAAGATGGATTCCAAGCGAAGGAAAGCATAGCAAGGGGTGGCAGAAAGTTAGACGGGCGGGTCAGTTTAGGAAGTTTGCAAGTGGCTCCAGATAGCGCAGGACCGGGTTAAGAGCAGGAATATGAGAGATGCCTTCGTTGTGCAGTGGTTATAGTCCGGCTTATTATGATGACGACGATACAGTTCATTCGGTCAAAAAAGCGTCGCCGTTGCCGCCACCATAACCTGGATGTAAGAAAAACGCATCGGAAAATATAAGGACGTTGTTTGGCGTCAAACCTCTGACGGAGCCGTCTTTGTGCAGCGCTCAGGGAGGCTTCATAACAATTTCGCTTACCATTTAGCACCTGTATGCTGGTCAACTTAGAAGCTAGTTTGCGACAGCGCTTTCAACCAGAAACATATGTACAGCCTTTGCCAAATGTGTAGAGACCAGACGGTCATGCTTGTGAGTCGTGTAGTGGAGTTGATTTAGTACTAGTAGAGGTCGCTCCCATTGGAAAAGGTAGGACAAAAATGTTACCATCAAGAGATTCGGAACCTTGGAAATGCATTACAAGCCGCACGAAGTAGCTCAGAAGAAGACCCCCTGGGCTCTGCACTTTTGACAGCGTGCACCTTTAGTTTGCCGTTCGTTGAGAGCATAGGTGTCCATCGACAAGTGAGACAGATGCTGCGCCTTCATTTCCCCGAAATCTAAGCCATTTAAACCCCGCCGGGGTGGCGCAGTGGTTACGACGCTCGACAACTGTGCCCAAGGATGCGGGACCGAATCCCCTGCCTCGGCGGCCGCTTTTCGATGGAGGCGAAAAGAACGGCGCTCGTGTGCTGCGCGATGTCAGGGCACGTTAAAGAACCCCAGCTGGTCGAAATTTCCGGAGCCCTCCACTACGGCGTCTCTCATAGCCTGAGTTGCTTTGGGACGTTAAACCCCGCAAACCAAACCAAACCGAACCTAAGTCATTTAAAGATCGTGACACTTTGTAAATACCGTGCCAGTACTGAATGCCGAACAATGAAACGGCAGTGTTAACTGCGCTATCATCTCTACCCCTAAGGCGAAGCTTAGAAGTCCTCCTAAATTACTGCTCAATATGTGTAATGCTAGAGCCATTTGTATATCACAAATTTAAAGAGGGTATGGCATTTCCGGTGCACCTGATGCTTGCTTTCCTGTGGACATAGTTTATGCCATCTCTTCTCCTCTGCCTCAAGCTCATGCTTGTCGGTTGCTTTCAACCGGCGATACATGACACTATAGCCGTAAAACAGCAGGACAGCAAAATGAGAGATGTACATATTGGGCCTATATCTACCTGTGCGCCTGTCTTTTGAATGCTGCAATCGAGTACAAATAAAAACAACAGAGGTAGGTGACCTTCAAAAGAAGTTCTCAAGGCTACAGGGCCTTGACCTATGGAGTAATGGAATCCCAGTGAACCGTCTTGGAAACGTGGCATCTTAGGAAGCTAGTGGGTTCAAGGTGTTAGCATCAACACGTCGACGTCACTGATTGCAGGGCCTTCCATGAGGGGCATTTGCAGATGTGTTCCTGAACTACATCTGACCACAGCATGTCTCGCTGTGTGGCTCTCAAGCAATGTCACGGCCAATCGATAGCGGCACGTCCGATGTGTACACTAGAGCGAGCCCGGGGCCTCTCCATCCCTCCGTGCAAAGTGCGCTTTTCGTGAGAGACAAAGCGGTCAGCTCTGCCGTGGAGCCGGGATGGACGACTTCCTTCCCGCCGCTGCTGGAAACCATCGATTCAAAAACCGCAACGCACGCTGCCACACGCACACATACACAACGAACGCGTGGCCCGCGACAACAGAAACGAACAACCCGAAAATAACTGCGAGTCTACTGCGAGCGGTACAGACAGTGACTTATAAACACACTTGCCCTCCCTCTGTGAGTCAGGGCAAGAAGCACACCAGGAACACGGATCAAACCAGAGGGGAAAAGGGGCGAGGGGGAGATTATGCTTCCCCTACAAACACAGTTCTTCCCGTGACGTATATGCCCCCTCCGGACAAGGACGTCTCTGTCTTCAAAAACAACGCACAGACGCTACTCCTGAGCCGCTGCAAGTCGGCCGATGTGACGTCAGCCCCGCAAGTGACGAAACGTGGCGTTTTGGCGCGGGTCTCCTCGCCGACATATATACATCTGTCAGCACAATCGCTAGAGCAAGCCCTTGAAAGCGGTTGAGAAGAAAAAGAAACGGGCCAGGAAAGAGCAAATGATGTGTGGCTGTTTCGGTGTACAGACACACGCCCCATTATAGCATATCGAAAATGACTGTCTTCAGTTGCAGAAACTCAGCCTTTAATAAAAGAAGCAGGCTTGTTTAGGTTCTAGTCGATTTAGTCACCCCCTATTTCTCGCCTACCCGAAACACGTTTCGACGGTGGCGAAAGGCATCAGGCGCCCCTTGCACTGTACGATGTCAGTGCATGCATAAGTACTTCCAGGTTAAATTAATACGGAGCCCACCACAATATACAACGTCCCTCCATAGCCTCAGACCCCTCGGACGTTAAACTGCACATACCATACCATACAATACCATATCACACCATGTCACCACACCACACCACACCACACCACACCACATCATAGCGAACCAGTGTTTCTAAGGCATTGCAGAAACGTGTAAAGAAGCGAAAATGAGAACAGATGCCATCATTGTAAGAAGTGGTTTGCGAGGTTTGAATTGTTGGGCCAGTTACTGCAGGGCTATATAGAAAACCCACGGTGGAGAATGACGCGGAATAAAGTTGCAGTTCGACCAGATATCTTAGAAGGAAAGCTGTAGTATTACAGTCCGGCTCTAATAGACACAGGGTGGTGACTGCAGTTATTGTGAGAGCACGGGCGATTTGGTGTGCTTAAGATGATACAAAACAAATGGCTGGCCTCGCAGAGCACCGAAAGCTCGTTGCTTTCAAAACGACTCCTAGCCGCCCTTAAGCACTTGCTCGCTTCCTAGGGTCCATTACTTGGCCTGATTAAGGCAGTTATGTCACCGTTCCTCTATTTGTGACTTCATATACCACCCTATCTAACGTTTATATCGTTTATCGCAAGAAGCCATGTGAGGTCAGCAGAGCAGGCAGACAAGTGCGCAGTACGACGTGTCGAATATACCGAGAGTTTGTCCACGAGGAGCAATGCCTGCGGTCTGTCGAATTGAGTATGCACGACGATGCTCAGCTTCTGACCTGAAGCTGCTTAGAGGTCTGCTGCTGCTGTTATGCCTGCGGTCGAGGGTTTGGTACCCGCTGGGAAGGCCGTCCCTCCGATAGAGGCTTGCAGACCTCCAGCCCACTGCGAGAGACGGCAGTCGACTCTGGCGCTACTCCCCACTCTACGGCATGCCACGTGCACAGCAGTGTACCAGCCTTACCGAAAAAGCTATGGAGATATCAATAACCTCATACATGGGTTCTCATACTAAACTCATACTAAGCTCGTACAGATCTCATATCAAATCGTACAAATATCATTCAACGTATGAGAAAAACTATATGACATTGTAGGGCTTATGTATGAGTTTGGTGTGAGAAATTTGTATGAGGTTATTATTATTCATAGAGTTTTTTTTTCTCTAGGGAGAGCTTGAGACTAAAAGTACACCATATTCAATTCAATTCCATTATTTTTCGGAAGGTTCTGACGGGTCACTTGAACTAAAACCTGTCGTGTAAGCAAGGCAGGTTTTGCATGCATGCATACAAACTATTGTCATTATATCCCTCCATGTGCGTAATGCGTAATCACTTTGCGGTAGTGTGGGCATCTGCTTGTAATCTAGTGGTATGAGCATCCGTCTTAAATGCAGGAGGTGCGGGGTTCGATATCCAGCTCCGTCGGACACCCAATCGGTCATGTAATGAGTGCGAACTTTGCCTTGGCCTGGTGCTATAGCCTGTTTTACGTGCAAGCGAAAACGCTAGCGATTTCTGCCGCGGCGACGCAAAAACCTGTTTTAAGCTATCGCGGCGACTGGAGCGGCGAGATCGACGTAATTCCAACACGCTGGAAATTTTTCGCTCTGTCGCTGCTGCTCGTCGCATAAGTTCGCCCAATCGCTTGCATGTGAACCAGCCTTATCTCGCGTGATATGCCTTGGAAACGGATCTGCGACTCCACAGGTGTCGGCGAAAATTTCCTTGGGCCGTGACGCCCTTTGTTTATAAGCTGGACTAGCGCCATTAAAGTTCATCATCATCACCATCATCATCATCATCATAATCCAATCATAATCATTATTTTTTTCCGTTCGATTTTACCAGTCTGCAGAAAGGGCTCAAAAGGGAGCATCACGAACATTGCGACGGCGAATACACTGCTCTGGTCTCGCTGGCGTTCTTCGCTTTATGTTTCTCTACGTCGTCCTCACCCTGAGTCAATTTTTCTTCTGCACCAAGGAATGTCATACCCAAGAAATATCCGTGAAATGAAAGTGCATTTCGTTGGTTTCTTTCGGCGACTGGTTGCGACCGGAATGCATGGTCCCCAGTGCGGCGTGTGCAGACCGGAACAGTGAAATGCAGTTTAATGTGAGTGAAGTGGCCTTTCACAGCGTAACGCGTGAAACCTCCTTCCGCGTACGCCCTTTTCTGTAAACGCTTTCTTGTGAGACGTAGAAAGATACCACCCGGCTATCGGTCGAGGCCCGAAATGTACTTCGAAACGGGACGGCCGACCCATAAGAGGCCCTCGCAAAGCCACAAAACCGCTAGATCTTTATCATGCCGATCATAGGCGGGCCGGCTACGTATACAGTTGTTTCCCAACCGAGAAACCCGAGAATAGATTTCAGGGAACGGCCACATCCTAGAACCCGCAATTGATTTTCCCGCTACACATACACAGGAAAGCAGGGCAGAGCGATTTTTGCTTCCCACTCGAATCGCGCGAGCATGCACCGTGGCGTAACTGGCTTTCACAGTTTTCGCAATAGGCCACCTTTCCGCTCTCTAAATCCCGCTGCAACGAGCTACAGTGGTTTAGAATGTACCGGAACAATTGGCACACTGCCGGTTCGCTCGTAGAAACAGCGGCGGGTTCCGCATCGAATAAGTCAAAGAGCGCGCCGGTCGAAAGAGATCGACTGAAAGAGACGGAGAACAAAGGAGAAAAGAAAAATACGAAAAGAGAGAGAACCGAGCTGGGGCTCGACTGTCCGAGAAAAGCAGCGATGCCCCAATGGACGCGTGCGGGTCGCCGGCACGTGTCAACAGTCGGCGCAGCTTCGGGGGCCGCTCTAAAGATAAACCTGTTATACAGGGGCCAGCTAAAGCACGTGTCCGTCCGTCGGCCTCCGAGGAAGAGGAAATAAAAAAAAAAAAAGAACACGCGAGGGGCAGAACGAAAACAGTAAAATATAGACAGCTGGGGGGAGTATGGGTTTGTATATGCGTGTGTCTGTGTGTGTAGCGCCCGGTACCTAAACGCGGCCAGCGGCGGAGGCTGGGAGCGCCGCTGTACCCGGACGACGCAAGCTGCTGATTGCCGCTTCGATACGGGTTGCGACGGTGTAGCGCTCTACTACGAAATCGGTGCAGACTGGCAAATCGAGTCCTAGCTCACTCTAAACTTTTTTACACCCTTAAAGGTGTAACGCTGTCTTCGGGCTAACATCCCATGAATAAAGCAGCCCGGCTTCATCGTGGAACATCCCTTGTCGTGCAAATGTCATTTGTTTGGCGTCGAAAAAGGGTATGCTGTGTTCTGTTGAAGCCGCAGCGCGCGGCAGCTTTCACATTGCTTTCTCTATTTTTCTTATATGCCCCTAACCCTACCCTAACAAAGGGTAGCTAACTGGAAAACCCTGATTGTTAATCGCCGAGCATCACCACTGCCTTGACGTATTTCACGTATGGTGTTAACCGCGGGGATACTCGAGCACCCTTGTTGCACCCAACAAGGTGTAAAAATTGTTGGTTTGGTTTGGTTTGTGGGGTTTAACGTCCCAAAGCGACTCAGGCTATAAGAGACGACGTAGTGAAGAACTGCGGAAATTTCGACCACGGGGTTCTTTAACGTGCACCGACATCGCAACGCATACGGGTGTAAAAATGTTTAGTGTGCTCGTGGCCCCCCCCACGAAGTGGACAAAGTTACAATTATAACCAAGTTGAAAACAGGGTTAGTGGTTTGGTTTGCAAGGTTTAACGTCCCAAATCAACTCAGGTCTTGAACGAGGCCGTAGAGGAGGGCTGTGGAGTAACCTCGACCACCTGGGGTTCTTGAATGTGGAGTGAAATCGCACAGCACACGTGCTTTTCGCCTCCATCGAAAAGCGGCCGCCGCGGCCGGGATTTGATCCGCATTCTTGGGTACAGCAGTCGAGCGTCGTAACTACTGCGCCACCGCGGAGCGCAGGATAAGTAGGCGTACGTCTGGCGCAGTGGAAGCAGAAAAAAAAAGTATAAGAAAAGAATCGCAGAACGACAAAGGGCACACAGTGCGGCGGTACCAACTACTGTTTCAGCCCGATGTTTTCAGAAAAACCTCTGAGGTAGAGAGCATTTACATTATGTAATATTACTGATCTGCCCAAAAACAACTGTGGGATTATTAACCAAAAATACTGCACAGCTTGCTTAGAAATTTCACAGGTCAAAGCAGGAGGCAGAGGTGTTGCCATATAGCTATGTGCAAATGTGCCGTAAGTTTGCGCTCAGATAGACATTAATGAGCATTCACACCATAATACAATAAATTTTCATTAAACAATCACCAACTCGGTAATCAGAGCAGACAATAACTGCGCGTCAGGTACAGGCAGAAAAACCATGTTTGACGCAAGCTCTGTTGATCGCTTGTCATTTTTTAAAAGCGGTATTTAGTCAAGGGCAAAGTTTGCAATGCTACAAGGAGTCGCCTTTGCACGCTTTGCGCAGGGTAGGAGGCAAAGCGTCAACACTGCCATTTTAACGCTAGCGATTCACGCCCACGTAAAAAGCGAGTGGCTCTATAGCAATGAGTTTGTATACGACACCACACCCTGACCCATCCCGCACGGTGGGTACGTGCCATTTTTCAAGAGGCCAACAAAAACAACAAAGAGAAGAAAGGCAGAAACAGAAGGAAGGTGAGATATAAATGACGAAAGAAACTAAGGCCAGGCGCAAAAAGCTGACCTTATTATTGCAACTAATATGATGATGTCGGACACATGTCATTTCTAACGTTTCCTTCAAAGATTCTGACCATATGTTTCTGGATTCTGCCGCAGTCGTGGGGAAATTGGCGAAACCATTGCGGAATTGGTTTCAGGGTAGATTAGTGGTAGTCATTTTTGCTAGTTATGAAGGCAAAAATTGTTTCCAATAAAGAGAGTGACCTTCAGACGAACACGGGAATCTGCGCGTTCTCGTCTCCCTCTAATTTGTGTGTAGGCAAATCACCGCAGAGAACTTAGGGCTAGCTTTTAATCCGATACAGAGTTCGCATAAGCAGACAGCAATCCCGCGGTGTGACCAAATTTCCTGATTGGTTGAACACTCATGACGTCATAAGGTTACGTGAGATGTCCGAGCTCTTATTGTTTGGCGGAGTATGTGACATCACGAGACCGCATTAACATGCAAGGGTTGGCGGGTGACATGGCCGATAGGTCAAAGGTCGCCGTAGTGTGTTCTTATGAGAGCACGGCACCTGGTTAAGTTCACACGTGCGCTGGAAGATGCGCTGGTCATGTGGCATGTCCGAGAAGGTGGGGATATGCTTTGAATCCACAACCTCCTATCGACGAAAAAAGATAAAGATACGAAAAGAGCGGCAACCAACATCCATAGGGCTGCAACGGCGGAAACCTGTATCAGAGAAGTTGCTTCTAATGCCATATTGCAGCCGCTGCCCGTCGTGCCCGGCATGCCCAAAATTTTGATTACGGGGCACGCTATAACGAAATAAAGAAAACGAGAAGATCACATGGGTGAAAAAAATTGCTGTCAAATTCAGCGTCAAACAGCGGTCAGACCCCGACGGTTCTGTGAAACGCATGGGTGTGAAAGCTTCGAGGAAACCGGGTTTATAAATAGGTCAAGAAGCGGCAATGTGAGCTGCATGCAGCAACGAAGAGAGTCTCCAAAATGCCGCCTATATTGCATCGCTTTTCGAAGAACTATTTTGAGATGTAGGCATTTTCGAACAGTTTATACGCGGCCGTGTGGCTTAGCTGAGAAAAGAATGCATATGGCAACACGTAAAGAAAAGGCTACAGAGGTAACACTTATGAAAGGACAGTAACTCCTGATGTGTGCTCAGAATGCCTATAGCGGCCAATTCCAAAGACGCTCCATGTTTCAAGGGCTTCCTGTATCATCCCTATAGTAGGGCACGAATAAACAAATGCAGTTGGTAACTATGTGATATGGTACGCGAGGTGTGTATTACTTCGCTGAGCGCTGTGAACTTATTTTGGTAACAAGAAATGCTTGAGAAGTTAAAAAGGTTTTGTGCGGTGGTTACTGCAGGCTTGACATAAATGCGACTATAGTTTGTATATACACCTTCGCTAGTTTCTTAATTAACACTAGCGCTTTTCCGCTTACATTTTGTTTTTATTAGGTGGTGCAGCTTATAAAAGGAAAACAGAACAATTACTAATTAACAATGGGCCATGACAAGGGCGTAGGATTACTGCGCCGAAGAGGAAAGGAAATAACTTTTTTTTTTTTCAAATTTTACGATACACATGGCAAAGCTGGGCCACATTTATCGAGCTTATAATTTAATCTGATGCTTACATTTTGCGTAGTTAGTAAAACACTCAATTCCAGACTGCCTTGTCGCAGAGGAGTAAAATGTGGCGTTTACTGAATACTTGAGTTGTTTCCGACCATAACTATAGATATGAAGACCCATGTTTTACGAAGGTGTTTAAGAATTTGGCAAATATATACTCCGAGTATATCTAATTATGTTTATTTACTGCAGTTATACCACCACTGCACAGGCTGCCTAAGAAACAGCAATAAATGTGGTAGTTGATATTTTTATTTTCTGTTATGGCACGCTTTTCTTCATGTATGCATTCAGAGAAAGTACATCTTCTCTGGCACTATGAATCGAATGACAAAAATGTCGAGTGCAGGCCCCGTGCCGCGAGTTGACCTTGGTTACTACGGGTCATGAGCGCGACAGCCTGACAGCAGTCCGCACGGAACTATCCTTCCCTCGGTCATGTAGACGCTTTTCAGAGAAACGCGTCGCCGCTTGCAAAGCAGCTGTCTGAGCAATAAAACAATAACTCGTTCACTTCTCGTCGTCTCCAACGTGCTGCAGCTGTGGACAAAAACGAAAAAAAAAAAAAAGGAATTTCAGAGCGATGCGCTCACGCGAGGCAGCGGCTGTCCCGAGTAAAAGGGCAGTTTTACAAGAACAGCGCTACTGCGCATGTTGAACTGGCAGCATGGCTCTGGGCCGGTAATACGGCAGCTGGCCAGTCTTCCATGTCAATGTAAAGTAGTCTCTAGCTGGAAAACTGCTGCAAACAGGATAGTCAGGCATGCATTGAGCAGTAGCAGCCAAGCGTCAATGTGTATGTAATGTCATATTCTTCACATTTCTTTTGGCGTCAAGAGCGAACTAAATCCACTATCACCTGATACTTAAGACGAATTTCGTTTCAGTGCTGAAGAGTCAACATGTAGAGCTCACACCCGCCACAAACGGGCCAAATGAGGTAGTGCAGAGTAGGGCTAAACCCCAGGTAGACGCTTGGCCAGCGTCACGACGCTTCAACCCGTCGTTTGCCGGCTCCCTAATAAAGTTATACATTACATTAGAGCGCTATTATGTAGGAGAGAATACAGTTCCGCAGAGAAAATAGAATTTTGTTCTAATTTCT
Source organism: Amblyomma maculatum (assembly GCA_023969395.1). NCBI lineage: Eukaryota > Metazoa > Arthropoda > Arachnida > Ixodida > Ixodidae > Amblyomma > Amblyomma maculatum. Next base: position 257,114 of record JAJIZL010019966.1, on the reverse strand, counting down.
GTAAAAGTCGGCACTGAATTTATTCTGAAGACAAATAATAGAAAAAGTGCTTTTTCCCGCATTAGTGCCATTAGTTGAATGCTCACTATGTGTTTTCCTTCAGATGAGTTGAACTTTATTTCGAGCTAAAATTACAAACAATACGCCTTCTGTTTTTGGAATTCATAACGAAACTATGCTGCTATCATTCACTCCTTTTCGAGCGACAAGGCGCATTGTCCCAAAGACAACCAACCGTCTTAGAATGTATTTAGCATGATCCCAAATCGGAAGTACACAAAACATCTCGCGGAGATCCTCTGGAGGTTAGAACATATCCCACAAGGGAGCTCACGGGGACGTTTTGCAGGTATACCCTGTTAAGATGCGGGAGGTGGGGACTTCAATATGTTGTCCCTGGGAGCTGGCGTGTTGGCTAGTGCTAAAAGTAAATCTCGCCATCACTCCTCCTGAGCTTAGGTGTTCCAGGGGTACTCCCAGGACCTCTGTTACAGGGCTTAAGTGCCAGCAAACCCCTTGGGCTTTATATTTTTGACAAAGACTGCACGTCATTCAGAAGTCACGAACACACTCCGGGTGCATTTACTTAATAGATAATAGCATCAGTAAAACGTGAGCGACCTTGATCCTTTTCTTGCATTGGAACAAAGGTGCCCTTATATCTGTGTGCTTGTCTGTTAGGGAGACGGACGAAGCGTACACCGCGGCGGCACAACACCCCGAACTGCCAGAACTGCTGCGATCCTACTGCCGTCTACCGAAAAGCGCTCGATAAACGCCGATCCAGCCTTCGCACCTCAGCCCACAGATGGCGCTGCAAACTAACGCGCGATAAACGCGTGAAATCTCTGCGCCGTTTGGTCAAAAGGAAAACGCGCGCACACGTACAGCGCGGGGATTGAAGTAAGTTTGGTCTTCCCGAGCGATGAAAACTGTTATACGTTCTCTTGTTACCCATTAGCTTTAATCTCCATCCCTGTAACGTACTGCTCCCCACCGCCGTGGAGAGATGGCAAGTCCGTAAACACCTGTTCACTGCGCCGGCATTTGGATGAGACGGGTAAAATTTAATCCGAATTCGACTCAGCGATATGTTGCGATGAGCGGAGACAACGACATCTCCGAACTACGTTTATTCACCGTTACAGTGGGGTAGCCAGAAATTTTGTTCGGGAGTGAAAAGGCTGCGTTAAAGGTGCTATCGCTAGCTAGAGCATTCCCCTAAATTTTCGGCCATTTTTTTTTCTGCATAATGGCGAGCTTCTCTAATACATCTCGCAACTAATCTACGGTGCATGCCAGTAGTTCACGCAAGGTACCACTCGAGTGCCCACGCACTATTTAGTGAAGATGAATTGAGAACAGGAAAGGAGAAGGCGAGTACACCGTGACCAAGCAACATGGCTTATGGTATCCTACTGAAAAAATTGTAAGGCAATAACCTCACATTTTCTCCCACAATCTCAATCAATTCACATAAAAAAATCACATACAAGTAACATATACTTGCATAACGTCTTATAGTTTCCTGTATATTATAACTTATGTGAGATATTTTATGATAACGGTGCGCCCCGTATGAGAGTCTGTGCGATTAGATGAGATTCTATGAGGTTATTAGAACTTTTGGGTTTTCAGTAGGTTACGTAAGCCGTTAGAGAGAATAATCGTTAAGGTGATAAAGAAGGACCTCTTCGTCCTTGCGAGCCATAACTGATCGGCTAGTGATCATCTGAAAGGGCTCGTGACGCGCACTTCTGTTGTTGCCTTAACAAGCTCGACAAATTATGCATCGCAAATAGATGCAGCATTGATTTAAATATACATCAATTACCACTGCCGAGATAAATTATGAGGTTGGGAACATGCCTAACGATGGTCGCTGACAATCGACAATTAACTCGGAGGACGATCGAACTGCAAAAGGGTTTGGGCAGGTTGGTAAATCATCTCAACTCACGCAGCGTGGCAAGGAAGGAGAACGAGAACAACACAGGGCATACATTTTATTTGTGTGCCTCTTTCTCTCTTTCAACTGATTCAGATACGTTAATAAACGTTGTGTTGGCAGGGCTAGTCCTGTGTTGTCCTCGTTCTCCGTTCTTCCGACGCTGTGATTTCTGAGTTCTGAACTGCAAAATAGGATCGAATATTTAGGGGAATCTCCCAAGGCGGAGTAGATTTCTAATAAGCGAGTAATTATACTCATTGACATATGGCTAAAATGGAAACCTATACAGTTTTCTCTGAAGCTTCGTAGAAGAAGGGGGGGGGGGGGGGGGGTCGTTAACTACGAAGCTTCTGAGAAAGCTGTAAGCTTTCTTTTGTAGCCGTATGGCTGCACTTGGGCGGACGTCAATGAGTAATTAGAGAGATTTAGCTTACCGTGATCCGCGATCCGCCACCGTGGCTCTCTACCGCGCGTGGGCGGGGCGGTCAAGCTGATTGGTCCCGACGCGGCAGGTATGTGTGCCGACATCCAGTATGTGGCGCCATCTGTCGGCGTCAAGGGGGGTCTGGGCATGCGCAGTGGAACGCGCGGTGGTGGATTCTATGTAGCGGATCGCGGATCACGGTAAGCTAAAACTCACTATTACTTCCGTATTACAAAGCAGGATATGGAGTACCTAAGGAGGCAAAGGTGAGTAAATAAGTATACAACAGTCTCACAGACGAAGCAGCGCTTTCAAGTTGACAGGTAATACATCTATGCTTATGGCAGGCAGGAGCAGTTTAGCCGGAACTCGACTTTAGTCTAGTTTAGTTAGGTTATAGGGTTTAACGTCCCAGAGCGACTCGGGCTATCAGCGACGCGGAACTCGACTTTAAAATAACAAGTAGAACATAAATGTGTGGTAGTGCATGTGAGAGACACTCACAGGTCATAAACCCCTGTTTACCAGTATATCCCAAGACGAAAGTATTCAGCAAGTATATATTACCGCTACCCACATACAACGCAGGAACATGGAGGCTAGCGACGCGGTTTCAAATACGATGAAGAAAACTCAGCGAACTACAGGAAAGAATATAACTGCAACTTTAAAAAGGCAAGTCAGTGAACAGATCCGAGTATTTGACTTCCTAGTCGAAATCACTTAATCACGCAAAACAGACTCGGCCAGGCCATGCAATGCAAAGGAACGATAACCGATGGTTCCCAAAGGTAACGGACTCGATTCCATCACAAGACAAGCGTAGCTCGGGTCAGCAGAAATCCAGAGGAGTGAACCATTTTTTTTTGTATTTTTTTTTGGGAAGCTTTCGAGGATAACACAGCCACACCTGAAAGAGGACGGAGTGAATTGAAGGCATGTGACAGAAGCCTTTGCTCTGCTGCGAAAGCGGTCAAACTCACTGCGACAAAGAGAACTATGTAATGGTGATACCTAAAATGGCGGACACTTTTTTTGCAAGTTGTGACATTTTAAACGGGGCTGAAATTTAAGTGGAACAAAAATCGTTCCACTTAAATTGAGGACAACGCAGAGGGCTATGGAACGAAAAATGGTAGGTGTAACATTAAGAGATAGGAAGAACGCAGAGTGGGTCAGAGACATGACATTCTAGTGGAAATCATGAAGAAAAAATGGGCATGGGGACGACATGTAGATGGAAGAGAGGATAACCGATGGTCGCTAAACAAATTGGATTCCAAGAGAATGAAAACGTATCAGGGGACGGCAGAAAGTTAGGTGGGCGGATGAGGTTAAGAAGTTCGCAGGGGTCAAGTGGATGCAGCTACCACAGGAACGGGTTAATTGTAGTTATATGGAAGAGGCCTCCACCCTGCAGTGGGTACTGTCCGACTGATGATGATGATATTTTAAAAGCGAAAGCTTTTACCACTCTCCTCCATTTCTTCGCCATATGCACAATGTTGACATTGACCGAAGAAAGCACGTGACATCCATGACATCACTCAACCGCAGCTACGCCGGAGCCGTGCGCTAGCTCTGTCTATAGCCTCCACTGCCTCTTAGGCGATTCCAACGGATTGCAACAGCTCTCTACAATTTAACGGCAGCAGCCCTCATGGATGATCCAGGCGAGACGCCTCGTTGACTGTCTGCGTCTCAGATGTTGAGAAGACGACAGGCCGAGTCCGATCATCCAGTGGACGTAGCTCTCGAAGAGGCTGCCTCACAGAGACGAATAAAGTCGGTCGAGCGAAACTTGGCGCTTTCGCTTTGGTTGCTTAGGTTTGTTTTTATTGCGAGATAAGTCCTGCTTTCTTTTTAGACATTAAAGCTTGTTCAGCATTGCATCTTTTAGGAAATAGAAAACGTTGGGAATTTCGACTAGCGCGTCTTCTCCCGACCGCAAGCTGGGATGGAGAGGAATCTGTGTGTAAAAATGTCCAAAATACTTTTTATTGCGAGAGCAATACTACGCCAGGTCTAACCGCTTGTCGATGCGTGGCGTGCCCGTGGCCGTGGCCGTGTCCGTAGAAGAAGAAGAAGAAGAAGAAGAAGAAGAAGAAGAAGGAGAAGAAGGAGAAGGAGAAGAAGAAGAAGGAGAAGAAGAAGAAGAAGAAGAGAAAAAGAAGAAGAAAGAAGGAGAAGAAGAAGACGAGAAGGAGAAGAAGAAGAAGAAGCAAAAGAAAAAGAGAAAAAGAAGAAGAAAGAAGAAGAAGACGAGAAGAAGAAGAGAAGAAGAAGAAGAGAAAAAGAAGAAGAAAGAAGAAGAAGAAGCACGCTCGGTCGCCCGCGCAGCTAATGCTTTCGCTCAATATTCGGTTCAGCGTTGAACCCTTTAAATTTTTTTCTTAACTTCTCTAGTGGTTGCTTAGATTAGCCGAGTTAAACACCTAATTTTTTTGCCTGAGTGATGGTGCAGCGGTTTAGCATACACCTTATACAAGAAAGACGCGTGCTAAGATGTTCCGGTGCCGCCCCTGGTACCACTGGTGAGCATGTAGGCGCTTACTACGAAACAGACTCAACTGCTGGCGGGAAGACTAACGCGGGGCGCACTTGTTACCTCTTGCCTGCAGCTGCCGCAGAGCTTTGCATAATTGTCCTGCACTGAACACGCAGGCGGGCGCCGTGAGGATGTCGTTGCATCCCCTCTGCTATTTCTTAACGAGATACCATCATCGCCATTATAGCAGCCCAACAGCCTGCGTGTTTAACTGACACTATATCGCGCAGTGCTCTGCATGTCGTCACCTTCACCAACTTCTATGCGTGCAGAGTGTATCTAGCATACCGACACCGCAACTGCCCGCTATGCGAATAAAGCCCGATAAAGCTATCGGTTTCAACTATTAAAGACAAACCTTTAGAGTCCTCTCCATTTTTTTCACACATGATGTTTATTTTATTTTTTTTTTTCACCACACAAAGTCAGACAGACGCGGGTTAATCTGGATTCGCCCATGGATTCAGTGGCACTGTGAAGCGAACTTCTTTCGAAAGATCGCTTACACCTGTGACGGTTGACATCTACGTCTGTTTAGGCAGGCTGCTTGTTAAATGCATAAATATGGGCAAATTGGTAGGAATACATAGCTTACAAGAGCAGAAAAACACGGACAAACAGAGAGAAAAGGGACACAGCGCCTCCGCTCTATGCCTTTTCTCTCTGTTTGTCCGTGTTGCTGCGCTATCCACGCTGCTTGCACCATGGGGAAACACGGTAACAACAACCATTTTCGTAGGCTAAAGTGTTCGATGCTGGGTTTGCCCCTTAAAAGGTGAAGCGGCTGAGCAGAGCCTCTTCCAAGCGCAGACTACGATGAAAGCCAGGATCTGACCCATGGGACGCTTTCATACTTCTTTGTCCGGCGGTGGGCTTCGATGCTCAGTGCACTCAGCTACCCATCGGCCTGCACAGTCCTTGTCTCTTCCCTCTCCGCTTTTCTGTTTTCTTTGCCTACATTTAAAGCGAAAAAAAAAAAAAAAACTCTCCACTTTTCAACGTGCCTGCGGACGCCGACGACTGCACGAAACCGAGAAACGAACGAAGAGAGATCCAAAAGTCAACCCCCCCCTCCCCCCTCATTAAAAAAAAAAGAAGAATGCGGAATAACTGAGCATGTTGTGATCTGGACAGGGAACTAAATGAAGAAAGAATATAGAGAGGAATGCCATGGCGGTGCATCTGCCAGTCTCTCAGCCGACTTCGCGAAGAACGAGGAAAAAAAATGGTCGACCGGAAGGCGTACACAGCGGATTGTGCACCTGAGCTCCCCGCACAGAATATGTTAGCAGGTTATCCCAAAAAGGGGGACAGAAACAAAAAAGACTTATTTCGATTCCACTGCTCTACCGGCTAGAGTAAACACACCCTCTTGCAGCTTCCCCTTTCCCGAAAGGGGAATCGTAAAATATGGGAAGGAACGCCAAGTATACGACTGCGCGGTCTGCTGTATACCTTGAGATACTCTGTCGTTCGCTTGGCAGCAGAAGACGGAGGAAGAATTGCAAAGTTCCCCTTATGAAAGCTCGACATTGCGGCGTACTGCTGTTGTGTTTCGGACAGATGGAAAGACTGCAGCACAAGCAGAATATTAGTCCTTGTTTACAAAAGCGCGTCTCGATCCTTCGCGAATATAAAGCAGGTATACGTCCAGTGTGCAGTGCAGAGAAGCTTCGCGTGACTAGGCCAGCATAAATTGCCGCCCGCGAAACCGGTGCTTGCGTCTCACGCTGCTTCCTGCGCTTTGGGAACGTAGTGGCGAGGATAAATACGTCACAAGCTCAGCGTTTTTATGCTCGCTCGTGCGAAGTAACTAGTGAATGTTTTTATTTGTTTCATTTCTTTTCTCTTCTATCAACTGCGCTCTTTTACAGACTTTTGGCATTGCTGCATCAAGGATATAAGAAAACGTTCGAGGTTACCACCCGTTTTGCCGCCAGGAACAGGGGGGTAACAAAAATATTTCTTAGACTGCGGCAATCCAGAAGTTTCCATCACCAGCGTCATCTTCATGATCAGTCTAACTATACGCCCGCTGCTGAACAAATACCTCTCCCATTTTGCTCCTATTAATTATGGCGTCTGCGCCAGCTTCAACCAACAAGTCCCTGGAAATATCCTAATCTAATCCGCCCACCACACTTTCCGCCACCCCCTGCTGCTCAGGCCATCTCTTGGAGTCCACTCTGTCACCATTAGCGACCATCGGTTACCCTGCCTTCGCATACATGTCCCACACATTCTACTTGTGCCCCGCCGGGGTGGCGCAGTGGTTACGGCGCTCGACTAATGTTCCCAAGGATGCGGGATCGAATCCCAGCCTCGGGCGGCCGCTTTTCGAGGGAGGCGAAAAGCGAGGCGCCCGTGTGCTGTGCGATGTCAGTGCACGTTGAAGAACCCCAGATGGTCGAAATTTCCAGAGTCCTTCACTACGGCGTCTCTCATAGCCTGAGTCGCTTTGGGACCCTACAAACCAACCAACCAACCAACCAACCAACCAACCAACCAACCATTTTACTTATTTTCGGCCAGCATTTAAGTTACGCTTGCTCTCCTATACCGTCCCTCCTTTTCTTCTCCATAGTGCTACTCCTACAACTTTCTCTTAAATCGACGCGTTCTCTTCAATCCGAAAGAATGTGTGTGTGTGTGTGTGTGTGTGTGTG
>JAJIZL010019966.1:220658-249125 GCA_023969395.1 Amblyomma maculatum | reverse complement strand
TGTGTGTGTGTGTGTGTGTGTGTGTGTGTGTGTGTGTGAAGCAGCCCCCCATACCCCACCAGCCACCTCACCCTACGCCCCTTAACCCAGGCCAATCATTGGTCCGATATTGAAGAGTATTAGTCCGATATGGGCCGGACGTCCCCAACAGATCTCCCAAAATTGCGCCGATGGTTTGTGCTGCCTAAGTAGAGGGCTGCCAATACACCCACCTCCAACAGATCTCCCAAAATTGCGCCGATGGTTTGTGCTGCCTAAGTAGGGGGTTGCCAATACACTCACCTCCAACTTCCTGAAGCCGACACCCACCATCTACCCATCAAGTTCGCCCACCTGTATAGTTTGAAAAATCCTGTCACGGGAAGTAAAGGTGAACCCAACCATTTTCAAATTGCTGCCGCGTTAGGTGTCCGAGCGTTCCGTGAAAATGTTTTTATCTTAGGGTTTTCAAGATTTCTCCGTTACCAAAAAAATATCGCCGACCACGCGCCTAGATACGGCGTGTGTCGGAACGTGGACATGTAGCTGTAAATAACGCGGACAGATGACAAGAAACATTAGCATCATAGCCGCCATGAAAGCGCTGTCATATCGATGCACTGAAGGCCCAAGAAATCACGTCAAACAAAACGAAAAAAAAAAGAAGCGTAAAAATGGGCCTATCGCAGCGGCGTTCGCATGGAAACGCGGTCCGTCCTGGCCAATATCAATACGTGCAGCTATAAAGGCCCCAGTCAGATGCCTGACACTCTGCCAAAGCACCGCGGGATAATGAACTGGCGGACCATGCTTTTGACACGAGCTAAAACATTCGGCTTGCAATTCCAGCGGCGAGGATAAGAGCAGACGCAGTCAGGTTTTACGCCGTTGCGAACGTTGCAGAGAGAGTCGCAAGGTTCAAGGGACAGAGTAAAACTGTGGTCATCAGTTGCTGTCGCTCCATCGCGCCTTGGCCATATTGACGCTCTCTAAACGTTGGCCAACAACGCATTACGACGCGCCGGTTGGCGCCCAACGCCCCACACGTGTGTCGTCCGGTTGTGTCCATAAAGGCGCCGGGGCTTGCCAGACGCTTGCAATAAAACCGAGCCCTCACATCGTCACTGACGCCCTTTCTGTCGCAGTCGCGCTTGATTTCAGGAACACGCCCTCTCAGGCTGTGCATGGGCCATGCAGCGCCGTGCATACGAATGGTGCGGATGCGTTATTACGCACCATGTCTCTCCTGTGAGCGGTAATAAAAAAACAAAAACAAGAAAACCTTTAACGGGTGTTCTCGCAATGCGACACAAGCTCCAAAGTCCGCCATACGCGAGGGAAGACTGTGTAAATACGAATGTGACCTCAGAGCATACTCGGTACAGCTGAGTACCTTGTTCATTACGCTGTCAGGCTAAAAGTAATGGTTCACATTCAGCATTACATACTATTACCGGTGGGCCACACAACCGATTAATCACGTGATTGATCATGTGACGCCGTCACGGGATGACGCCATTAATGCGTGCTACGACCGGGAGGCGTATTTGGGTTTGCTCGGTACGGTGGCTCCGCAAGGGACAAAACGACAGAAGAGACGAAGAAAACGGGCTGTTCCGACTAGCATCTACCGCCCCCAGGAGCCAAGCAGCCTAGCGATTAGCGGCGCATGCTTTTTCAGTGGGCGTCTCGTTGGACGCAGCCCTAGCTTGAGAGAGCCTATAATACAATTACTACTACTACTACTACTACTACTACCACTACTACTGCTACTACTACTAATAATAATAGTAGTAGTAGTAGTAGTAGTAACAGTAGTAGCAGTAGTATAGGCTTTTTCAAGCTAGTGCCGCGTCCAACATGACGCCCATTGAAAAAGCATGCGCCGCTAATCGCTAGGCTGCTCGGCTCCTGGGGGTGGTAGATGCTAGTCGGAACAGCCCGCTTTCTTCGTCTCTTCTGTCGTTTTGTCCCTTGCGGAGCCACCGTACCGAGCAAACCCAAATACGCGACCGGGAGATGTCAAGGGTTGACACTTTGCTTTCTGGACATTTGCCTTGAACGTGTAAGGGTACAGGCAGTGCCGTACGCAAGTTAAACAAGTCAAGGCTTACGCCGAATATGAAGCGCCTGATGTGTGCCGAATACAGCCTGGTTTCTGGCGTTCAAGAGTAGCCCTGACTTCAAGGGCCGAAGTATTGGTCTATACCATGTCACTAGTAAGCGCATAATCACTTTCTCCAAGGTTATGTAAGGAAGCAGGCCGGCCGATAAGAAATGGTGGGCGTTCGTCGTGTATAGGAGAATTATGAACCTTAACGCAAAGAGGTTTACCCTTCGCAACTTCCAAAAATAAACGTTAGTGCCATGTATCCATAACCCGTACGTAGCAACCTGCCCTAGTGCCAACGCTCCATAAGCTAGCATCGTGGGCCAGGGACTTTGAAGATACGCATGGCCGTCAAGTTTTCTGTGTGCTCAATTCAAGCTCACCACCTCAGTCAAGGTGAAATCATTGCTTCACTGACGTTAACCATTTTGCCATTCGGCGTTGAAACACTGACTAAAATCCAAACAAGATTTTAAGTTTCATATATGTACTGACATCCTCATACTATCTACCTACACTCAAGAAAAACTCACAGGTGATTATCACCCCGTATCTTTATTCTGACTGAAACATTACTTTTTCACCTGTTAGAGCCTGGGCAATAGCCAAATGATGCAGATACCCGATGTCAAGGGAAACAGGCTGATGACTGGTTTTCTTCAGAAAGTTATACAGGATTTGCAGGTATTCTCTGGAATCGGTGAAGATACCCATCGGGCGGGGGTCTGGCGTAGGAAACAGCTTCTTTGATGCCATAGAGCTCAGCTGTCGTAGATGGTGCCTTTCGCTGCAGCCGGTAAGACAGAACATGGTTTGTTGAGGGCACATAAAGGCCACACCGTTTTGGTCAAATGAACAGTCCGCTTTGTGACAATTAACTGTGGTTCAGTTGAAACTGTGCAACATATCCTGCTTGAGTGTCCTGCGTACGGTGACGAGCGTGCGTACTACGAACATAGCATGGAAAAGCTCTCCCCAGTGTCTTTAACAATGGACATTGTTTTAGGTCCCTTAGCCTGCCCTAGGCAACAGACTCGCAATGAACTTTTTATTTACGTATTTAAAAGAAATTGTATTTTTAGACAAACTAAGTTCAACGTGAATGTTACCCTCAATCATTTGTCACGCTGCGAACTCTATAAGCACATTTATTGGACTATGCATTTCATCATTTCATTTTATACCATTACTTCATGAGCACCTTACAACGCATTTAATGGTCGCATTTTATCGCCCCGTTCATTTTTTTCCATCTCTTCACGATTATTTTTCAATATTTTCCTCCCCAATTCCCCTTCCTACATAGTGTAGAATGTCTGCGAAATTTAAACACTGGCTAAAATGTCTGTTCTTCATTAAAGGGTCTTTCTCTCTCTTTCCTGTGCTACGAGAGCAGCCCAGCTCCTCAATATGGCAGCCCCGCTAGGTACTGCCAAAACAAGTTAAAGAAGTGGTTGTTTCCAAGTTCTTCTCATACTCCGTAGAGACATACCTCAAGCTGCGCATTTAAAATACGCTGAATGTTAATCTGAATTTTTTAACAATACCGCGCAACGTCATATATATGTCACCACGCAACTTCCTCATCATCTGTTCGCCTTCAGGGCCCTTTGAGAGAGAGCCGCTTCAGGGTAAAAAGAGGCGCTCTATGGTGACAAAGGTCCTTCGCGGAAAATTGACATCCACGCCCTCCCCAAGGATGGCACCATGGTGCCACACACTCACTCAATCAATCGGTAATATTTATCGTGTGACTCTACTCACTTTGGCGCAATTATACAGCCTCAGTTGATGCTGCGTCATGAAATCGCAATATCCTTTAAGTATACTGGTACGCTGTATGGGTTTTAACGCTTCAAAGTGACGTCGACTATGACAGATTTCGTAATGTAGGGCTACGAATGACTTTCGACCATCCGGTGCTTCTTAACGTCCACAAAAACCGCACAGTACGCGGGCTCCCTGCGTTTCGCCACCATCGAAAAGCTGCTTCTGCGCCGGGAACGAACCAGTATCCTTAAGCACAGAAGTCGAGTGCACTAACTAACCAATGAGTCATCGCGCCGGGACTCCGAAACGTACGACTACAACTATTCTGACGCTTTCGGTCGCCGGCTAAGACAATCCCCATAGAGGCAATGTTGCCTATCCCATGAAGTGTCTATCTCCGCGTGCTGTTCCTCCCGGTGTGGAAAACAGCGAAGCTGCGACGCTGAGTGGCCACAGTGAGCCTTCCAAGATGCTGTCGATATATACACACAAGTGCGAGCGTTCCCCAAGGAAGTCTGTCCGCGGACAGACGTGTATGTGACGTCAGCTCCGAAGAAAGCACGGGTGATTTCGCGGGTCGAATCGCGTCGGAAAACAGGCGAGCTGGCGGGGCTGAAGCATTGCTCTTGTTTTGGCGTGACCGAGCCAAGAAGGATGTCGGCGAGACGCTAGGCGGCTTCTGTGGCGGTATGGACCAAGGCCGCCGAGAACGCATCGGCCCTCATTACGGCCGATACGGTCTGCCGGAAGGACGGCTCCGTTGGGATGCCGTCGAAGAGGGGACGACGCACGGGCAGACGGTGTGTTCTATAGTGCACAACGCCCTCTTTCTCGCCGTACAACTGACGAGACCAATCGGTCACCCGAAGGGGCCGTTTGGACGCGCCCTCCCCGGAGACGACTCGAACTGCGCTCGAGACACGCCATCCACGGGCGGAGACGCTACACGACGACAGCAGAGAAGTCAATGTCTCAAGAAGGAAAGAGGCGGCGAAGGTGTGGCTTTCCCCTTTTCTCCTCGGGAGTCGAGAAAATGGGGAGAAATGTGGCGGCAAATGAAGAAGAAACAGGGAGGCCTGGACGCGATGTCCTTAAACTGCCGCAGAAAACGAAACAAGAAAAAAAAACAGTGAGGGAGCCGGCGAAGCGGCAGGAACGACCTTGGCTACCGTCAGTGGCTGTGTGGACACTTCCTGGGAATAAAGAAGAAATCACCGGAAGGGAGAAAGAAAGAAAAATAGAGAAAGCAAGAGGAAGAGAAAGCTAGATAACCGAACGTAACGACCGTAGACACGCGGAGAAAAACAATGTGGCCGAGATGAGACGGGTTGCCGCGCATCGGGTCCCGTCATGGCACCCTTCCTTCCTTCGGATGCAGTAACCCGACCAAGCACCGTCCGCAATGACGCGTCAAATTACCCGGTCGCCGCGCCGGCTCCCTCAAACTGTGGCCTGCGCTTAATTCGTCGCCGCCTGAGTCCGGAACAGATGCATGGATGGCCAAGCGTGAGCTTTCAGGCGGTGAGGGACAAGCAGTCGGGCGTCTAGGGCACGGAGATAGCAGAATGCTGTCTCAGTCGCAGAAAGTAATTAACGCCTACGATTAGTTTTAAAGGAAAACTTTTGTTTGCCGAAAACTCGCGCCTTAGGAGCGAGCGAGCCAAATACAAGTCAACGTCATATAAAGCCGAGAATGTCATTTCCGTCTCTTCAGGGCAACTAGTAAAGCACTTCCGCCATTCCTTAAAGTGCGGCGTAGGTGCGATGGGCATGAAAGAAAATACCTAATGCTTAAAAAATAGATGTACTTTTAGTATTCCGCCGAACCTCAACGGGAGTACAGATACTGTTTGAAGGAAATATTCTTTGTAAACCAAAGAAGGTCTCCTTCCGTGTAGTCCTTAGTCAGTGCCGAATGTTATTAAACCGTTGCCTCTCATATCTCATCCTACGTCGACATAGAAACACGGCCAGTACATGGTTCACGGGCATCCAGCAAGGTCGCGTCATGTGCGGTACATTTTTCTCCCGACAAAATTAATGTTGTGTCAACGCTGTGAAAACAAATGTGAATGGTGGGATACGTGCGAAAAGGAGGTGCACAACAAACTACATATCGTGAAACCTATTTCACTTTTAGCTGAATGGAAGCCACACCAACAGCCTTAGGGTTTCTCCGAAGTTCACTAAGGGTTCGTACACGTTACACATCGCTTTATACTCACGAAACATGAATCTTGTATGAGAAGCATGATGAGACCAGCTTACACTGAGCGACACTCTTTCTTTTTGTTATGGGAAAATTTTTAGAAATCAAACATATAAAATCTTAAGGACAAGTCTGATGCTCCATATTGCGTTATTAAAGCGAGAGACAGTTGTTCATGAAAAGCAATCACTGGGAAGCGGCAACAATTTTGGATGTCACCACCTTTAAGTTGACAATTTTCGTTGCGATGCAAGAGCCAAAGTTCTTGTTCTCTTGGATGTTGGCGTGCAAATCCCAGACAAGTAGCAGAAAAGGGGTATTTGTACACACAAATTTGTATTTCTATTTTTTTGTACACACATTCTGAGGACCAACTGCACACGCCTGAGAGGCCACGAGAGTGATGACGTCATGCTTATGAGAAAAAATCAGAAGCATTGTATGAGTGACGGGATCGATCCGCGTGCTCAAGTTATTACGTCAGCGAGGATGCTCACGCATAGCACGAGCCACTATTAGCTGTGCGTAAACAGCCAGCAAAACAACCTAATGTTCCCTGCGGCTTTTTTTGAATGCGTCGTGGAGTTAATGCACAGCCTTTGGAGAGCTAACTAATACCAGGGTGGCAGATGGAGATTATGCTACGTCAGATATCTCGCTAGTCAATCACGCAGAACGTTCGTTTATCTATTTAAGCGCTCTTAGAGTGATCCCCGTATTATTGTCCCCTTTAGAAACGAGGTCAATGATGGCATCCAGCTCTCCTTCGCTCGAAAGAGTTTCACGAACGATCGAGCACAGTGCTGCCGCTCTGCAGGGGGAAATACGGAGTCCCGCCACTGTTTCTTTTTCCTACTAATCCCGACAGTCGCCAGGAAGCGGCTCTCAAATCAATAGGTCGTAGTGGCGCTGGTCAAGCACGTGTATTATATATGACCCAGTGGCCGGACCATTAGGTCCGGCTGAGCAGTTTCTCTGTCCAAGGCGTACTCGGGGGAAAAATACATGCTGCCGCGCTAGGGAATCTCAGTCTATATATATGGCATACGGTGAGTAAGGTGTTCTTGTCTGCGTGAGAACATTGCGACTAAAAGTTGGTCTCATATGACACGAACGATGATGGCGAGGCGGAACATCGAGAAGGGAGATGGTGAAACATAGCTCTTGTTTTGTTGTTGGTGAATTGATCTGCACAATTTGTCTCGTCTGCCACTACTAAAACCACGTCAGTGCACCATTCCGCAGGAATCTCCGTGCCCAGGAATTATTCCAAAGAAGTTGATAGCATTCCTGAACGCATAGCTCTCTTTTTACTCTCTTAGAAGGTAATTCGTATTTAAAGCGTCGGATACAATTCTCACCACCTCAATACAAAGAGGACCTTACTAATAGCATCTACCTAGCTACCTATGTGGTTGGTTACACGATACTGACACCATATGAGTGCGGGCACTTGCGGAGGAGGTGCTACACTTATCGACATAATTCAGCCGTTCTGATGAGGGGACCGCGGCCAACATCGGGATTTGATGCCAGTGATGCAGCTCACGTCTCCGGACGTAGGGCTTGCGATTTCGGCAATTCAAGAAAGTGCCTTGCTGTAGTACGCGAAATACAAAAGCACGCAAAAAGAGTGTCCGATGTCAACCGTTTCAAATTAAAAATGCTCTTTTGGAGTTCAGACGAAACGAGAAAATTCATGAACCCGTTCGCGAGCAGCATATATGTTGTCCACGTCAATACGGTGGAGAGTCGCAGTTACGGAAAAAGAAAGCTTGTTTCTAGGGCATATGCGGAGGATGACCATGAATGGGGATAAATTAATAAGAAATGGCGTAGCTGAAGGTCGTGAAAGATAGGACGCATATGTGTTAACACCACAACACGTTAAACCAGCTAAACGAAAGCCAATATGAATTACCCACTGCACTCAAAACCTGCTCATAGCTTTGTTTGCGCCGTACAAGCGCGCGCACTCTTATGCGTAGGCCAAATGGGGCGAGAGAGACAATACGAAAAGCAGCAGGAGACGTGCCCGAGGCATCCGATACAGATATCCGCAGAGGCAAGATTACTGCAGCCGTCGCAACGCGCATTCTCCCTTATCTCTGGATCCTCCCTCTGTGTGTCGAAGACAGCATACGGTTAACCCTGCTATGCCACAAGACTTGACAGGAAATCAAGGCAGACAAAAAAAAAAAAATAAGTGCACACAATCGAGCATTGTCGGCGGCACGACAGGCGCGCGAATACGAACACGCGAGGGAAAATACTATGTCCCCTGCGCCGAACTTGGGGACGTAATAAAAATTTACGGCGCTAATATCGGAGGGCTCGTCGGCATCGCCGGCGGTTGCAGCCTTTGCCCTGGCGCGTGGAGCCGCGGCCTTTCTCTTCCCTCTGCAAGAAGGAGCGGGCGTCGCTTCCTGCTGACGTACCCTTTTTTCCCCTTTCTCCCTCACCATCTCTTCGCACTGGCTTTAGCCCCTCCCCCACCCCCTTTTACCACGCTCGTGTAGACACAATCTGGCTCCGTAATGTCTTTCCTCCTTGGCTCCGCTTCTCCCCGCTCGCTTTGGGGAGTCGTGGGACCCTTTCGAGGGAAGAAAGGAGCTCTTGCACAAGAGTATCCCGTGTTCACGAGTGAACTGCGGCCCGTTGGGGCGCAAGGACACCGCAGCGAACGCTTTACGTCCTATCCCCGAGCCCCAAGCTGACTCGCGGTCGTTCTCCACACTATCGTTTCTTACTTCACATGCCTCCCTGTTGCTTTTTTCTTCAGTGCCGGTGTTAAAGTTTGACTTCATTTAGGACGGCATACGCTGCTTGTCACCGCTATTGACGGGCCTTCATCGATGTTTTACGCTCACTGTAAATGCGTGATACACTTAGAAGGGCGGCGTTATAAACACAGTAAGCGAGCGATAGCATAGTGAGTCGCGCAGAAACGCCGGCCATAAAAATAAAGGTTTTTGCAGTTAGTTTTCTTTCGCAGACTTTTATTGGTTTTACAAATTCCGCAGTGAACGAAATGGCCCACGTACAAGCTGTGACAAATAAGTGTCGCCAGCCCGGATTGAGGTAACGCCTCTTTGATGTCTATATAAGTCAGATCAACCAGTTCTGGCGTATCAAGTACTCTGCCACACTGCCAGTGGCTAGTTTCACGTTCTGAGATTTTTACCAGCCTGGCTTGAATCCGCATGCTGATCCGCAATCAATTATCTATATATTTATTTACTTATTTATTTATAAACAATTATTTTGTTTCGGAAAACTACATTACTTATAACGTTATACATAGCGCTCAAAAGTGTAATTTATTACGACATGGAAGTTTCTGTTTATCTCTTAACGCAAGGTTCGGTTTCGCTTCTCAGCGCTACCGTACAGCAGGCACGATGTCAGAAATAAAACCACAAACTATGCTCAGCGTACGGGAAACACAATCTTTTAGCAAGTGCGGCTCTATATGCGGAGTAAAAATATATAAAATCTAGCTAAGCACACACTGTAAATGGTCTAGTTGTACCAATTTCCAGGTCACGTAGTACACTCCAAAAACATGCTTCGAATTTTTCAACGCGAAGAAAAGAAGTACATAGTTGGGATTGCGTCCTCTTTAATTGATGACATCGCGTGCGCCTTGTGCGAAGGAGCATATTAATTGCTTTAAATATTAAATGAATTATTCTAGGTTTTCGGTTTGAAAATGAAGAGCATTGAAATATGCTCCAAAAGACAGAACAGCGCACAGGACAGGGGCAGGACTACTGTTGTTGCTTTCAAGGTGATCGCACTGTTCCGCACAAGTTGCGCCGACCGGCCGCTTTTCAGTCTTGACGCTAATTTGAAAACCAGTTCGACCTCGCCATGCATGTATTCGGTCATGCCACATAGGGCAAGGCAAAGGGAGAGAGGAAAATTAAGACGCCGGGAGCACACCACCGCGGCTGCCACCACAGTGCACGGGATGAGATATATACTTCGGCTGTTGCCGCACTTACTACTGGCGCCATCCTGACCACGTGTTCGAAGGGCCCCGCCTGACGGACTTCGGCGAGTCAGAAGCCGAGACTGCGGAGGGGACGCTTCCGATTTGTCTGGCGAGCCTGCGAAAAGCGACAGTCCGGTCAACGCTTAGTGCAAACAGATTTCCGCGTGCGAACACTCCGAGTAACATTGTCACTTTGCGAATGAGACGGAGACAACGGGAAAACAAGCGAATGCATCACAACAGGTACAAACCAGCGAAGGTGCCTGTCTGATCCTGCTTTGCTGTATTCATCTCTCTGTCTCCTGACCTCCTTTCATTCCAGAAGACATACCTTTCCCCGAAATTAACCAACTGTGGTCCGCAGGTACGTTTTACTAAAATTACCCTGTTGGCAAAGGGAACTGCGCACTACAGGACCTTTATAGGTTCTGAGCACCTGAGCTTTTCTGCCAGAGTCGAAATTTCTGTACAAGGACGACCTTGTATATTTATTTTGTATTTGTACTCTATAAATGGGGCAACCGTGGCGGGAAAGGAATGCACGTCCTTGCGCATGGCTATAGACATCATATTAGCTATTGCTCATGAAGCGTCAC
This sequence comes from Amblyomma maculatum, assembly GCA_023969395.1. NCBI lineage: Eukaryota > Metazoa > Arthropoda > Arachnida > Ixodida > Ixodidae > Amblyomma > Amblyomma maculatum. The sequence continues at coordinate 238,464 of JAJIZL010019966.1, read as the reverse complement.
TGATGGCTGCGTTGGAGTCAACGTGAACCACTCAGCGTAAGCTATGTTCGGGTGCCCATCTGACGGAACTGGAAGCGTGTAGTCGCGCCAGATGTACAGGGGTCAGATTTAGCAGAAATATCACGCAGGTCAAGTTAAGCGGATGACTGTGAATCGAAAAAGTTCCAGTCGCAGCTTCCATCTTCTGCCTTGTTCCCATTACCTGCCGCAAACCACGCTGGCTCATTCTGCACTTAAATAAAAGACATACAGACGAACATAGTAGTATGTTCATCAAATCACGGGAATAAGTGCTTCCGGGCAACGACACACATACAGCAATCCGGGCTGTCGCAGGAATTCTGTTGCTGTGGTGTTCGGTCGGAGAGGACAAGTTCGCGATACGAAGTTGAGGTCTTCACTTTTTACTGAGATTTCGATTGAGGTAAAGAAGGCAGAGTAGTCGAGACTAACTTGAAGCGCTGTGCCAATCGATCGATCAATCAATCGATCAGTCACTCAATTAGGCAAATAAAAATTGGATGACACTTATGCCGCTCGATCAACCAATCAATCAGTCACTCAGTTAAGCAAATAAAAATTGGAAGCCACTTTAGCTCCACTTTCAAATGTGTGAAGGGAAAGTGTGAATGGTTCCCGCCTGCAGGCCTTCCCTTGCGGATCCTTTTTAAAACACATACACCTTACTGCTCCCTTACGAACTACTTCATTAATTAGCAGTTCTGTTATCCATAACGAACTCGTTAGCAAACAGCCGTAAGCTACCACGTTATGGAAGACCTCCCGACATAGATACAAACACTCGCTTTAACCAAGTCGAGGAACATGCCTGTGTGGCTTATAGGAGTAGCATGTCTATGCCGGGATCCAAGGGGTCCTGGAATGGTTCGAGTCCTAACCTAAAAGGAGAAGTTCGAGTTGGCAGCGCCTGCAAATTCGCCATGCCACGTGGTCTAGCGACGTCACCAAATCCGATGACGAGTAATGCCCGGCCATTTCAGCAACCAACTACAACCTATATCTTTAACATGCTAACGATTTCTTGGCTCGTTAATTCCGTCGCTGGATCTTCTGGAGAACGTAGCCTTGAACACCACGGCTTGAAAAACAAGTCTGTCGTACACAAGTGGAAAAACTGTACATTTCGTGCTCAAAATATTTATTCCGCGGCTGAGGCCGACAAAAAGGCGCTTTATTTTTTCTCCCGCGAGTGCCGGCTACAGCTTGCGAAGCAAGTATATAGGTACAAGTTAATTACGGGTACTCAGAGTGGGGCTACGAACGACGACCAGGGCCACTTCAGAAAGCGTTCACGGTTCCAAACGAGCGTTCAGTGAGACGAAAATCCGCCTCTCTCGAAAGTTTAATCGATCGAATCTGGGACGATGAGACAAAAAAAAAAAAAAAAAAATAATAAAAAGTCCGATTTCACGATAAACACTCGGGACAGGCCTCATGCTCACTGCCATCACCTTCTCACCCTCTGTAACCATACTTAGAGTGAAATATCTTCCCCGGGGTACCTTCCCGGCAGAATATAAGAAAGTCCGTCGGGGCTAAGCCTCGCTTATCCGAGATTGAAGGCAAAAAAAGAAAAGAAGGGAAAAAAGTTCGTAATCTGGAACTCGAGCCTAACGGTACGTGAAAATGAGTTAACCTTTTTCTCATCCCCCTCATGCTCATTTCGAGATCCGCCACGCTGCTCGGGCAGCGACACTTGAGATCCCGCTTTTCCAAACTCGATCTACGGCCAGGGAAGAAGATCAAAAATAAATATTAGGCGGCAAAGACGATCCTTCCCGTTTCCAGGGCACGAACTTCGCCGAAGCTGGGCGGATTCGATACCGGAAACGTTCGAGAGAGGAAACAATTCGGGAGGTGTGGGAGAGGGGTAAGTGCGCCCAGGTCGAGATATTTCTGCCCGATATCCTGCGCTCCATGTGTCGTACTCAATACGAACACTCGAAAATTGCGCCACACTCTATCGATATACTAAAACAGAAACGGCATTTTTGAATCTGGCTCTCTTTCGCCGGAAATAGGACCCTGTGCCCACGCTCTGCCTTTCGACAGCGGCGGCAACAATGGAGGCGCGCGTTTCGGAGTTCTTTGATCCCGCTTTGAGCACGTGGATGAGAGCTTATTCTCTTTGGAGTAGATAAATGACAAGCGCCGATGGTTCGCTAAAACCAAGGTATGGTGATTATATAGCGAAGGGCACGCGGTGCTTGCGAAATGCTTGAGAAGCGGGTTTCTACCTGACCTCCCTTCTAACTGGGTTGCCCCGTGTAGTATTGCCCCGAGAAGCGCTGGCCTAGAACAAAGGTAGGTATGGCCTTTCGCTTTTAATCTAAAAACGCTTTTACCACGAATGGCGTTACAGGATCGGTTCAGCCGTACAACCCTACGATCCTACAGAGGAACCTACAGCGACAGCTGTGAGAACCCTGGCACGGTATAGGTAGGTGCAACGTGGAGCGACGGAAACTACCCTCTCCACTTTTTTGAGAGAGGAGGAAAACGGAAAGCATGAGAGGGTAGATAAAGAGAGTAGGAGAGGACAGGTGGCGTAGTGGCTTGAGAAGGAGGGTACAACGTGCAAAGGAAGAGTTCATGACGAGAGCTGAAGAATGGTCAACCTGAAGGCAGTTCCACGGCAGAGTGCGCGGTGTTATTGCTAAAAGAACAACTGCAACAGCTTTCGACAATTCATACGGTCGGCCGGTAAGCCTATGTTTGCTAGTTTTTCATCCAAGGCGTCGCTTTAACGGCTGGCGAAGGGTACGACGAAAACAGCGGTCCTTTTTCTGAATGTGTGGCGATCTCACGTTCACGCATTGCTCTCCTCTGAGCCGTGTTTGTTTTAACGGGGCAGCTCCAGCTTAGAGAAATACGAAGTCTTCAAACAGACTCTAAATAACGTTAAGCAGGGCAGTATAAGACATGGCTGCATCATAGAAATGATAAACTACAGAGTTGCAAAACTAGCCTTCTCTTGTGTCAGTTCCGTCGCTACACGTTCATGCGCGATCATACTACAGATCAAAACAGATGTTGCACTACGATACGAGCAGCTCTGCCCACCTGGCGCTTGTATACAACCTGTGGCCGATACAGTGGACAGAGTTCAATTAATGAGCCGTTTACCACGCAAGCACTTTGGATTGTCGTGAACAGGTGCAAAAAACAGCTAGGAGTTCTCTCGCGCGAATTTCACACAACCATACAAAGAGCAACATGCAGGAAGGAGAGCACTTCGCTCAGACCAGGAAATGGTGAGGGAATAGTATACCATTACACTGCTTGTACCGTGCACCAAAGAAACTTTCCTTCAAAACGTGATTAGTTTTAGTATCCACTTTTTAAGTGCTCATGGATTGGAGCATCATCTAAAAGCGGCCAATAAAAGCTACCTGGCTTTGTCATTGTCGCCTTCTCAAAACCTCTTATTAATTTTACTTTTTAATTACCTCTATGGTATTACGTCTAAATGTTTGCTACCGCATTTTTAACTGATTTTCATTGTTACTTAGGAAAGAAAACAGCGCACTCTTGATACGGGGACAGTGAAAGACAGGACGACATAGCCCTGTGTCGTCCTGCCTCTCATTGTCCATGTCTGAAGAATGCAGTTTTTTGCCCAACATGAATAACCAACTATCCCGCCGTTCCACCCTTCCATTTTATTTCCAGGTTGTTTTGCTTTTGTCAACAGCCAAAGAATGAAATTCGGATAATTTCCTTTAATGACTACAATCTCCGCCATTACTCTCAAGCACTCTAATTTTGACCAAATTGAACCGCCCCTGTACACTGCAGATCTATGATGATGATGATGATGATGATGGATTTTAATGGCGCAAGGGCGACTCAGGCCAAAGAGCGCCAAACTCAAGGTTAAGGGTGTACTCAAGTTGATATAATGGAATAGTTGATTTTTCATGAAGGGATAAAAAACAGTGGTGTATAGGGCCTAAAAATGTATTCGCTCTGTAATATCGCTAAAAACAATGGTGTATAGGGCCTAAAATTCATTTGCGATATATAATGGATGCGCAATGTATAAGTAGATGTATTAAAAGATCTCATCCGTCCTCTCAAGGAGGAGCGGGCTGAGACCCACGTCGATAAGAAATTTCATGTAAAAAGCCTACTTGTAATAAAAATTTAAGCACCTGTTTTAAAGGAAACATTGGGTTGTCGCCAATAAAAATGGATGGGTGTGCAGGTATTTGATGAGTGAACACGGAGGGAAAATGACGTCTTCTGTCTGGTTCCAGCTGTGCACATATGATTAAAACATGAATGACAGTGAGTCGATCACCACATCTCGAGCAGTGTGGTGCAGGAGAGTTCGTTAAAAGGTATGAGTGTGTAGTATGTGTATGACCTATTCTCAGCCTGCACAAGGCTACTTCTTTGAATCTGTCTCTTTTGTCTGTAGTGTACCTGCCTATGATAGGTTTTATAGTGTGTAGTTTATTTTCAGTCGCTGTGTCCCATTCCTCTTGCCACTTTTGTCGAATTTTGTTTTTAATGTGTGGCTTGAGGTCCTGGTATATTATTTTGTCGATGTCTGTAGTATTTCGACAGGCAGCTGACACAGCAAGCCTGTCAGCCGCCTCGTTACCCGGTATGCTACGGTGGCCTGGCACCCAGCAAAGTGTAATTTTAAGTTGTAATTTATGGGCAGTGATAAGGTTGTTAAATAGAGTATTCAGGACTGGGTTCTTATTGTGCCATTTCCAAGAAGTTAGGGAGGTTAAAACACTAAGGGAGTCTGTGTAGATGACCGATGACTGTATTTTGTTTTCTATAATGTGTCTCACAGCTAACAGGATACCGTGGGATTCTGCAGTAAATATACTTGTATGTCTGTTCAGTGTTTTTGTTAGTGAAAATTGTGGTCCATGTGCGGCACATGAGACTTGAGTCGACTTTGAAGCATCAGTGTAATACTCATTACAAATGTATTTTGCCTGCAGAGACATGAAGTGCTGTTGTATGGCTATAGGAAGGGAATGTTTTCCGACTTGAAGGAATGTTAGGTCGCAATTAACAGCGTGCATTTCCCACGGAGCGATGAAGTCTTTTATGGAAGTTGTATGGAGGCTGCCAACCGGGATGTCCAGATATTCAATATGAGTGGCTAGTCTTATTGGGTATGGTGGTGTTAGTGACGGTTTTCTTGTGAAAAGTTCTGTGTTAGCTGTGTCAAGCAGGAGCCGGCGACAAGGATGGTCCAGTTGAGACAATATTTTGGTAGCATATCTTACAGCAGTAAATTGTCTTCTTCGCTGTAATGACCATCGGTTAGCCTCAACATAGAGGCTAGCAATTGGGCTAGTTCGAAAAGCACCTGTGGCAAGGCGAAGGCCAAGGTGGTGCACTGGATCGAGCATTTTTAGGGCAGAAGGTGATGCTGACCCGTAAACCATTGAGCCATAGTCAATACGAGACAAAACTACGCTATTCAGAAGGCTCAAGAGGCAGTCACGATCTGTGCCCCAGGACTGTTGGGACAGAATTTTTAGCAGGTTCATTGCCTTCAGACATTTTAATCTCAGCTGTTTTATGTGTGATATGAAGGAAAGCTTTTCATCAAAAACTACACCGAGAAATTTATGTTCTTTTTGAACTGCAAGGCTCTGACCACTCAGTGTAATGTTGGGCTCCGGTCTAATGCCACGCTGCTTAGTGAAAAGGACGCAGACGGTCTTTGCAGAGTTAAACTTAAAACCATTGTCGTTAGCCCATCTAGACAGTTTGTTGACGCCTAGTTGAATCTGGCGTTCACAGATGGCCAGGTTGCAAGATTTGAAACTTATCTGGACGTCATCGACATATAAAGAATAAGAGATGGTTCTTGGCAGCACGCCCTTTAGCGAGTTCATTTTGACAATAAAAAGCGTGCAGCTGAGGACACCACCTTGAGGGACACCATTTTCCTGTATAAACAGCTTCGAGTATGTATTGCCAACACGAACTTTGAAGGTCCGTTCAGACAAGTAGCTTTTTAACGTGTTCAACATGTTCCCTGTGATACCGAGAGAGAAGAGGTCACGGATAATACCATAGCGCCATGTGGTATCATATGCTTTTTCAAGATCGAAAAAGACAGATAGACAGTGTTGTTTGTGTACAAAAGCATCCCTTGCATAGGACTCAAATGCAATGAGCTGATCGTCTGTTGATCGCCCAGCCCTAAAACCAGCTTGGTTTGTGTCAAGAAGGCCATTGTATTCTAGGAAGTGAACAAGACGACGGTTTACCATTTTTTCGAAAAGCTTGCATAAGCAACTGGTTAGGGCGATGGGCCGATAGCTCGCTGCAAGTGTGGGTTCTTTGCCAGATTTTAATATCGGGACAATGATTGCTTCCTTCCATGCTTGAGGAAAGCATCCTGTGGCCCATATTTTATTATACAGGCAGAGTAGGGTTTCGAGGGTGTCCACATGGAGGTGCCTGAGCATTGCATATGTGATCCTGTCAGCACCAGCTGCTGTGTTCTTGCATGTGTCTAGTGCACTCTTCAGCTCCTGTAGTGTGAACGGGCTATTGTACCCTCCTGTGCATGGTCTCTTATCATGTATAGGTTTACTCTCTTCGGTCACCTTGTGCCGCAGAAAGGAATCTGTATAGTGTGCCGAGCTAAATATGTATTCAAAGTGTTTCCCTAGTGTGTCTGCTTGATGTTCTAGTGTGTCGCCACTAGTGCTGACAAGAGGTGTGAGAGTGTTATATCCTTTGAGTGCTCTTATTCTGTTGTAGACTTTGTGCGCGTCAGTATAAGAGTTCACAGACGAAAGGAACCAGGCCCAGCTTTCTCGCTTGGAGATGCGTCGAACACGCCTGCCATTTGCCTTTGCTCGCTTAAAGGCTATTAGGTTTTCGGCAGTGGGGTGTCGTCGCAAGTTCGACCATGCCTTGTTCTGAGCTTCACGAGCAGTCTTACATTCTGCATTCCACCAGGGTCTTCGTTTGTTTCGTGGCTTGCTTGACGTTTGTGGGATGCATTTTTCTGCAGCTTCTATAATGTGCAGTGTTATCAAGCGCTGAGTTTCATCTATATCTAGACCACTAATGGATGAACAAGGCAGTGATGAGTGTTCCCTGAACATCTTCCAGTTGGCTGCATTTTCTTTGAATTTTCTGGGATTCGACACATTTTCATTTCCGTTCCCAGTATATTTTATTAAGATCGGAAAATGGTCACTTCCGTATAGGTTGTTAATGACAGTCCACTCTGTAGCTGCCAGGAACATCGAGGAGCCAATGGCTAGATCTATGGATGTGTAAGAGTTATGTGCTATATTGTAGTAAGTTGGCTGTTTCGTGTTTAGTAAGCATGATCCCGAGGACAATAAGAATTTTTCGATTAGAACACCTCGGGAGTCCGTTCTTGTACATCCCCATAATGGGTGGTGAGCATTAAAGTCTCCGACCAGCAACCAAGGTTCCGGAAGTTGATCAATCAATTTTTCAAAACTTTCGCTACTTAGCTTATAAGTTGGAGCAATATACAGGGAACATACCGTTGTTATTTTACCATAAACTAAGCTTCTGATTGCCACTGCCTCTAAGTCTGTGTTGAGTGAGATGTTTCGAGAGGGGATTGATTTTTGTGTTACAATGGCAACGCCACCAGAGGAGTGAGAGCTGCCTTGCCTGTCGTTCCTGAATATATTATATTGCTTAAGGAAATTTGAGTATGCTGGTTTTAAATGGGTTTCTTGCAGACAAAGTATGTTTGGTTGATAGTCCGCAAGAATTTCATATATATCATCTAAATTTTTAAAGAGTCCTCGACAGTTCCAATAAATGAGGAGCGCCATAATTAAAAGTTATTTAGGGGACAAGTTTAAACTTAGGTTTGTAGGTCCTTGGGACCTGTTATTGGGATTTTTCCCCTTCTTTTTCGCTCCAGTGAGCTTTGCCGCCTAGGCAGCTGGGGTGAAGAAGTTGTGTCCATCGCATCTTCAGATGCGGTGGACGACTGTGCAGAAAGCACAGGATTGTCAGTTTTAGGCCTCGACTCATAGGTCGAGGCCTTTGGGCCGGCTGACCTGGGGGTCCGCGCAGCCAGCTTTGCGGGTGGTGGTGGAGTAGCGCAAGCTGACTCCACCGAGGGCGCAGGTGGCGCTGCCCTGGAAGAACTGTGTACTTCCTGGGCAGGTGCCGACGACCGCTGTGATGCCGCGCCCTGCTGCGTCACAACGGAGTAGTGTGGCTTTTGAGGAAGAGAAAGCCGCTTTCGTGCCTCTCCGTAAGATATGTTTTCGGTGACTTTCAGTGTAATTATTTCTTTTTCTTTTTTCCAGTACGGGCATGAGCGTGAATAAGCTGGGTGGTTACCTTCACAGTTTGAGCAGAGAAGCGGCTGTTCTTCGCAGTTGTCTGTAGAGTGTTTGTGCGAGGCACACTTTGCACATGTGAGTTGGCCACGGCAACTCTGAGAGCCATGGCCATATTTCTGACATTTGAAGCAACGGCGTGGGTTAGGGATGTAGGGCCTCAGTTTTATCTTTGTGTAGCCTACTTCGACAGATTCTGGGAGAGTGCTTGCAGCAAAGGTGAGTACAATGTGCTTTGTTTCTATCTCTTTGTTATCTCGTCTGATTTTTATCCGGTAAACATCTGTTACATTTTGTTCCTTCAGGCCTTCTAGAAGTTCTTGTTCACTCACGTACCTAAGGTCATCATCAGAGATGACTCCTCGGGCAGTGTTTAGTGATCGGTGCGGGCTAATCTGTACCGGTATTTCTCCAAATGATTCGACTGCACTTAGCTTCTGATACTGATGGTTGTATATTAATTCTAGTAGCAGGTCACCGTTTCCAAGTTTCTTTATCTTAAAGCCCTGGCCAATGGCCTCAGTCAACGTTCGAGAAACAACAAATGGGGACACAAGTCGTGCAGTGATTTCCTCGTGGTCACTGTGGACCACGTGGAAACGAGGAAAGTTGTTTATGTTCTTTGAGAAGAACATGGTGGTCTCGGTGCGCCCCCTTTTAGAAGGAGGGCGATCGGGGTTAAGGAGTTTAGATGCCATAAAAAAGTGTATTGTTCGGCTGCAGTGCCAGCCACCCACCATGGAGCCCAACGAGGGGACGGGACAGAAATTGTCAATTCCTGCCCACGCCAGCTGTACACCGTAACTATAACCCAATATGGCGTAACTCAGGGTAGCTAGCCACACAAGGTTAACCCTTGCCGCCTGGAAGTAGGAAGAAATGAAGAAAGTAAGAGAGGACAGGACAGTTCTAAGAAAGAAAATAGGAAAGTGAAAGATGGAGGGGAGAACAGGAAAAGGCGACTGCCGATTTCCCCCGGGTGGGTCAGCCCGGAGGTGCCGTCTACGTGAAGCTGGGGCCAAAGTGGTGTGTTGCCTCCGCCGAGGGGCCTTAAAGGTCCGAACACTCGGCATCGGCTCAACCACCAGAATCCCCTTTTCCCCGGACACGGCGATGCCACGCACGGCTAAGCGTGGGTGCTGGGGTCCGTTGTGTCGCACGGTACACCAAAAATCTGCTTTAGCAGATGCCCCCTGCGGGTACACTGCAGATCTACTCTTTGCACAACAGCTCCCAAGGTTTTTCACTTGTGAATGCCCAAGCAATGCCCATGGCACTGCCGGCTTCTTCGTCTCCCTTGTCAATGTATACTCGGGTCCACCGAGCGATCGTCCCGATGGACGTGGTGGTGCTCCGCTGTTATACCACGTGACTAGGCGGGGCAACAACTGCTTCGCCGGATCTTGGTTACTCAGTGTCTGGCCATACAAAAGGTGCACGGTGTGCGTGCACATTCTTACACCTTGAAGAGGTGCGTGCTGGTGTGAGTACTTCAAAGCCTCGACGCATGCGTCAAGCTGAATGTGATCATCCAGCCGACACAGCTCGCCAAGAAGTGGCAGAGAAGAAAAAGCGTGATCGACTTGAGGCAGTGGCCCGCGATGATCGAAAAGCTCGCATGGGAAGAAACGCCGGTATATGGCTGTGAAGCCATGCTTAAAGGGCTCACGTTCGGCTAACTAGGTTTAACGGTGTAAACCTTCGCATTCCTTTATATACAGGGGCCCTACAGGAAGTTTCACATGAGGTAATATTAAGGAGCTGTGGCAGGAAGCGGCTTTTTGTGAGAATGTCTACACCGACCTCTCCGGGAGTCTGTCTGCTTCTTCTTGGCGTGTCTCTGCCGGTGCTGCTGGGTCATGGCAGCCGGCTGCGCTGTGCCGGCGTCCAGCTGTGCCTGGATGATGCACAGGCTGGGCGTCACGATGGCCGGAAGGGTGCGTGCCCGTAGCAGTGGGGGCTTCCGCCTTGAGCCCGATGACGTGGAGGAGCCGCCCAGCAGCAGGCCCTGGGCCAGGCACGAGCCTCCGGCGCCGGCCGCAGAGGACGATGAGGACACGCGCTCGGACACCTGGCTGCAGGGGACGAGCAGAGAGAGGAGGGACATTCGTGATTACTAAGAAGCAAAAAAGAAAAAAAAAAAGAACAGTTACATGAGGATTATAACGGCAAGGGCCATGTCACGCACCGATAATATCGCAAAAACTGTCATAAATTTGTCACTTAATTAGCCCCCGTTCCCATTGATCGACGTGTCCGCCTGCCAGAAATGAAGCGGGGCTAATCGACAGCTTTGTGACAGGCTTGTGACAGTTTTTTGTGATGCGATCGCTGCGAAATACAGCCCAAAAAGTGTTTTTTTTTTCTTGCGCTATGTGGGTGGTTTAGCGGTTAGGAAGAAGTCGATGTCGCTTTGCCGGATGCGGTCGTTGCTACGCGCGCTTTTTCCTTCCATCATTCATTTCCCTTCTTTTTTTCTTCATTTGACTTAGATACTTTCAGAAATACGTGCACTGCGCTGCCGTTACCGTTAGTGGAGTATCGGGAACCCCGTGGCGCAAGTGCGCAAGCGCACATTGTCGTGTGGGCTCCAGAAGCCCACTAGGTACGCGCACGCCTGCCACGTTGGGACCAATCAGTGCGTAAGCACTGGCGGCAGGTACGCTCGCGCTACTGCGGTAACGGTAACACGGTATGATGAAGGCGCAGGAGCCAATCGACCGGTCTGCGCGCTTGTCTCTTCTTCGGTCGCAGCACCACTACCACCAAGCCGCGCGAGGGTAGAAATTTCAATTGCCAGATAACATTGAACATCTCGATAAAAGTGCAGTTTTATTATGCTTTGTTTTGCGGTACGTTCCCGAGATGCACTCGCACCAACTCGCCGAGTTTATCACCACTATGCAAACGAGTAGACCACTGAAGTCTGACATCACACTAGGGGCTGCTTGGATAAAATACTCGCCCTGTCTTACGTTAGTTGCTCCCGTTTGCTGGCTCAACAGCAGTGACTCGCAAAACGGTGTGCGCCTGTTAGAAAGTGAATTTGCAGCGCCTGCCAACCAGGCTGGTAACGTGATGTCACACAACCCAACGACCAATCAGTCGACGGTCACGCCACCTCTCAATTACCACCTGCAAGAGCCATGCCCGCGTTGTTTCTCTCACAACGCCTACACCGACGTCGACAACGCCGGACTTTCTTCCCGATGGACCACAACGCAATCGCGTTAGTATAGTGTTCTGTTTTTCCACTCTTATCATTTTAAACTCTAGCGGCCTAATTACGTTTGAGCCATGTTGTGATCTTGCAAGAAAAATGGATGGAATGTCGTATCACTTTTCAATGCCGCCGCTTCATGCGTGACGTCAAATATTTTCGACGAATCCGGATTTTCTTTTCATGGCAAAAGTATAGAATCCTTAATGGGGTCGCGTTAAGAACCTCCTACAGAAAAAGTGATGAAATACGCTAAAGGCAATTACTTGGCTATCATAGAATGGAATAAGTGCGAACAATTCGTTGTACTGACAGTTCTCAGTTTTGACAAAAGGCCAGAAAACTCATCAAGAGGCATTCAAGTCCATTGATCCCCCTGCCCCAGAAAAAAAGAACAATACAGAAAAGTCTCGCACTGGAGTTACTCAAGACTGGATGCCTTGAGGCGTCAGGCAAGACAGTCAAGAAAAGTGGAACTGACCAACCCACGTTTTTGTATGTTTTTCTTTTCTAAGAAGACCCATGCAGCTGAGTGCCCCTTACGATCAGAGAAATGAACTTGGCAGCGGACAATTGGGAAGTGTCCACAGCAAGTTCAGAACTGTGCGAAGACGATGAGATGAAAAAAGAATCATGTACACGCCCACACATAGCGAAGTGCCCTGAAGGGTCCATAGCCAAACTTCCAGAAGGTATGTAGTAGGTGAAAACCCGCTTTTAGTTCTCTGTTCAAGAGAAGTTGCGAGGTCCGTTCTAGCGTCTTGTCGGTTCGTTTGCTTCCTTGTAAAATCCACGCACTCTGTCCTTTTTTTGCTTTTTTTTTTTACTTATGTGAGGCAAAATTGCTTAGTAGTATCAGGCTTCCAAAGAACGACATAGGCTGGAAAGTAAATTACTAGTAAAATAAAGCCCCGCCGCGGTGGCGCAGTGGTTACGACGCCGGTCTACTGTACCGGAGTACGCGTGTTCGAACCCGACCGCCGGCGGCCGCGTTTCGACGGAGGCGAAACAGAGTGGCGTCCGTGTGCTGTGCGATATCAGCGTACGTTAAACAACCCCAGGTGGGCGAAATTTCCAAATTTATCCACTGCGGTGTCTATCCTATAACCTGAGTCGCTTTGGGACGACAAGCCCTACAAACCAAATCAAACTAGTAAAGTAAAAATGTAACTATGTTAGGTATGGCCTCGCTTGCAATCGTCCGCTCTTCTCTCAGCTAAACACGACTCTCGAGAATGTACTAGTTACGACGTGCCGGTCTGGACAAAAGGCTGTTCAACACAAGCCCCGTTTCAAGTGAAGTTCGGACTCTGCGCTTATCTCAACGAGGTGCTTCACCGAGCGAAGGAGCGCGAGCTTTCTGAGCACTGTGCTTATCTGATCCAGCCTTCGCATATCTTAATTACCACGTTCTTAGGAGCCGCTGCATGCAGAGGCTGACTGCAGGGCCAGGAATATTAAGCTCTGGTCCCGGCCAATTAACCCTTTGCTGTTACGTAGCGCCATCTAGAGAGGCCTGTGAGTGTTTTGCTCGGCAGCGTTTTGCAACAGCACGATTGCGCAAGTAGTCGGTTCGGGCGCATGTGTTTAGTCACTGCTTTAAGGCACAGAAGGCCGATACGGTAAACAGAAAATAAGGAATAACAGCTTTCTCGAGCGCCTTGAAGATGAGATCAGTTAATACTGCCGGGAGATCAATAAAAGCTGATAATGAGCCTAGACAACAAAGCCGACAAGAATCTTTTCTTTAAGAATAGTTATTTCGGAACGTTTGAAAACGCTGAGCTTAATGCAAACTTTAAAATTACCAGACGCTTAGCTAATCCCGTAAAGGAGCCTCTTGCCAGTAACTTGCCACACTGAAAGGTAAGGTGAACGGAGAGTTGCCTCACTGCAAAGCCAAATTAGGAGTGGGGAGGAGGGTACTGTACGCATGACACGCCTGTCTGCGTTTTTTTTTTTTTTCAGGAATTAAAAGTTTAATGTTAGCTTGAGCGTATGAGTGTGTAGCAGAGGCCAACTACCTGCACTGTGTAAAATTCGTGATGAAAAAAAAAATAGAGACATTGAGGAGCTGCTTAGAGGAGATAACGCGAAAGTATACCGGAACACGGCCGCAAAAGCCACAGGAGCCTCTTCATATTGCGCCCTAAAACATCGGCAGGGCCGCCACACCGACGACTCTTTCGATAAATTGGGCGGTAAATGTTTCGCTTAAAAACAAACAATGAATAGACCCATTTTGGTGGGACTAGAACCCAAGGAGAACAGGTAAGATAGCTGTTGTAGCGCTTATGGGATAAGTATGAGGGAAAGAAAACAAGTGAGACGAACGACGTAATTATCCCTACCGCGTTCTTGAGAGGAACTCAGCGCTGACGCGAACATGACGTACGCACTCATGTGCGCATCAAGAGAGTCAGTGTGGTTCTTTGCCCAGCCATGAGCGTCTTACAACGGCCGCCGATATATATAGACACTAACGACCAAGCTTCATTGCTTCAGCTGTAGTGCGCTTTGGTAATGTATTTCCAGTATGCCCGAGCAGGCCAGAGGAACCGAATGTGGTGAGTCAACGAAACGCTAATACCATCCAACATGTTTTCACCTTCTGCATAAGATATAGTCAAACATAAGTTACCGTTATCAAAGAACACCAACTGGTTGAGGACGTAGTCGGACACCGAAAATTATTAAACTAAGGAGTTCCGTTTTCCGGTAAGGCTGTTTATTTAGTACGTGTAAGGCGTTCTTAAACTTTAACACTAACATTGCACTTTCGGTTAACCGGTCGATAGACATCGTTTAACTCCCAAAACTCTTCCTCGCGATGTTTTCTGCGAAATAGATTTGTATTTGGGCCATTCCTTTGAACAAAATATTTGTTTTTGTTTTTACTGATTTTATTTTGTTTGTGTGATGTGTATTCTCATCATGTATTCTCAGAATCGAGCTATGAATTACAAATAAAGGCAGCTTAAGAGTACATTCTTCTCACGAAGCTCACCTTAAGATGTGTATAGGGAACTCAAGCTCAAATTTCAGCGCACGGCGCCAGCGCCGCGCCTCCCCTGGCGGTGAGTGGCCGAGACTACTGGGGAGCAACGCGGCTGGCGCTGCCCGCCAGACGGCGGCGTTGCATCAGTAGCGCGCACGCTCTCTTCAGTCCAAACGGGGAGTAGGAGGGCGCGCTGCGCCAGGCTCGCGCACTCTCTCAGTGGATGCCTTTGTTCGAAAAGATAAAAGAACCCAATTCAGTGGGTTTTCATTCAAGAATGCTGGTCTCCTTGCCTGTTATTAAGGATGAGATGAGAGGTGAACCGGCTAGAGGTTCATTCGAGAAGATGAAGCTTCCTATTAAATTAAAAATGAACTGTCGCTCGCCAAAGAGCATTTCTCGTGTGTTCATTATAGAGCGATTGATTTTACCGCAGCAGTGCATTATAAAGCATGATTTATTTTCCAATTCGCGGGCGCAGAGCTCGAAACTATGGCTGTTGCCCCCCTGGTGCATGAGTCTACTTCGTAATAATTTACGTGAAGGTCACTGCAGCTTCGCTTTGTATAGAGAGTAAGTTCCGGCTTTGCAAGGACATCTTCTGTATCGAAAGCAAATCTAACGTTTCATAGCATGCCCGGGTTGATAATGCCTGCTATGAATAAATAAACGTGAGCTAGCGTTGACATTTACTGCTACCTTAAAAGTTCTCAGCAAATGCTAATCTTGTTGACATCCATGTCTAATAATCGGGAGCGGATACAAAGAAACAATAAAGCTCGTAAATTTGTTTTAGGCTTTATTAATATTGTTCCGCATGTATTTGCGCTCCAGTTATTTACGTCGCGTGTTGTGCTTTGGCACCAACGGCACTGAACACTATGTTTGCACAGCCAATTGTGCACCTGCAAAGCCCTTATTCTCACAAAACTCAAGTCCAAGCCTGACATGAGAACAGAAATACATGAGACAAGCTTCTTCAGGCTAGCTTCTAGCCTTGCCTAACTTTTCAGATCTTAAGAGTTTCGGAGAACGCGTGTCTCTTACCTCCCAAAGCTTTCAGTGAATAGATACCCCTGCCTGAGAAAAATGTCTCTCGCACGCCATTAACTTTCATCCCTAAGAGAACACGGTTGCTTATACAAGGATGTCATATAAAAGAAAATAAAGCACACTTTTTATATTCAACACCGCATAACATCTATCGAGTGCGCCATAGAGTGCTTCGATTCGTAGTGATTATAGAGGGTTCCGTATTTCGATCATATGCCAAAATTCGAACAATTAAGCTCCGCCATTAAGGGTATGACGAGATAGCGTTTCACTCACGAATTATGCTTTGCACTTTTTAATTTTCAAGTTTATTTTTCAGTTTGGTTTAGTTTCTGGAGTTTAACGTCCCAAAGCGACTCAGGCTATGAGAGACGCCGTAGTGGAGCGCTCCGGAAAGTTCGACCCCCTGAAGTTCTTTAACGTGCACTGACATCGAACAGCATACGGGCGCCTTGCTTTCGCCTGTATCAAAATGCGGCCCCAGAGGCCGGGATTCGATCCCGCATTCTTGGGCACAGTAGTCGAGCGCCCTAACCACTGCACCACACCGGCGGGAAATTTTTATTGAACGTGTGACCTGTGAGATGCAAACCCCGTAACGCGAAGGAGGGCATAGAACGTGAACGCGGATGGTGGACATCCTGTTAACGAATTCACAAGAAAAGCAGTCACATAAACAGTATCGCGTATCAATCAATAAATATATAATGCGACTACTATATGTATTATACAAATGCAGAGAGGAGTATACGGAGCACTTTATTGTGAACTTAATCGCGTCTTTTTTGTCGAAAATAAGAAAACTGCTTCGTCCATCAGAAATCGTGTCAGCGTCCGCTACTCACAGGTATGAACCATAGCCGACAATTCCAATTAGGTAATGCGTGGTAAATGTTTGAATGCAGTGGTGTGCTGCGTTTGCGCAGAACCCCAGAAGAAACCTAATAGATTTGTTTTTAGCCCTTACCTGTTCTTAGATATGACGAGATGGGATCGACACGTATCAAGAAAGATTTGCCTTAATTAGGTCGCAGATTTGTCTTAATTTACGAACATGTTCATGAACTATGTTATTTTCCACTGTATACGTAAAGCTGGGATCCGATGTGCGCTAATGATCGATAACACTTCTTTACATTGAAATAACCGGCTTCAATGGCCTATCGACCTTATTTCATTGCTGCTGAAAGAGACAGCACAGAGAAGAATTGTGGTTACCCGAGAAATCATCCCACCTGAGAGCAAGTGGGTCTCGGAGGAGTTTGTGTATAGAGTATATGGAGAATTAGTTTAAAAGCCATGCAAACCATTAATTCGCACAATTAATTTGATATTTGATGCGGTGGCTCGCTTTCTCAGGCCGTCATCTGAGCGCGAGTTCGCTGAATCAAATCCCGGTAGCGGTGGTCGAATTTAGATTGAAAAGAAATCAAACATCGCTCGTACATAGAGTGATCAGAGTGGAAGTATAGGCAACACCAGGTGGCCAAAATCATTCCGGTGCCCTCCATTACACCTGTGTCACTGCCCATGTGCACCTTTGCAGCGTTGGACTCCGCATATCTATACCATGCCACACCAGACTGCGCCATACCACATCACACTTGTCATATTATGTCATATGATATATCTGTCTATATATATAGACAGATATATCATATGACACCGCCCACCGCCGAAGCGGTGGCCTTGTGGTAGAGCATCCGCCTCGCATTCGGGAGGTACCGGGTTCGATCCCCAGTGCCGCCGGGTACCCACCGGTTTTAAAATGGGTACAAGCTATCCCCCGGCCTGGTGCTCGGCTCTTCTGGGGTGAAATGCTTGCGAAAAGGGGTCACGGCCCAAATAGTTGCGCCGATGTGGCAGTGACTCGTTCCGCCATCGGGCAACAATAAGTCCGCCTTGCGCGGCAACAGCCCATTATGTGGCCCTTTTTAGGACTGCTGCAGCTGAGGCTCTAAGGGAGCACTTCAGGTGAGGGTCAAAGGAAGTACCTTTGCAAGACAAACAGAACCACCTTTGCAGGCTGCGAGGTTCGAAACTGGGTTTGGGCCCACTGCGGAGGAGGGGCGCGCAGCGGGGTTTACGGAGCTTCTCCCAAACGCACACCCCTGTAAAAGCCGAGCACCAGGCCGGGGGACGCTTGTACCCATTTTTACCGGTGGGTGTCCGGCGGTGGGT
>JAJIZL010019966.1:170634-211998 GCA_023969395.1 Amblyomma maculatum | reverse complement strand
CACACAGATGATGCGCTCTGTCAAGAACACCGGAATTTCCTAGCTCCCGACGGCCTCTGGCGCTGCATGGTTATACACAAACACAACACACACAACAGAATTAAACCAAGACGTTCACACAGATGATGCGCTCTGTCAAGAACACCGGAATTTCCTAGCTCGCACATCACGTAAACATTCGGCTGTATTTCGTGTCTTCGAGACGAAAAATGCCAGGCGCCGGTCAGTCGCCCGCAGGGGCATTACATAATGGCTTCCCTGTGAGAACAGGAAGCAAGACAATTACGCCACAGAGATGCGAACAGCAAAGAGGAAATCATGCGTCTGAGGTTAAGTATGCATGCTTTTGATCCTGTTCAATCCTGTCCGTTTTTTTCATCCGCTTCCTGGTGCGTTTGGCTCTTGTTGACGCAGATACGAAACCAGTTAAAGGGAAAACAACAAAACAAAACAGCGCACCCTTAAGACGTGGACAGTGGAAGAAAAGACGACACTGTGCTGTGTCGACCTGTATTTTATTGTCCACGTCTTAAGGGTACCCTGTTCTTTTCTTTTTTTTTTCTTTTTTTTTTTTCAAACACGAACTACCAACTAGCCCGTTCTTCGACCCGTCCCAAGAAACCAGTTCGCTTTTACAAAAATAAATCTATGGCAAAACCTGCCGATCGTGCAATAGCCCACTCTTCCCGTCGCAAAACCAAGCTGTCCACCGCCAGCAATCAAAAACAGTAGAAAAAAAAGAAAAAAACGTCTCGTTCCTACAGAAGACTCTTCGACAAGAGGACGCAAGTCCTCAGGTCAAAATATTGGCTTCCTTCAAACCTGTGTTCATTCTGTGCTGTCGAAAAGTCAACATTCTCTTGTCCCTACCCACCGGCATTATTGGGAGGCCATCTCGAAGAAAGCGCAAAATGCGGGTATATATGTGGCCAAAACGCGAGAAACACCACCTAGCCTCGGGGTGATCCTAAATAGAGACGATCACCTTCTTTTGATGTAAACTTGAGTGAGTTCCAGTACATACGCCGCCATCTCAGATCCAGATTATCAAGACTTCGCCGAAGATCCGCCCTGCGTTTCGTGCATTCAGTCAAAACAGAGGCAGAAAAAAAAAAAAAAAAGTTTAAGCGGCCGGAGTATTCACGGCTCATGATAAAAGCAGCAACTTCCTTCGTTATAAAATCCTCGCTCACGTACAAACAAGACTGAATAGAAAAAAAAAAGAAAAAAAAAAGGCGATGGAAACGCGATCGCTGCATGAAGAGTTCGAAGTTTTTAGAATAGCTAAAGCCGCTGTCCTTGCACGACGTGGCTCAGAAATGGCCACGATTCTGGGGAGCAAACGAATATATTAGCGAAGAAAACGGCGCTAAGAGGATTGGCGAAACGACAGCGCGACGCGCACCCTGCGAACAGCCGCGGACGCAAAAGAAAAAGAGCAAAAGGGTTAGTGGCGATGTTGCTTTAACGTTCAAGCGCTCTTCTCCAACACAATGCGAGCGAGGGAACGGAATTTGAATTCACGGCGGCGGCAGCGAAAGGAAATATTTGAATGCGTAAATGGAATGAGCGAAGAAGT
Organism: Amblyomma maculatum; assembly: GCA_023969395.1. Taxonomy (NCBI): domain Eukaryota; kingdom Metazoa; phylum Arthropoda; class Arachnida; order Ixodida; family Ixodidae; genus Amblyomma; species Amblyomma maculatum. Next base: position 210,419 of record JAJIZL010019966.1, on the reverse strand, counting down.
CCTATGAATATTGGAGCTAAGAGGATTTGGAGGACAACGTGCGACTCGGCCACAATAGGCATTCAAGATGCCGCAGGGCTCAGCAAAGGCGCCTGGAAGGCGATAACTTCTTTGGAAGCGGGGAAAGAGAATACGACAAACCAAACCACGGGTATATACACGGTGCAGAGACGCTCAAGCGGTCGCCTTTTTAGAAGCCTTTGTATTCGATGAGACGTCCAAGGTCTTCCCCGAATCCTGCTGGTGGTCCCAGCATGCAAAACGGGAGCCCGAACTGTTGTTGTTCTAGACGCAAACTTCGAAGATGCCGAAATACGGGGAAAGCAAGGTAACCTCTGCTTGAAAAGCGATTCCAAGCAGATGAATAATGAAACAGCGTCTACCATCGCTTCTAAAAGATCAGATATTTTAAGAGATGCAAGGCTTAGTCCCACCGCCCTTACAAAAATCATTTTTGAGCAGGCGTTGATGCCTTGCTGAGTACGAGTTGAATCGACAGAAAGCCAACATGAACCCAAAGATGTTGAGTCTACTCAGGAATTGCTAACCAAAATTTCGGTTCGCAGTTCCCCACTATAGTGTATATTGAGGAATTTGGGCTGATTTTCTGTTGTGGTTTTACAGAACATATACGCGTAAGCAGGAAATGTACATTCATAACTTCATACGTGCATTAGCTCAAACATGAAAATGAACTCTTTTGGCAAATATTTGAAAAAGCGCGCCATATACTGCATACACATACGTACCAAGATGTCAGGGGTAAAATATCAGATAAAATTAAGTTTCGCAAAGAAGGCTTGTGTTGTGATAGTTTGGTGCCACTTTCTGAAGAACACAAAACAGCACTAACTAATCACTTGATTTTTATTGGTTTAGTTTATAGGGTTTAACGTCCCAAAGTGACTCAGGCAATGAGAGACGCCGTAGGAGAGGACTCCTGAAATTTCGACCACCTGGGGTTTTTTAACGTACACTGAGATCGTACAGCACACGGGCGCCTTGCTTTTCACCTACATCAAAAAGAGGCCACCGCGGCCGGGATTCGATCCCGTATCCTTGAGAACAGTATTCGAGCACCCTAATCACTGCACCACCGCGGCGGGGGTCTCGCTTGATTTTTGTTGCTGTCAAAGAAATGAAGGGGCGCAAGTAACCTGATTAGTTGTCTTGCTACGAAAATAAATAACTATTCAAGAGAATATTTTACATTTCATTGCGGATCTGCAGTTCACAATCTGCACACATCGAGAGGTCCTTATGGATGGGTACATACAGATGGACTTGAGATACAAATTAGGCAATAAAGCACCGGAAAGCATAACGTCCTGTGTCAAACCGCTTCATGGTTTGTAAACTGTGAGTATTGGTGAGTAATACTTAGGTGTGTATGATTATGTAATGTGTGTGTGCAGGATCGTGTGTCGTTTAAAATACCCTACGTCAAGATACTGCAGATAACGCTGAGATATAGGCTGCATCAGGGTTGAAAATTGCTTCAGCATACGGTCCTTCATTATTATTTTTTTTAGCCAGACAGGGTATTCTTCTGTCGTATCAGCCCAGTAGTTTCAACATGTCTGCAACACGAGAAAAGCTAGAAATAATGTCGAGACTGCTAAACACCAGCACGGTGGCCACTTTTCCATCGAAATTAATATGCCTCAATATTCTCCCCACACTCACCCCGCATGATCTCAACCCAAATTCAAGATTACATGTTGAGTCCGTTCAACAGAACACCAACATTGTCTCATGATTATTTTTTGTGAAGGCGGAGAGTGAGGCTAAGTGTTACCAAGTGTTATGGTAAATGGGATAGCCTCTATCCTTAACTTGACTAAGTGTGAACGCGAAAAAAACAATCATTGAGACCCATGAGGTATACAAGCATGTGAGTTACTTTTCTAGGCCGTGCTACATCATTTTTTTAGTGCCTATGTTAAAGAATGACATACAGTATAATGCTAATTTCTGGGTAATTCGTTGCACTGTGACGATTACTACCTTCTACCAATCGGCACCCGATCATGTCACCTTTCAACCACGAGTTCCATGCAGGTTCGTTATTTTTGTCGTGAGTTTGTCGCCACTCACAACGGTGACAAAGCACACGCCGGATTTTCTGGCGAACGGGGAATTTAATGCCATAGGTATCATAGATAACTTATAGACAAACGCTTGTCAATCAATAGAGTGTCCATAAACAGCTTGCGGTCAGCGACTACTAACTACCTACACATAGGTTCAAAACAGAAGACCGCTATCAGTCAAAATTAGTTAGCATGTGCACTCGGGGGCGTATGCACAGTTTTAATAGTTGTCCACAGTAATATGGTCACCAGGAGAAAAACGCATTAAAAGTTGACTCTCTAAACTAGTTTTTGCTAGACAGCATGTAATTGAAGGATGCGCAAAAGCTGGAAAAACTACTCTGAAAAGACCAAATCCCTGACGCTATCTTCGTGGACAGTGTACATCAGCTTCCAAGAACTGGTCCAGAAAAAAACACAGAGCTGAAGGGCTCCAGTTATACGCGTGCTTCCAGCTCGAGTGCTGTACTTACATCATCACCCTGGCACCGCGCTACTCTACAGAAAATCACGCGACTATGCACGGCTTACGCTGTCACAGATAGTCTATACCTGATAGTGCTATAACACATAACTCTGTATACTGCGCCGTTTTTAGACAGTGTTGATTATTGTACACCTCTTTCTGGTTAAGACATGACGAACATATGTCTATATTTTCCCCATAAACCGCCTATTGATTGGCGATAGGGGTGCTGGGCAGAAAGTTACACAAATAGTCTACCACAAATCAGTAGCTGTTCATGAGCTTAACGCTGATTTAGCAGTCTGCGGGCGGTCGATAAGAGATGTAGTCAATTAAAACTGATTGCTGGGCTAGTTGGGGCATATATTCACATAAAGGAAAGGTTAATAGCGCAACAAAAATGCACTCACAAATCGGCACAAATAAGAGCCGTTTTCTCTTCGTAAAGCACGGAAAGTGCCTGGAATTCATAACTATACTAGAAACAAATTTTGTAAAGGGAGTATATCCCGAAACAACATAAAAAACACAAGAAAACCCGGTTGTCGGGGAATGAAATGCGGGAACGTTGTTTCCGTTTGCGAGGAATACTTCCATCCGCTTTCACAACCTTGTCGAAACCCCAAGCATGAGGAGCTGGGAGCGCACTCGTGTTCTTTTAGCTCGAGTGGTTTTCGTTTTGGTCTCGTACATCATGAAGTTGAAAATAAGAAGTGGTCTGGAAACTGAAACCGCTTACGTCCGAAGCGCGTGACGCAAACAAGCGTGACAGACGATCTCATCCGTTTCCAGCGTCGCCGCGCCTTCCGGTGCCGCTGCAGAGGCCAGCGATGAAGATGTTTCTCCATACGTATTACGTGCCAGAAAGGGGGAACAAAAGTATATAAGCTGTGCGGATCCAGTTATTATGTCGCAACACTCGGCCGCTTTTGTTTAGTGCGTTGTGTTTCGCGTAGCAGACAACGCGGATGGCTTAACCGTATATAAATTGAAGTGTGATCGCCAAGAAAATGGAGACAGCCTCGTCTTACGCGGCAAACGAAGAAGTTACGATGACGTGGCAGGCTTTGTTGGTGGCGCTGTGTCGACAGATTGGCACTGTCTAGCTCGTGATTCCAAATTTGCATTTTGTTTTTGCTGTGTTCAGAAAGCAATGCCTCTTACTGCATGCCAGGAAAATTTGAACCAACTCTGGAAAAGTGTTTCCCAACGTAATTTTGTCGCATATTGTAGAACACCACCATAACTATCAATACATTCACAGACCTTCTCTGGGGAGGCTTGTAGAGTTTTTCTGTTAAATGTCAAAAACGCACGCTTCTGTTTTTTTTTTAATGACAGTCTTATGTACTCGCTCGAACTTCAGAAGCAAAATTATACTTCGCGTCAGATGATTAGAATATTCCCTTATACGCGTGCGTAACATCACCTCTGACTTTCCCACAGTTTCTTTAAATTCACGAGTGATGTCCCAGAAAGATGGACTTCGACACATGTGGAAAGTAATATATACCTCTACATTAGTGCAGTTGTCCATCGAAGTAAAGTTAACGGCTCACAGAGTTTCACATGCTACACAAACAATGCGAGCTTAAGGCACCTGATGCTGAGCTGCTGCTGTCCATGTTTCACGAAGCTATCATTGGCTGAAGTGACGCATTCAAATAATTTAGACGAATTAGTTCGGACGCCCCGCCGCAGTGTCTGCGTGGTTAGGGCCCTCTACTACTGAGTCCAAGGATACGGGGTCGAATCCCGGCCGCTGAGGGCGCTTTTCGATGGAGGCGAAAAGCAAGGAGCCTATGTACAGTGCGATGACAGTGCACTCTAAGGAACCCCAGGTGGTCGAAATTTCCGGTACACTGCTACAGCATCTCTACATACGTAGTTAACCTTATGGTATCAAAAATATGCTTGCTCAGAGGGATATCTGTTGCGGTTATTTGTTTTTTTCCTGTTTTTTTTTTTTTTTTTTCCCCAGTGTCACTGGCGCCTTTATAACCAGTAGTTCTTAGTCAGCACTGTGTCTCGTCCTTTCTTGTTTTCTGGCCTCCTGTCGTTGCGCTGTTGCACTGGAAATCCCCTATCATAGCCTCAGTCGCTTTGAAACTATATATATATTGGGATATATTTTCATATGCCTTCTCCCATATCGTACCGATTATGATCCTCTTTTTTCTCATCTTCCCTAGTGCAGAGTAGCAAGCCAGATTTTAATCATTTCGGCCAACCTCTCTGCCTTTCTTTTCAATAAATCCATCTATATGTATATTACGACGTTAAACCCAATAAACCAAACCAAACCAAACTTGGGAACATAACTGCGGGCTGTTTTGCCCACGGAGGAAAGTGGCGAGATCGCTGAACAGTTGTTATATTTATTGGAAAACAGATGGTTGTAAGTCAATTTACCATCAGATAGGCGAACGGTAATGTGTCAAATTAGGATGTCGTTCTATTCCAGTCGTTCGCGTGTCAGTGTCAAACGAACGAAGCTGAGTTACAAACACAAATAATCCACTGGCGCTAATTACACAGCGAGGCTTTTCACTTGCTACGGCTGCTAATAGTTAGTATCGCGAAATAGTATAAACCGTGGCGAAGGTCTCTCTGCACCAAGGCATTGACCAACAATTATCTCTACCAATACAAGACTTTTTTTTCTTCTCTTTGCTAGTAGGCTAGTTCCGAGACCGAGAGGTAAAACAAGAAGTCAGCCATCAGATGATGCAATGTCATGAAGCATATACAACATCCCGATGATGAACTATATAGCACGCTGTATAACCCGAGCTGTTCCAAAACCTGATATAGAGACACGAAAAATATTATAAACTAACATAGTTTTTAACCAGCAGCTGTTCCGGATTAGCCACCAACCTCTGCTCACCGCGCAGTCAAGGCAATTAAGCAAGTAGCCAAATTCCCTCCTCGTACAGGTTGCTAAATCAAGCGGCTACGGGGGAAACGTTTAATCTCCAGTCTGATACAAAGTAAGCCCAATTTCGCAAATTGCGGGAATGCAACCTCCCTTCACTTAACGTCCGTCTCAGAATAGGTGCCCCGCAGAGAATCTCCCGCGTTAAATGCAACCTGGCCGAAAATTACCCGTTATCCAATCAACCCGCACACAATCACGCCCCCGTGGTATGTGTGGCGCCGACAAATGTTCCACCATCCACGCTATTTTTTTACTCACTATCCGTACTCGTACATACGGTCGTGGAGGGGGAGGGGGTGGCAGGGAGTAGGGCGAAGTGAACGCAAATTGGGCCGGTCTATATCGGTGTAGTTCAGAACCATACGAATTGGGAATATCCCACGCTTGGCGGCTCAACTCGGGCGGCCTGATCGATAAGCAAAAAAAAAAAAAAAAAAAAAAGGCATAGAGAGATAAGAGAAAAAAAAAATCGAGACACGAGGAACAATCCAAACTTCTGGCGCTTATCTTTAAGTCTGTCTCCACCGTCCCCTTAAGTCGCCTAAATACAGCCAGATTCCCGCAGCCTGTTCCCGGGGGAAATTAAACGGGAAAATAGGGAAGACCAACCGAAAGACGCAGGGGAAGAGTGGGAAGCAAGGGAAGACATGGTAAGCAAGCGGGAGGGAGGCTTATTTCGACGCGCAACTTCTCATTTTCGCGAGTCTCCGCAGTGCGTCACAACGCCGCCTGCCCTTTACCGCCTCTGCCCCCTAATCTCAGCGCACCCCTTTTGGCTTCCTCCCAGCTATTAACGCCGCCAGCCGCCGCCTACCATCCTGTCCTATACAGCCACCGACAATCCGACAATGGTCTAACGCTTAGCCGACAGCCGAGTAACAAGAATAAATCAGATCTCGCGCGTCCAAGCGGGCGAGACTGCGAGTTGGCCGACAAGGAGCTCAATGTTTCGACAAGCAGACAGACTTACTGGTATGCTGCAGGTAGCGGCGAATCGGAACTAGATAATAAAAACAGCAAAAGGAAAAGCTAGGAAAAAAAAAAAAAGAAGACACGGGTCTGCGACATAGATTTCAGGAACCGTACATTGCAAAGAAGCAAAGGCAAAAGCGCCGGCATTAGCGTAGATAATTATGTTTTTCGTTTTTATTTTGCTGCGGCTGGCGCCGGCACTGGCGCTCGTGCTGTCGGCGCTTCGCTCCCTGTCCCGCACTTGCTTCTTGTCACTCGTTCTTCGGCGCGTATGCTTTGAGCCAAGAAGTGCATTCACTGTGTGCTTTCTTCCACTGTCCCAGAGAGTTCGTTTGGTGTTATTGTGGCACTGCCAAAGAAACGGCGGCGGGTGCGACAAGGAGGCTCGTTATGGGGACGTTTTGGACGCGTGAATAACTCTTCCGTCCCATGACTTTGTCAGCGCGCTGCGAGGACCTCGACGAGCCAAGCACGCTTGCCAGCTCGACCTTAAAAAAAAAGAATGAACAAAATAAAATTCTACAAATGCGCACGCGAAAGGTTAGAGAGAGAAAGAGAGAGAGAGAGAGAGAGAGAAAAATAGGGCTTGGTGAAAGGAGCCAGACGCCCTGGAAATGCAAGCGAGCGCGTTATGTTTGAGGTTCTCCATTTGTGAACAAAAATTGAGGGTATACAGAAAGAGGATGAGAAAAAAAGGCGTTTTTCAGCCGTGTTTATTCTTTTTAGCGGCATATTAGGGTACTATGGTTAGCTATGCTAATAAAAGCTGGCTAACTGCCGGAAGCTTTCCATTTTGCGGGCTATGCATGTCTTTGATCAAATGAACTGGCAATGAAGAATGAAAAGAAAAATTGTTTTTGCGGTGAAAGAAGCAGAAACTGCTCCCCCTCCTCCCACTCTCCCTCTTGTGCTTGTGCATACAAAGTGCGGACTGCAAGCATGGGCGCGTGTGTATCACGGTACCAAGACCCTCACAAACTCCTTGTACTAAACTCCAAACATGACGAGACGTCACTGAGATCCCGTGGCAGACGCCTAAAGGGGAATGCAGTCGGTGTTTAAACTGCGTATAAACCAGTTAATACGCGCGAAAGCCCTGTTTGGCATGGTTTGAATTGATTCTGCTTGGCGTTTTAGCATTGACTGACAGGCACAGAGTTTGGCAAAGTGTGCCTTCAGCGAGATTAAAATTGGTTGGTACAGAAAAAAGCAGCAGCGCATTTTCCCTCTCACTTATCGGTGGACACCAGCACTTAAAGGGCAACTCCGGAGGTTTTTCGACATTCGAATATTCCGGTAAAAATTTTTACTGTAGGTTTTCCTAACCGCCCTGAGACATTCTGCCAAATTTGGGCGCCGTGCGATAATTCATTCGCGCGCAACTCGATTTTAAAATGTGCAGATTTCGTGGCTTAATCTGAGGCGATTTCTGCGGACAACACTGTATTTGTGACGTCACAAACATTATAGCCGAGTTTTTGCCCAATCCCCGTGTGATCAAGACATTTCGAGGCCTCTATTAGATTATCTAAGGCATTTTATGTGCGCGTAATGATTTTCATACTTTATTTTCCCCATCCAACGCGCCTGCGAGTGTTTTTCCAATACTGTATGTGACGTCAGCGTTTCGTCAAGTGGAACGTCATTTTTTGCCATAAAAACAGTTTCGGTTTCGATTTGCTTTTTTTTTTCTTTCTTTTTAAAATGGCTCTGCTTATAATTTCGAGGAGCGTTTTTTTGTGTTGTAGTCAGGACACATTGACGAAATTAATGCAATCAAAAACTTAAAATGTTGAAAAAGCCACTGGAGTTTCCCTTTAAATTAGCGACCTACAATCGGAGGTACCCATACGTCGTCGGTTGGGATCCCTGTCTTAAACCTGGATAGTGGATGGATATGCTAAATCGGAAGCGAAACGGTATGCCACCACCTTGGACACTGCGCAAAGAATGGTTGCGTCACAATTTTGACGCCAAATCACGTTATATTTTAGTGTCCACCTGTTGCCACTTCCTGCGGACCCATTCTGCGGACGCCACACATGATCCAATTAAATAAAGGTTTCGCCTTAATAAGCAACGTGAAGCAAGATATATATAGTGAATAGCAGGGTTCTGAAAAGACAAACGCAATATATCTAGGCGCCTTTTTATAGGACGTGAGTGGACCGTCACGGGGTATAGAAACAAGACCCAGAAAAAAAAAAAAAAAAGCGGCGCCTTGACAGATACCTCTCCGGTACACAAGCGCGCCTTACTGCTAAAATTGGCACGCAAATGGATATGGCACAGCGACACATGCTTTCGTGCAGTGCTATTGCCGCAGGTAACTGCATAACATTTCAGTGAATACCAGCTCCCAGTGGCATTCTGGTCAACGAAAAAGCAGATGAAGCGGCCCGTAAAGGTCGCTAACGTCACAGAACAGTATACATATGCCAACTTTCTTCACAAAATATGACATGGATCACTGCCTTGTCGTGGCGGAGGGGCTTGCGAAACTCGATGAAGTCGAGAGCTCTGCTGTGTAGGGCCACCCAACATAGACAGGTCACGGCAGAGAGTTCTGACAAAATGTGATTTACTGGAGAAGGTATTGGCAACCCACTCCAGTATTTCCTGCCAAGAAAACCCTATGGCCAGTCACAATAGAGAGTTCCTTGGACGGCCAGAACCTCAAATCAGTCTATATTGTCGACCATAAACCCTGACTGCTCATTGGAGGGGCAAATTATAAAGTTAAAGCTCAGCTACTTTGGTCATCTGATGAGAAGAGAGGAGTCGCTGGAGAAAGATTTGATGTTGGGAAAGGTTGAGGGTCGCCGGAGAAGGGGTAGGCAGCGAACGCGATGGTTAGATGGCATCCTCGAGGCGCTGCAGATGAAGTTATGTGATGTTAGGAAGATAGTGAGAGACCGGAAAGCGTGGCGTGACATGGTCCATAGGGTCACGAAGTGTCGGACACGACTGAACGACTGAACTGAACTGACAGTGTATATGCCAACTTTCTTCACAAAATATGACGCGTCTAATGGAGCTAAAAGATTTGCTTCTGAAGAAAAGTACGGGCTCTGGATCATACCGACATGGAAGAACCAATGTCTTTACGAATTCGACTCATATCTGAGATAACTGATCCTTCCCAGACTTCCTCCCTATCTGGAAAGTATCAGCAACCTCGCCGAGCTGCTGGCTATACCGTTTTGGTATAATTAATAGTCCGTATTGTGACAACTGTGGCGCAGTTGAAACTGTAGAGCATATTTTGCTTGAGTGCCCTGCATATGTTGACCAGTATGAGCACTATGAACGTTGCACGGAAAAGGTCTCCCCAGTGCCTCTAACATTGGTCAGTATTTTAGGTCCTTTAGCCAGCCCTAGGCAATAAAGACACAACGCAATGAACATTTTTTTGTGTATTAAATGACATTTTCACAAGCACTAATTTCTGAAAACCTTTCATGTTAACCTGAGGCATTATTTTTGTGCTGTGAATTTTGTCACCCCACTCGTTGTGCTGCGCATTTCATCATTTCATGTCATACCTTTACTCGACGATACATCCTAGCACACATTTAATAGCCATGTTTTCTTTCTCTCCTTCACTTCTTTAATTTTCCACAAAGTTTAATTTCCGTCTTTCGATCCCTAAACCCCTTTCCTGTGTCGAGTAGTATGCCAGAGAATTCTTAACGCCGGCTAAATTCTCTAGTTTTCATCAAAGAGTTTCTCCCTCTTTCATGCAGGACAACTGTGATATTTATATTAGTCTTTCTTCCGCTTTCGTCGCCTGATTACCTTAGGACACCTTATGAGCTTAGATTGCCATAGAATATCAATCTTGCCATGGCCCACAGAAAGTTACCCACTGAAAACGGCCAACGGAGAGTGGTCCAAAGAGAGGGACTCACAGAGAAGGGCTCGGAGAGAACAGTTCACACACAGTGCCCCTCGGAGAGCGGCCCGCAATGTGGCCCACGGAGAACGTCTTAGAGAGAGTGGTTTAAGGAGAGTGGCCCCTAGACTATGTACCGCAGACTATCACCCTTCAGATAAAAAGTGTCTTTTCTCTCCGCATAGCACGCTGCACAGGAGACCATTTTCTACTCACAGGAAAAAAAAAATATTAAACCTTGTGCGAACTGTGCGATGTCAGCCAACCTCGAAGATTCCCCCGTGGTCGAAATTACTCCGTAGCCCTCCGCTACGGCACCTCTTTTTCTTTTTCCTTTTTTTTTTTTCGCTCCCATATTTCTCCCTTCCCTTACGGCGCGGTTCAGGTGTCTACAGCGCAAATGTGACAAATACTGTACCTTTTCTTGCCTATAGCAATGTAGGTAATTTACGGAGCGCATACTGGGTTCTAGCGTATTTTTTTCATTATTTTACGACCGAACAACTTCTGAACTATCAATTTCTGAACTATCAATTTTTGAAGTCTACTAACTTGTTCCTAAGGACCGCATGGCACGCTGCGATGAAAGCCGAGTGTGAGTGAGTGAGTGAAAAACTTTATTAAGCTCTAGATTGGCTTGTCTTTTGCGGTTTTCAGATGGCTTCGTCCATCTTCTAAGACAAAGGTCGGTTGGCCTTAGTCCAGGGCTCCGCTGGATGCTGCTGCCAGTTGTGCTCGCCGAATCAGACCTTCTTGGTCGGCTCGGCGATCGCTGGAGAGCACTCGCTCCCATTGCTCCGCACTGGACAACGCTGTTTTTATCTTGCCTTTGTTGCTGTCGTAGTTGTCTCTGAACTGATCCGGAGAACACTTAGTGAATACTGCTCACAACAGTGTGTGTATAGCACGAGCCGGGCATTATGAAAATCCCCACTGGCGACTGAGCTAAAGTCTTTTTACTTTATTCTGTGACATGGCATTAAGCTTGCACTTGAGTTTAATAAATGAGCTGCAGAGAACAGACTGCGTAACGAGACAGCCAATTTAAACATTGCTCTCATTAAAAGACACTGGGAGTCACCGTACTGGATTATTCTTCGAGCGAGGTCTGAAGAAATGAAGCCCAACTTGGAAGGATTAGATGCCGCGAAAGACTGAACACGTGCCAGTTGAGCAAGACAAAGATATGACCACGTAGAGATGCAGAAAGAACACTACTGACGCAATTTCAGATGGACCAACTGCTGGAGCACAACCAAATGCAGATAAAGTACGATAGAAAGTCAGTAAGCCAGCTTTCTTCTCTCTTTTTTTTTTTTTTTTTTTTGCAGCCGTTTATACGGTGCGCTCTACTCTCTGCGAAAGATTGCATGTCAGATAAAATTGGTTTCGTCTCCCGTATTACTAAGGCACCCTTCATTGTAATAGGCTGTGATAAAATACTTTATCTGCTCTTCCATTTTTATTTCCTTTGATTTGTTCGCCAATCGCTACCACATTTGAGCAAAGTGACTTACCGAACAAGAGAAAGCTTTGTGATCGAGCTCGAAGACCCTCATTTGAAGGTACAGACAGCACTCACAGCATAAGCCCCTTTGCATTCCTTGATTTGCTTCATTTCCCAGCTTCGCTCTTTCGCGGCTGACCCTTCATTCCGGCGGGCAGTAGGCACGAGTTGAGCAAGAGCGTCACGCACCTGGTTTGATTAAGTGGGCGTGAACTAGTTCGACTTTGTCCCTAGAAGTAACTGCCATTCGACCCTGTTCGAAAGCCGGGCTGAAGAGTTCCGCTGAGAGAGGCCCCGGCTCCTCCTGTACGCGAAGGTCCTTGCAGTCTCTGCTGCTGCTTCTGAAGCTTCACATGGCGGGCTGTTCCACTAAGCACTAGCCCCGAAAAGGAATCCCACGACAAGGGTCAGCCTGGCGGGAGCCGCGCCTGGATAGGAGACGCTGCTTCTCATTCAAGAACTCACAGCTGATCTCCGCACAGGGAAAGAAAAAAATCAAAGAAACAAGTTAAGGTGATTCGGGAATGCCGGTAATTGCGTCTTTGTTATCCCTGATATGTTGGGCGTATTTTCTTTTTGGCAACTGTGCCGTCCGCGAGCCGAACAGATGAGACTTGAAGGCTCTGCTTCTCTACTCCTAGTGGGAGAGTTTTACTTCTGGGCCGCCGATCCACCTCCCTCTTGCGCCACTCGGAGTGAATCAGTACTCTAACGCCTCGCCGAAAGCGAACAAGTTTGCTGCCAGTCACTGTGCCCAGTCTGATTGGCATACACTGGCACAGTGGCGGGGTCAGTGAGCAAGGGTGCTTCAGTGAGGGCACCCTTTCTCTTTCGAAGTAGACTAAGGGACGAAAGCTTAATAAGAGCAAGGAACATAGATACACTCACAAATATTGATGAAGTTGTTCGCACACTTAACAGGTGTTTTCGCAAAAAAGTGGCAATTTGAGAGGTAAATTTCTTGAACAATTGCTAAATAGATTGTCCCAACTACATAGATTTATGCGAGTAATGCATTTTTTACCGCATTGGTTATGTGAGGAAATTTATACATAGGCGTGAAATGATTACATTACGTCTATTCATGAAAACTACAAAAAAAAAAACTATACTATTTTTGGACACGTTCCTTGCTCTCGGTCACTGATGGCTCCTTTCAGATGGGTGGGCGTTTCAGCTACAGGTAACTACGCTGTTAGCAACACCGCGGTGTCCCAGCTCACTAACTACAACTGAAGGCAGGTTTCAGGAACAAAGTGTAAACTCAGCAGTTGCAGAATGCCCTGAGAAACAATTGATTGAGATGTTTCCCCCAATTTACTTCAATTATTTTTGTTACCCTTAAAACGTAACAGGCTCAAAAGAAGAAAAAAAAGTTCCACTTGACAATGATGCGCTGCTTATAGTGTCAAAAAAAGGAGTCTCAGAGAACACAACTCGCTTTAATCTGGAGCTCTGTTATTGATATGGGACTGTTATGCGCCAGATGCTGGTCACGTGGCAGCTTTCTTTTAAGACCATGAAATAAATAATCAAAGGCTTGGTGGGGTTAGGTTTATGGAGCTGAAGGTGAAGCTACGAGGGATGCCGTAGCGAAACGCTGCAGGTTCTTTAACGTGAGCTGTAATCGCACAATACACGGGGACTTGTTTTTTGCCATCATCGAAAAGCAGCCGCTGTAGTCGGGGTCGGGCCTAGGCCCGCCTGTTCAGAGCGCTCTAACCACTGAGGCACCGGTCCGGTGCAGGTAACTTACTATAAACATTGTAGTGAGTAGTTTTTCAAGAAAGTCTCTACTTTCAGAATTGCCAATTTATTCCTGAAGTCAATAATTAACAAGTGAATGAATTAGTATTTATTACTCATTAAATAAGCACAGTAAAAAAACTCCTGCTGTCCTGGTAGAGTTTGTTTACACTTAGCTCCAACACCTGCTAAGAACAGGTGCTTTAGGGAAGCCAGCGACTAATTTTTGAAAATGCGCTTGATGAGGTGCTAAGGCTTCTTTTGCTGCGCAGTGATACCAGTCTTGCCACGCATCTGAAAACAGTTACCTACTAATAGATGTCGGTTACCGAATCTCTGATTATAAACTTTTTATCCACCACAGTTAGACGCCTAGTGTCCCTTAGAAATTTGGAGCTGGCCACTAGCGATAGTCGTTTTCTAAATAATTGGTTTATAGGAAATGAAAGGCGCGGTATCTGTCACACTCGCGCTGTGGACACCTTAACTGGGCCGTAAGGGAGGGGAGGAAGGTGGGAGTGAAAGCGGAGAGAAAGACATAGCCATGTCAGTTTTTATAATTTTGAAAAATGCAATAACCTTAACTTCCGACGTGTGCCTGAACAAATTTTGACTACCTCATGCCATAAAACATGCTCTCTCGATAAGCTCGCGAGCAAATCGCCCCCCTCCCCCCCCCCCTTCCGCTAACCGCACTCGAGGCGAATGTGTCACCCGGCGGCCTTCTTTTTCCCGCGCGAGCTGGAGCAGTGGCAACCACAGAAGCCCAAGTGGGACGGGCAAGGTAGAGGGATTCTCGAAAGCCTACGTATTTAGCGACGCAGCAAAACGTACGTAAACCTGCCACAGCGTGGATTGTTACTGTGGTTTCGAAACAGAATTTGCTACAAATGTTTAATTGCAAACAGGCACTTAATTTGAAAAACTACGTAACCAAGTTAAAAATACGTATTTTTTGATGTTGGATTACACCGGTAATTGTACCACAGAAGCCATCTTGGCAGGTAAAAGAGCCTATGTTTAAAAAGAATGAGACACTGGCTTTCCTAAAGGAAACATGACACGTGCGTTGACTTCTCTTGCTGACAGAGTAAGGTAGTAATAAGGAGATAGTAAGAATGGATGGTTCGCGTGCGAAGATAGTCATCTTAATTAGTAATTGGCTCTCGCACGTATCCTCGATCCTTCTTTTTTTATTTATTCGGCACCGACCTTTTATAATCCGCGTTACCGGTCTGGAAAGGTTAATTTTTGTTTATTGATCAGCCTCGCTCGCAGTCCCGTCCGTGCTAAAGGAAACGAAGGAAGACAACAATTATATACTCGAATGGTAGCGTGTAACAATCGTAGCCAGACAGATAGATAGAGAACATTCACATTACGAAAGCATACAGGACCACTGTAACGAATTGGCTGCGAAGCACAGGTACCTAAAGGCAGCGACGATGGGCACGCAATTTTCTATTCTTCGTTCTGTAATCCTATGCGAGATTCGTACAAGCCCCGCTTTCTGACTGGCCTCGGTAAAAGCCGTTCGAAATTGGAAACGACAGCACTTAACCAAAACGGGGGCTTTTAAATTGAGCAACAACCGTTTGCCAACCCGCCATTATCGGACAGCGCTCAACTTACAACGCAACACCACGCGATGACGCAGAAAAAAGCGACGCCCACACTTCGACGCCATCGGGTAGGACATGCGACAACAGCACGTCACATCGGCCCGCCATCGGTTGCAGATGGTGGTGGTGAAAAACTTAATGCTCGGTCGCAGACGCGCTGTAATTAGCGGCGCTCAACGGCAGCTTGGGCAGCGACGCGCACTTCTTGATTGGTGCGCCCTCCAGTGTCACGCCACGCGAAGACAAGAAAAGTGAGCCGGCAGACAAAATGGCAGTAAATGAAAGCGATAGGGAAGCGAGCCAGAGGGCGGGCGAGAAAGCACTGCTCGCGTTCTGGCAACGCTAATCCTATAAGCGCGCGTTGCGATTCGCCTCTAACGGCAAGCGTAAACAGACGTCGGCCAGAAAATAATGAACGTCCGAACGTCCAACAAAACCGATGGCAAGAAACCGACCCTGCGTGATGCATCTTTTTTCTCAATTTTTCATTCCCCTGAAAATGGTCGCCTAAAATTCACACTGAGTGTCGTGAACCCGTTTATTCCTTTTATTTTTTATTTTACGCATTAAGCACAGAAAAAGCTTTGTCGAGATATTCCCTCACGTGCATTCTAGACCGCGTATGTTATATGCACCTGCAAAAACGAGGTCTCGGGTTCGGATATACGGCTGTGGCGGGTCCGTTTCGGTGAAGGCGAAACGGACCCTGTGTGCTGTGCGATGTGAGCGTACTTTAAAGAACCTCACGTTGCTAGATGATTATCCGGAAACCTCCCCTAACAGCATCCCCAGTAGTTGACATTAGTTGCTTCGAGAGGACAAAACCCATAACATATAATATTTTTAAATGTACTGCGTGGAGAGGAAATTGTCCCATAACTGCCCCACTTCTCCGCGGTCAACTCATTCGTGTCAGTCGAGAAGAAGGAAAAAAAGAGCGATTGCAAAAGTAGTTGGAAGAAAAGAAGGACTCCAGTGAAGGCTCTGAAAAAAAAGGCAGATAAAAAGTTTAAGGGTGTTTGTCGTAACCCGAATAAGGTCCACGCCGTGGAAATCAAGCAACCACGTAGGGAGCTTCCAGGGGTTGTGCTCGTTCTATCCCTAATTCGTTCAAAGCTTCAACGACCTCGAGCGATGCCTCAACGACTTCCCTAAAAAAAAAAACGCCACTTTCACTGGGGTCCCACCCAATCACCCGTCGTAAAACTGTTGTCTTGATAGGGACACCGGCTTCTTGTCTCTGTCTGCCTTCGCTAGCAATGGCGAGGCACAGCGCCGCGATGAAGGAGCTGCGCTTTATTATCGAGGAACTCCTCCCCATCTAACCCTACGACGTGCGGAGCTGCACTCCACGAGGAAAAGTTATACCTCAGAATCCTTGATCCGGCTGTCCCAGACTTGCTCATCATGTCCAAACACCTTCGCTCTGATGAGTTCCAAGAACTCCTTGGTCTCCCTACGGGTGGTCTTATGGGTGCCTCACGTACTTCAGACTGCTTGCGTCATTGCTACGTATACAGACCGAGCCTCTACCATTCTGCCTGCCGCCATGTTGGTGCTTGTTACCAGTGTCAACGTGTAAGCGCCTTACAACTCTCTTAGCGGCACGTTCATCAGCTCGCGCTAGTTTATGCGCCAAACCACTACGCTCATCTGTATCGATTTTTTTTTCTTGGAGGCCGTGCGTCACATTGTATGAAATTGCGAGGTTTTATTAGGCGAACAGGCAAAGGGCGGTGCAAGCAGAAGCCTATTGTAGACAGGAAGGAACCGTTGATCAGAACCGGATTTGAGTTCACGTGATTGGACTGTTATAAATGCATTTGGTGAAGCGTGGGCACCTAAAAAGGTCAATAACTACATGAGTACAGCGCGATACGACAAAACGGAGGGAGAAAAATGCGAATAAGGAATGGTGATTCTTTTCACAATCCCTGGAGGAAAAGAAAAATTGAGCTCGGCTAGGCCTGGTAATTCAAGCGAAAGCTTTGCTATGCTTGGTTATGTTGTGTTGCTTAGCTAGGTTAGACTCGTATTGATAACCTGGTTTACACAGCGGAAGTTTGATTTCTCCATAGCTGTCTGCGAACGTCAAAGAAACGCATCCGAAGCGCTGGTTCCCGCGCGCGACTTCTATACGGCTGTCTGCGAACTTCAAGAACACCCCACCCAGTCCCAGGAAGCGAGTTGGAGGGAAGCAGTAGGCAGGGACTGGAAAGCTGCGTGGTATTTTACCAGGTAATGTTGTATATTTGTGGAGACATGTACCGGTGTACGGATCAGGTCTGCCAGGTGTGCGAAGAAGAAGAAATAGTAGTTGTGCGAAGTAAAAGCACCGAAGCAGCAACTGAAGAAGCGATGTGCTGCCTGCTCCGCGCGCCGCACGTGCGAACACGAGGATGGCGCGCCGGCTGCTCGCGCCGCTCTTCAGGTCAAATTCCCGGCGCCGATGACCTTGGCTCAAAACGTTTACTCGCTGGCGTAGCTCAGCTGCTTGACCACTCAGCTGCGAAGCCGTAACACCCGAGTTCGAACGCGTTCTTCGCACTACGCTTCGATGGAGGCGGAACACAGAAGGCACCTGGGTGTTGTGCGATATCAGTGAGCATTAAGGATTGGCTGGTGGCAGAAATTAGACGGCAGCCCCTACCTACGATACTTCTCGCGCCCTTCTTTCACTCCCACCTTCCTCCCTTCCCTCATGGTACGGTTCAGACATCCGCCGAGAACTGAGACAAACTGAGTGCCTGAAAAGTAATTTTCAAATTTTAGAGAATATAAGATATCTCTTTGTAGCTTTAGTCGCAAAGTTGCACGGCAGTGGCAGATCAAGCTTGAACGTCTCGAATATATATACCTCATTGAAACTGTGTCACCACGGCCGGAGTCTCACCCGTCTCCCAGTTCAGTCTCTCAGCTGGACCACATATAGGCACCCGTGTGCTGTGCGATGTCAGCGCGCGTCAAAAAGCTCCAGGTAGCCGAAATTTTCCGGAACCTCGCACTACAACCGTCAAAGCCGGAGTCAATTTGGAACTTAAATCCTGTAAAGCCAAATTGAAATCAAACCGTTAACCACTGACTAACCTTGATCGCTCATACAGATCGAACTCAGTGTACAGGACTGGGCTAAGAAACGGAAGCCTGACCTCGATAGGCGCCATTAACGAAACAGAGGCAACAGACCGACGAAACACGCACACACAGAAAAGGAAAGCCGGATATCCTAGACGTGTAATCCGGCTCGCCGACTATTCGTTAACGAGGCCAAGCCAAGCCAAGTCACTCGCTAGGCGGGCTCAACGAGAGAGAAGACTGATCGATCTCTTCGCCGCTTTCTATGGACACAAGTGGATGAAGCCAATTAGGCAACGTGGTTCACTTGGTCTCTTTAGACATCGTGGAAGGAGGGAGGAAGTCTCGAGGAAGGGGAGATCAGTATTTCATTGTCGGAAACACAAGTGGCACACGAACGAGAGGATTTATTGACTCGGCCTGATTAGCAATGACGTGTCCTGCTCCACAGCACAAAGGAAAGAGAGAGAGAAAGAGAGGAGGGAGGTAAGGTGACGGCGATGATGGAAACAATGCTGGCCCGGTAGAAGTCGTCGGATAATTAATGGATCAGTAGGGCTAAAAAAGTAAAAATAACGGCTTTTCTCGACCTTTTCTCGACTTGAACACGAACCTTCTTTGGCTTCACCACTGACAATGGACAAAAGGAAGTTTCAGATTTGGAAACTGAAACGTTGCCCACGGGTGCCAGCAGTCGCTGTAGCTGTATACAGCTGTAGTCAGTGCTCCTTATTAATATACTGGCCTACTGACCCACTTACTGATTGAAAACGGTGTTCCATTTGACAGAAGGTAGGGGTCTAGAAAACTGATGCTCGCCATTGATGAAGGCGAAGATAGGGTATTGCAAGTCACGGACAGCATCCAAGGATCATTCTTTTCCCTTGCAGCTCTAATTATTAAGGCTAAATTACTGCAGATATCAATGGCTATACATATGCTATGAGCCTTATTCACGAAGACGCATTTTGCGTGGAAGTTGGCGCTTCTCCGAGGAGCAGCTCACCTTCTTGAGAGCGTTAAAATTCCTAGAATAAAGTTAAACAAAACCACTTTTTGGTTTCTGTGCACGCTGTATCGATTTCTAGCTTAATATCTAGTTGTGTCTCATAGATGTGTGAAAATAAAATAAAAAAATTCATTCAACTGGACAATCGAACCACAATCTATTTGCTTCATTTTGGCAACTTTAACTGATGTGTCTCAGTTTTATTTAGCAGCATTCTTTGCGGTTTAAGCCCATTCATGCTAATAAGCAAAGCAGTTAAGACACTTAACCATGCATTGGGAGTTCTCTTAAACTCCAGAGTGACAAGACAACAATAGTAAAGAACCGCCTAACGACTATTTATAGAAAAGTTTCTATCGGTATGAAATATATACAAATAATGTTGAGCCGGAAACTCAAAACAGCAAAGTTTTCGTTTCGAACAATCACTACCGGATAATGCTACTAATGTATGACAGCTAGAGCGGAGATAAATTACTTCGAGGCAGGCACTAAATTCCTTACAAGAGCAGAAGTGCCGCTATTCGTTTCTCTTCTGTATCCCCTGCTACCTCATTTATAGTTGCTAGCTAATTTTACCTGCGTTCATGCCCGGTGACATCGTTCGATCTGAATTACAGCTTCCTCTTGCAGATCTGTGATTTTTCTGACATTCAGTATGTTTTTCAATTAAGTGTGAAATATGTAGAAAGTATGCTTCGACAGCCGCATTTCATAATTAGATCACGTAGCCTATGTTTGTAACCGACCATTTACTACATGATCTACAACATTATATAGTGTATTCCGCTTTCAGTGTTAAAAAGTATTGTAAACTCCCTTGGCTACACCACACTGTGGTATGGTATAACCAGAGTAATTCGGAGTACTCAAGGTATAAGTGCTGAAAGCCGTTGCGCAGATTACCAATGGTTTCTGACTAATTCTATCTTACGAGACCCGCTGAAAACTATTTGGTAGCATTCAGCGCTTTGTTCCCATTTCGACGTTTCTGAAACATTTTGTGCCAGGCCATTATGGAACTTTATCGTAAATACTTATGAGAAATTTTCGTTTCAGTAAAAATAAGGTTCATTATATTTCCACAGGATGTCTTCGACCAAAGGAAGTTTAGCGCATACCTCGACGATCAACAAGTTATGGGAAGAGAGCAAGGTATCATTATATCCCTTTTTATCTTTAACATTTTATCCCCAAGTGCCTATTGCTGCAAAACTTAATATAAACTTAAAATATTTAGATGTAGTGCTATACATATAGCCGGCTCATACCTAGGTCCAATAAATCTTTTACCGATCTTAATGAAAACGTTTATGAGCTAGACACTCTACTGAATGCTTATAATCTTAAAATTTCCTATATAGGTGAGTAATAAATGTACGCATATATCATGTTATTTTAACGCCGCCGTTAATATAGATTTCCTTACTATTAGTATTCTTAATTTTTTCAATGGCTCGGTAATATTCTACGCAGCGTTACAGTTGAGCTGCAGTGCTCAGTGCTAAAAATGTTGCTTTCTCTGCACTTTTTTCTTTTTTTTTCTTGCTAACTGAGCGCATGCGATGACTAATCATGCTTGGTCTGTACATGTGTAAACGCTGTTCCTTTGTCAGCCGGAGTCTACCGCACTGAAGCTCCCTGGAGGCTTCGGGGACCGGATTTTTCGTTCTCCTGTCTATGTTAAGGGAAACAAAAGAGTAATTGTTATGATTATCATCTGCAACGCTGAAATAAATGGATATGTACACTAGAGCGGGCCAACAGTTTTCAGAAAGCCTTGGATCCAGTTCCTCGTAACTCCTAGCGCAGTACGCGGAAGCAAGGAGTACCGGAAACGCGTAAGTCTTCGAAGTCTAGACACATGGTGCAAAACACCGGCTCCTACTAAATAACACCGGGAACCACTCCGCGCATCGGAGAAAACATAGCGGGGGAAAAAAAAATGAGACCCGTTCTCATTAAGACTGGACAGAGTGCTTCCGCACGACAACCGGAATGGAAGTAGGAAAGGTCAACACCAGGAAAGACTATTCCCTTCTTTTTTTCCCGAAGTTCCGAAGGAACACCGCAACAGACACGACACAACTCAAACAAGCTCATTTTCTTTCGCTTCTGTTTCCTTGCAGACCGTCTTTCTCGTAAGATGTGCCCGCTATCCGATTCAATGGCACTGTACTACTCAATGAGATGGCCCCGACGAAAATGGGAGGAAATTGCCCGCACTAAAGAGATAAATAAACGGATCAAAATAAAATTGCGGAGAAAACAAAATGAAGGATGCGTTAGCACTTTGCCGAGCCAAGACCCTTTGATCAGACAGAAAGAAGAGGCGTGAGTGGAAAAGAAAAAAAAAATGGCATCTTGATCTTCTGAACAAACGACCCCTAATTTCCTGCGCGAACCATGCCCTGACTGCGACCTAAAAAGAGCATACCCATCTAGAAACGCGGCGACGCTGTGTGAATGATACCCTTATTTGCGCTTCCAGGCGCAGTTCAGGAACGCATAATTAGTGTTCTTATTGGAAATGTCAGTGATAGAAGAAGCAGATGTACCGCACACAGCAAAATATATCTCATAACGTAATCAACGTCGTATTGCAGAGTATCACGCAGAGCACATAAATGAAATCGTACGTCAGATCCATTACTTCCTGAAACAAGTATCAAAGATACAGCGAGAAGAAAGGGCAGTTCTCTCTTTAATGTTCCACCGGATGATCAAACAGTCGCATTCCTTTGTAGCCTGCGCTTGAGTCGCTCAGCTGTGCATCGATCTCATACACTGTGTTGAGTGACAATAATTGTTCAACTTCTATCCAATTCGGTTCTTTTCTTTTTTCCAAACCATGCTCACGTACATAACGGTAAAAAAAAAAATGACTAGAATGATACTGCGCGAGGTGTTACTTTGTTATGTTGTATAATGCTATGTTTGGTTTGGTTTCGTTTCGTTTGTGCGGTTGAAAGACCCAAAGCGACACGGGTTGACGGCTGCTGTAGGGGAGTGATAGTTATGCCCACCTGGGATTCTTCGACTTAAGCTGACAGCGTGCAGTCGACAGGCGCATTGCTTTAGCCTCCATCAAAACGCTTGCTTCGCAGCCCTATTTCTATGCAGTTGATCGATCTAATCACTGAACCGCTGCGTAAGAGGTATAGTTTTATGTTTATGTTAGGTTATGTTTTGCTATGTTACGCGACGTTACGTTGCATTACATTGTGTTGTATAGGATTTATTATATCGGAGCTATTCACAGGCCATGAGAGATACTGCCGGCAAAAAAAAAAAAAATTTCGACCACCCTAACGTGAACCGACAATTCACAGTACGTGGGCATTGTCACATGTCAATTCTATCAAAATACGGATGCCGCGATCGGTGTTCGAGGCTTAGCAGCTGCTCTCCACTGCCTCCTAGCTGCCTCAGAGGGTTGGTACAATTATTAACACGGAACAAGACGACACATGCGCGCCGCGCTTGATTTCTATAAAATCCACGCCATCATATATTTTATCGGTTTTTCTTGGAAAACAAATGCAAGGTTTTGGGACCCTTTGACGGCGGCTCGGTGGGTTCTCGGCAGCATCTGGAAGATTCGAGTTCGATCCTGGTCGCGGAAGTCGCGTTCCGATGGAGGCGAAACGCATAGTGCGATGTCAGTGCACATTAAAGATTCCCAACATGTTGAAACACTCCACTATATTGAGTTCCTCATTGTCGCCCATAGCCCACCAGAGGGTGTCCCGAGTCGCTTTGGCAAGTCATACCCTACAGACCAAAACAAACAGAAAGTGTTGAGCAAGGGATACGAGAAATAGGGGCGGTAGGCTTCTCCCCGAACGGTCCTTTGTTCTGCGTCCTGATTTCTGGACATACGCATCGCAGAAAAATATGACGAAAGCATCCTTCGCGTACACGTAGTATCTCGGGGCTTCGAGAGGTGGCTCCCCCTCCCTCTAATTGGGGGGGGGGGGGACAAAAACAAACATGTTTTTTGTTTTCCTCACACCTGAATAGCCAGATGACTTGAATACGCTTTAACAGAGTGATTACCTGGGAGAGAAAATACCACGCAAATACACTCGCTTGCTCTTTCTTTCAATGCCACAAGTGCCACAAGTGCCATAATTGCAACGTAAGCCACCACGTTTCCTGAAATGAACATCGACTCAAAACGGGAAGATCGAGTGATAGGTAACCAAATAAAACACGGATTGATAAATTTTGCCATTGGGAGCCTATGAAAAGTAAAGGCAGAGGTAACCAGCAACTAAATTGAAGACATCCACGCGTCGATGCAGAGGTAGCAACGTCAGCGTCCTAACTGCAGCGGGTGTTAACTACGCTAAGACGATGGGAAGATGGGAAAGTTCTCTAATGAAGCCTGGCAAGAAATAGTGCAATAAACGGGAAAAGGCATTCTTTGGAATAGCACCGGAGCTCCATGGGGTAAACAGCTTTACATACGGAAAATTCCAGCAAAGCCAGATTTAACTGCAAAAACAACAGGCCGGAACCAAGTTAAAAACAAAATTATATTACGTAAGGATATTCGGAGGCCGCGGGTTCTATTCTTCCCATTGGCGCGTTGTTTATCTTTGTACCTTGTACTTATTACATTTCTCCCTAAAATGTTTCAGCACTAACTCAGGTCAATACCAAAAAAAAAAAAAAAAAATACATCCCTACTCTTTCCTTGGCCTCGCAGACCATGGGCTTCTTTCATTCGTGTATCACGAGTCCTTCATTTCTTTTTCAATTTTCTGCCATATAGTAAGGTGTTGGTGAACGGGACTGAGCGAGTTGGTTCAAGTATAGTGCAAGCATAGCGTACAAAGTGAAATGACGTCTAGTTCTGTTTTGTCCATGTCTCATCTTTGTGCTGTTTGCAGGAGGTTAGGCCTGCCCCGTTCATGGCAACATCCAGACGTTGAGTGCATGTCTCGGTTTGATGTTCCCTCGAACAGGCGTTTCCTGGCTCCATTTCCAGAAATACCAAGGGTAAAGACAGAAAGGGGCATAAGCACCACTAGGGAGGGACCGTCTACGTGACACGAATGTGCACAGAGCTATGCGAAGAGACCGTGCACAAAGGGCATCTTTGTCCCGTGCGATCCGGTTTCTTATTTGCTCGACGGCTGCCAGGGGGAACAAGACAACACAGTCTATAGGCGGCACCAAACTGAGGGTGACTCAAGGTATTGCGCAGGGTGGGTGGGCTATTTACATTGCAGGCCTCCCACGTGTGCGGATATCCTGAATGCAGCACAACAAATTAGATCCCCATAATGTCCCAAAACTGAGCCATTCGCAGTAGAGTAGCACTGAAGGATGGAATATGCCTTACATTCGAAACTTGTATAGCAAGAAATTAGAACAACGTGGAATTTCGAAAAGCGACCAGACTTTGAGACCCACATCCCTTGAAGCGATGGGGACTGTGCCCGCCACCACATGAGCCAAACA
Source organism: Amblyomma maculatum (assembly GCA_023969395.1). Lineage (NCBI taxonomy): Eukaryota > Metazoa > Arthropoda > Arachnida > Ixodida > Ixodidae > Amblyomma > Amblyomma maculatum. The sequence goes on along the minus strand of JAJIZL010019966.1, from coordinate 185,621 downwards.
TGCTCAGGCAGCAACACCACAAAAGCCAGAAGAATAGGTGCCGGTCCTTCCCACGCCCAACGCTCGCATAGAAAAAACGCACGCTATGCGTTTCCACGCGCGTGGAAAGAATGGCGAATCAGGGGAGCTTCCACGTATTTGACACCTTTCAAGCGAAAGGTGACAGTCCGAATGGGGATGTAAACATTGCGAACGAAGTTCCTTCTTCTCGGTGCCCAGGAAAATGACAGCCAAAACAAGTGAAAGTTCAGAGCTTACGCAGCCACTGTTTAAATTTTCTAGCTTTATCCGCGAAACCCATTCGATTCGTTTACCAGCTAATTATCCATCTCCAAATAATTCCGTGCAGCGCTGACAAGAGCATGTGATCAGTTTCGTCCCATCTATGTCAAGGTGAGCCCCTAAGCGAAATTTTCACCCAGTCCGCATAGTCAACAGACTGCACATGTAAAGCCCACGATGAATGTGAAGTGCCCAAATATGATAGATCTCATGGAGACGTTTGTCCATGAGACCGATATATTGTCAATATTAATTATGCATATTTCTAGCTTGTATACAGTTTTATCATCTTTCTTTATACTCTGAACTGGGGCTTCTAAAGTAATTTGAATAAATTAATTAATAAGCTTTCTGGAATTCCCGCAGAAAGTACAGGTTAATGGTCATACACTAATCCGAATTTTATTCCTGGACTGACTAGACTATGGACTGACTGCAAACAGCTGACAAATAAAATCCATAGTTGTTCCGCAGAAAATTGATTGCCTTATAAACTGCAGGCGCGAAGGGCGTCGCCCTTGCCCTCCGAGTGAACTTTGCTCTATAAGGACGCACCTTTCGTCTGCCCAGGAAATGACACCCACAACTCTCTCAATTGTGCAACAAACTCCGCAGGTTAACGCCCTTCTCTAATCGCATCCCTTTGCGCAAGGCACCGAAATGTCCGCCGGTGTCAGCAACATATCCCCTCCGAGGACCATCGGGACTTAGGCCTCCCAAGTTGTACGCGGGGCAATCCAGGCACAACGTGGCCAGCGGTGTTCTAGTCGCACTTGCGCCGAACGCTGCACCGTACACCTGCCTGCCCGGGGCAGTTTCCGATGCCCGATAAACGTCGGCCGGCCGAGGTGGGCCAAGAAAGCCCCAAAGCAAACAACAAGCGCCCGGCGAAGGTAGAGGCAAGCGGGGAAGCAATCAGACCGGCGGCGACGGAGAAACTCTTTCGCAAACATGGGAGGAGCCTCAACGGTGGCAGCTATGGGAAGGCCCACCTGCAAACAAGGGAGAAAGGGACTGCCTTTCAATACTGACGCCACCTTCCTCCCCCTCCTTCACTCGCCTTTCCCCAATGCGTTTATTTCCTGGCCTTGTCTTGTTTGAAGATGAGCGGACATCCGAAGGTCGCGTACAGGAAGGAGCAGATTCGAACCCTTCTGTCCCACAAGACAGTGGCGGAGGAGACGGCGATGATGGCAGATTCCTTCTAAAGACAGACGCTCTGTAAGGTGTACTGCATTCAGCTTGGTGATTCGCGGTCGCGTTGGAAAGAGTGCTGAGACACGAAGAGAAGAAACAACACAACACAGGTGCTGTTTAAGAAAAATGATCCAGGATAACCATCGGTGTAACCAATGCTTTGCGAGAAGGAGACAGGGAAGAAAGATGAAGGGAAGAGTGTGAAGCCACTCAAATTTAATAAGAATAAACGCTGTATTTCAGCAGATACCAAGAACAGTCAAACGAAGAAATAATCTTAGATGTCGGTGCCAACGTATCGCTTAATTAAGTACGAAAAGCGGCCATCCACATTGACTTTTGGGCAAGGGCAGCTACAATCGAGCACCGTCAACAGTCAGGCTTAGACTGTCTACTGTAACGATATGTGATGACTGAAAAGATATGTGATGACTGCAACGATATGTGATGCGAGACTAAGAGCGCATAGAAAGCAGGGCGTACACGGAATTTCCTAAGTAGCGGTCATTAGTGCAAGGCTTTTTTAGAGGGTGAATCAAATCTATTATCATGAAGAGCTTCAGATGGCGCATCAGCATGTAAGGCCCAAAATGATAATAGAGCAGGCCTGTGAAAAGCTTATGAATGGTGCGGCCACTCCACTACCACTCCCGTTAGAAAGGGTAGAAAGCAAGAACAAGCTTTAGGGAAGTTGTGAAAGCTGCAACCAGTTATGCATGCCCGAAAAGGGAAGAATACGGAAGGAGAGAAAGCTGCTACAAAGGGAGCACTGCAGGTCAATACAACTGTGTAGCGGCACAACTATCATGGAGCTCCATGATGAGTATACGTAACGGATGACTGAATAAACCAATTCGATTTCATTCGATTTTACGGCCCGAAATACTAAACTCTGGAGCTAACGAAGTCGTTTGCAAAATTATGGAAAGGATGGAGCGTTAACCTACCATTTTACACTTGGGTTACTGTACAGCCTGATATGCAAGGCCGTAGTGAGGATAGCAGTCTATTAAGAATGTATAACAGGGTTAAAGGCGTGGCGTCAATTCGAGGAAGGCGGAATTGCAAGACGGGCTTGCCGGTAGAGAATTCCAGCGCTACTGCAGAACAGCGCTCCGATCAGTCCCGCCAGACGGCTCTGAGCGGAAGTGTGCAGCTCGCGCAGGGCCGAAGGCGCGAGCTGTGTTCCGCGTTGCCACCTAATATACGCTCAAAATGTAGCTCGCGCGCTACCACTGGGTGATATGGTATCGGCCACCAACTCAATCATATACTGACGCACAAAGTCCCCGCACTGTAAAACAAATTTCATAAGTTTCTGGCAGAATAGTTCGTAATTAAGTTACAAAATGGGTGGTGACGTGGAAACTCGAGACTTCTTTTAATTATTACGTCCGCATTTTTTTCGTATATTGAATGCGAAGCACTCAATACATTGACAACTTTCGTGCGGTGTATTTGCTATAACGCCCCTATGGAATGTTCGCAGCGAGTCAACATGGGTGCCGCTATATGTGGTAGGTCAATTCCCAATTGAACACTCATTTAAACCAGTCTTTCCTAACTAGTGAGCCCAAATTGAATAGTCGCATCAAATTGGTTCACCTAATTGGAACTAAAATATCTCTGTGACATTTGCATATTAGACAAAACAAGACAAAATTAAAACGGCTCTATAATGAGAGCTACTAGCAGCGAGCCATGCTTAACTGCAATAATCAGTTGCGGTAACAAGTATAATAAAATAACTATGACATATTGACAAGTCTCCTAGCCCTGGCAACAGAGTACGAGAATTAAGTACATAAGCGAGAAATAGCGTTACGTACTCTAACTGCAGGAACTATGAGACACTGATGATGCTACTTTGTGCATGTTGTACCTTTTATGCCTCTGCTTTTGTAAATCGTCATCATCTATCGAAGCCAGGCAAAAAGAACAAAAATAATAATTACACGGACCTCCTACATTCAAGAAACACGCAGTCCGTATTACCCTCGTGAAGCGCGCGTTCTTTTAAAAATCTAATGTCATTCCTCTGTATTGCTTTCATTTAGCTAGCATTATTGTACAGTGCCTCTCTGTATTTCCTTTCTACAGAGACGGAATGCGTTTTACACCTACGTCTTTTGAGATCACTCAAAGCCTCCGGCAACAATGTACCAGCATGCGCACCCACTTACTCGCTCACTAAATACCAATCACACGTTCGCTGACGCGTAGCTCAGACGAGCACGAAAGCTACCTCGCGTGACTGTGCGAAGGCGTCAGACGGGACGATAACAAGCTCTGTGTTCTCAGTTCCCGATGTTACGACAATGTTGAGGCAATAATTAAGGGCACTGCGACATGTGGCTTGCTTTCACGTGAGTCAGGCTTGCGAAAGTGCTGAACTAAACGCCATTTCATCCGGTCATTTTGCTAAACCTTGCGCAGCAAGAAAGACAAATCACCAGGAGTGCCCTGTGAACGGAAATTCCATTGCTTTGCCCGGAAATCTAGCGAGTTTTTATTGGCTCTCACTTTGCTGAAGAAACATCGTTACATACTCTCACGCCTTCAGCAGTAGCCTTTCTCTTTTTAAGGAGGCGGGGACGCAGGTAAAAAGGTGGAGGGGGGGGGGGGGGGGGGCACGTAGGTTTGCCGTAATAGTCCCCCAGGTGAAAGTCGAGAATTCTGAAAGTTTCTGCGTCCTACAAAGGGTTAAGGTTACTGGTTATTGAAGGCAACGACACCCTAACATTAACCCTTTGTGCACCTTTAACGTCAGGAAACTTGACACTTTGATAACTGGTCATACGTTGTAGCGAGCTGCCAAACCAACGCCGCAATTTTACGTGAAGTATTACTGCCAAACAAAGGCCGTTTATTATGGCCAAGGCACAACCAAACGTTCCCGCTACGAAATATCGACCATATCACTGCACTAAGAATGCCCGCTTTCTTTTCCTTTTGCATTGCCCAGAAGTCTCCTGCACGCGGCTACTTACTGGATCAGAAAGGTTGCACACGTTTCCTCTCCAGGAAACGAAACCACTATACCAGTCAGCCTTCCTTCGCTTAACCAAACGTGACTGTTGCCAGTCAAAACACGACTAGTTCCTGCCTGGAATCGAGAAGGGGGAGAGGGTGCCGCCGCAGGAACGCTGCCAAACAGCCTGACACAAATGGGGCGAAACGCGTTTCCGTATACGCGCAGACCCGTTTCACAACGGAAAGCACTCTGATAGAAACTTTTTCCCTTACTGCAGTGCACATTTTGCAATCGTTACACCTTTTTCTTTTCTTTTATACTCTCATATACTCTGCCTGTTGTGAATTTGAGAAATTGAATGTACCAGGCCCTTTCAATACGTTGAGAGTGAGCCATTACATTAGGGCGATTTATATCTCCGCACGAATATATAGTTCCGTGCACTGGCACGGCATTATGCTCGGAATGCCGCAGGCCCTCGCCTCACTAGAGAACTATATAAATTTTACCAAACCCAACGGAGTAGAGTGCCCTTCCGGCCGCCAGTAATCGGTGGTAATTCAAGTGAACACCGAACAAAATGTGACAAGAGTTGGGCGAAAGTCAATCTTATTGAAGAGTTTTGAAACAAACTGATACCAGCGCAAGGATGCAGAATAATGCATAAGTGAATTACGATGCCGTTGATGTTTGTTGTTGCTGTTGTTTTGTGCGCACATGCTCTTTTGCTCGTTTTACTTCGTTTCAATACGAAATAAATAGGCCGACTGAACCTTTTTCTAGCGAATATAAAAAAACGTGACCATGCATGACGATAAACGGGAATATCAGAATGTAACTGCGGATCCCCTTTGGGGAAAGGAAGCCTTTAGGGATTCAAGGGGACTTCTGGGGGAGTGTTTGTTCTCCAGCGAATTCATTTCATTCGAAGGCTGCAGTTACGAACCAGTCGGGAATTACCGAAGGTTTGATGAAGGGACGAGAGTTGCTTCGCTAGCGGCTGACATTTCTGCCACAACATAAGTAAAAGTACCATAGGCTGTTATGGAGAGGAGATGGGAGTGCTGCGCTTCGCGGTGGCCACTTTTCGATGGAGGGTCAAAGCAAGGCACCCGTGCAGCCCAATACAAGACTGTACCGCCGTTGCATATGAAGCGATAGGGGAAAATGTATGCGATACGATATACTCAGCCTGGAGCATCAGCGCTCATGCCAGCATCCACGCTGACCACGGTTCTCGAAAGTGGCATGCCTGACACGTCGCGTGTCCCTCAAGCCCGGTACGAAGCAATTCGGTAAAAAAGCAAAAGAAGCTGTGAAAAACTTAAAACGAAAAGAAGGCTGAACCAACCTGTCCGGCCTCACCGGTGCGACAGGTTTCGCGTGGCAAGGCCACGTGGCGAGGTCGTTACAATGAACAAAAAATCAATCGAAAACATTGCAGTACAGCCGTAAAATCCACGCACGCGGTTCTCACGATACTGTCGATTTCCGCGAAATGGAACAGAACTCCGAAGTCACGGCGTTTGTGTCCCAGAACAGAGGTCGCTCGCTCACACGCTTGGAGTCTCGGGGAAAGGAAGTTTCGATCTATTTTCCCTCATCGGGAAAACGGCGCTAAAAGGAAGAACAAGGTTGGGAAAGGTAAAAAATAAAAACGCACTGAAACATTATGCCTCGGTATACACGTACCCACCTTTACGTCCTTGACGAAGCCTTGGTGGACACCAGAAAAAAATAAACCGAAAGAAAAAGGGCCCATTCGAAGTGGCACGGACACGTGTGTGGCCCCGCCTCGACCGAGAACGTCACGTACGCCTGTAATCGACGCATCTGAGGCAGCAGCGGAGCGGGCCAACCGACTTCGAGGCTACGAGGGAAGTGTTTTTGTGCCTTTGATAACGAAGGTGCGGCGTAAAATGTAAGTCGAAATCAGAATCGCTGTTTATTCTTGTTAAGTGCACTGATGCCGTGAAGTTAGGGGGGAATGAGGTCTTCTGTATAGTACGGGGAGTGTACCATGACTTCTTCTATGAGGAATTAAAACAGCCACAGAAGTAAGCACAAGTCAAATGCACATCCAGCTCATATGCTGGAGGTGGGGGGTTCGTATCGCTGGACACCTGCCGGTTTTAGAGCGGATACACAGCATTCCCCTGAATGCTTGCTCGGGTTTCGATTGGCCGAAAATCTTGAGAAAATATGGACTCTTCATCACCATTATTATCCACACTATACCCACCACAGGCAGAAAGCCTCTCCCATCTTCCGCCGATTAACCTGCACCCGCTTGAGCCCTGCAAAATTTTTAACCTCATCCACCCACCTGACTTCCTGCCCCCTCTTCTGTGCTTTCCTTTCGTTGGAATCTAATTTGTAAATCTTAGTGACCATCGGTTATCCTCTCTTCGCACTACATGCCGTTACCCTGCCCAATTCTGCTTCTTGGTTTCGACTACAATGTCATTAACTGGAGTTGTTTCTCTGACCCACTCCGCTGGCTTCCTATCTCTTTACGTTACACCTATCGTTTTTCGTTGCGTAGCTCTCTGCGTTGTCCTCAGTTTAAGTTGCATACTTTTCGTTAGCCTCTGATGTTTCTGCTTCACAGGTGGGTACCGGTAAGACTCATCTGTAGCCAAGCTATCGTACGCTACTAAAATCAATTCATCGTCATTGGTAGGCCTGCCGCAATAGCCTAGTCGCTATTAAGTTCGAGTGTGTAAGGTGCAGAGCAATCTATTTTCGGCAGTGTCCACTGCATTGCGATGAAGGCGACACGCAAAAAAAAAAGAAAAAAAAAAGAAAAGCGCGCCATGACGGACACGTCTGGGCACATAAAGGACTTGACGGTGGTCTGAAATAACTCAGAGACCTGCGGGAATCGGATTTCGTGGCCAAAAAGCGGTTCCGGGACGTTAAACATCCCACATCTTAGCACTTACATTCAAAACAGAAGTTGATCGCCAGGAACTAGCTTTCGAACGACGTAACGATGCAATGGAAAGAGTAGTACGTCGACCAACATTGGCCCATACGTATACGGCTATATTCAGAAGCATGTGTCTCCGGACAACAACGTCTTTCAACAGCAAGCGCACGAGGTTTAACGGCCTTTGCACGCGGACAGTGAGAGACGTTGTTTTAAGGGCTGTGTACTAATTTCGACCAATATGGGGCTTTTTAACGCGCTCTGGCAATTAACTCACAGCGTAATGACATGTTTTACGTTTCATTGCCATCTAAACGGAGACATCGCGGCTGGGATTCAACCCCACGACTTAGGGCTCAGCGGCTAAAAGCCTGAAGCCACAGCGGCATACTACTACGCTGAAGTTCTCTGCCCCTCACAAAGAGCCATAGATAGAGCTGTTTCAAACACTTTTATTGAGACAAAGCAATTCCCGAAAGGGGAAATCAGCACTACCAGCTCTGCGCGCATGTATTTCATCAGTGTCGTGGGAAATAGAACGGGCAGCAATGAAGGCAGCAATGAAGTCTCAACGGGAGAGCACAGAGTGGAAAAAATGTACAGTCGTGAGCAAAAGTGGTATGCTACACTCAGCCTGTGGTGGAGCTCGGGAGGACTGCGGTGCGACTTCATCTCGCAACAGCTATCTGAGATCGAGACGATAGTGGTGGTGGCCCATTTTATCCACATGCATGTGTCACTACCGCTGGCCCTGTCGCTGTCTCTAGATATCCTATAGATGCAGTTTTTCCTGTATCCGTCACCGGCTGAGTGTTGTATACAACCTTTTCTCACGACTGTCATCATCATCATCACCCTGATTATGCCCACTGCAGGGCGAAGGCCTCTCCCATATTTCTCCACTTAACCCGGTTCTGTGCTAGCTGCATCCACTTGACCCCTGCGAACTTCTTAATCTCATCCGCCCACCTAACTTTCTGCCGTCCCCTGCTACGCTTTCCTTCCCTTGGAATCCAGTTTGTTACCCTCAGCGACCATCAGTTATCCTCTCTTCGCACTACATGTCCTGCCCATGTCCATTTCTTCTTCTTAATTTCTACTGGAATGTCGGTAACTTGAGTTATTTCTGTGGGAATGTGTACCTTCACTGCCGCGGTGCTGCCATCGGCAACGATGGGCACGGTACGCTTCCGAAACAATACTGTGGCTCTGGAACCAAATGGTCACTCGCAGGAAATCCGATCGTTCTTCTGTAGGGGGAAGCTGAAACCGCGTACCAAAAAACAAAAAGATCTTGGCGATTACCAGACAGGCCGAGTTTACGCAATATATGTACCTGCACAGCACGCGCATGTCGAAACCTGGAGTGTATCGTTCGGTTGACGTCACCATGCAGTACGATGCAGTTTGGAAATTAGAGATGGCGTCTTTTGCTTTTGTTCGCGGTAGTACAGATTATTAAAGCAGTAAACAGGCAATTCGTGAAATGAGAGATGAAAACGGGACGCGAAATGTTAACTATCGAGTCCTAAATTTGGGTACATGTTTCCGTATTTTCAATGACCAGAAACACATTAGTGTACATGAATCGCCGCGTGGTATTTACCAGTGATCAATCAATAATTTATCCATTGAATTTTTTTCGCCTGTCTTGTTCTACGCTTCGAAAACCGAGCGATGGCTGTAATAGCGCCGTACAGGTCGTGAGAGACGCGATATGTTTGCGGATTTTTCCGGTTGGTGAAAGAGGCTGGCTTTGTCAATGTAGTGACTAACAGAGATCACGCAGCAATTATAATGGCGTCTTTTGCAGCCCTCAAGCAAAATATATGCAACACAGACATCATAGCCTTTGCTGGGCAGTTCAAAACTGAAACTGCAGCAGATGAGTGAAGAAATTTTATATTAAGTTATTTAACGGTCATATGCGAATAACACGTGTTGATCATTATAGTAACGTCTCAAGCATATTTACCGCATATAAAACACGCTATCAAAATTAACTCTATAATACTCTTTAATTCTCCGTGACAAGAAAACTTACCACAACAAGCAGATGTACGCGCATTTTCAGAAGGAGCGTCTCAATGTCCAGCAGCGATGCCTCAGTTGTATGCGGTACGGAATGCAGAAGCCATAGAACTGAGTACAATGAATAACTATGCGCAACCTTACTTATACGCGGATATGAAAGCAACACTTCTTTCACACTAGTCATTTCAGTAGCAGGCTTCCCGCCTTATTATAAAATTTCTTCAAGACACAGATCTGACCTTCTCGCGTTGACAACAGCAATTGATGGTCATTATGGGTTACTTCCTGTGTCCTTCCACGACGCAGATATGTGTTTCAAATTATCGAGCTCAACCTAAAAAGTGTCATTAATGTGGAGCTATTGCAGCCGTAATAATTGCAAGGCTAACCATACCTGTTTATTCCAATAACCACAACTCAGTTCAACTCGTGATCGGTGCCTCCATGGTGGATGCCCACCAGCGGGAAAACCACGACGCCGCTCAATACCCTCCAGGAAGAATGTCATTGCGTTCGAGTTCTCAGCTGCATTTCCTTCGTGTGTGTGCGTCAGTTTCTTTTTTGTTATCTCCAGCCCGACGTCCACCGGCGGTCGAGGCAGGGGCCCGATTTTTTTGAGCGGCCGAGAGGTCGTTTCACAATTTGTCGCCTATAGGTGGTGCTCTGTGAATCGTCATTACTCATCACTGTATGGAGTAATCAGCGCTTTTACTCTCTCACGGCGCCAGTGGTACGATGGGAAGGTAGGACCCCACATTTCTCAAGTGAACCAAGAGGTAAATGTTTCAGTTTGACTCGTGTGAGTGGCACTCTGTGATTGGTTCTTCGTGGTCACATGATCTCTATGGCATCATAACTTTCTCGCTAAATCGCGGACTGAGAGGCCTTTTCAAAATTCGATTTTTGGCGGCGGCGCTCTGTGTCTGGTAATTCGTGGTCACGTGACCTGCGTGACGACATCGCCGATCAACCAATCACGAAATTTCATCGCTCACAAGCGGCGAGTTTTTGGCGTGACGAGAAGTCTAATGTGGCCGGATTAAAAGAAATACTAAGATGCGGAGCTCTGTCATGCATCAAACTGGAGACTTAAGCGCGGAAGTAGTACACGCCAACACGAGGTGGCCAACGCTGGTCCATGGGAGAAGAAAGAGTGCCGGCGCACTCGTTTTAAGTAATGCGCTCTATGCGACAGCCCCACTTACGTAGATGAAAAATCAATGCCATTCAATCAATGCCAAATCAATGCAAAAATCAATGACAACTACAAAGGAAAGGTCTTCTTGATGTGAAACGACGGCACGACTAGTCACGCAACGAGGGGCACCAGCGCTGTGAGCAATGGAAAGACGGATTCCCCCCAAATGGATCGGATCATACTGCCAGCAAAGTATCCGTTAGAGCGTATGACGTCACAAGTGGAAGCAATTTCCCCACTAACATCCGTCTCCACAGGCGTAAGCGTAAAACTTGGCTCAGAGAAGAACCGTGATGCACATGCTATGAATAGAGACACTGGATTTCTCCGTCCAAGGTCAGGAAAAGAAGGAGCTAAAATCAATGAGCAGAAAATAGATGATGTAGCCCCTAGGTGACTAACCCCGCCCCACGGTGATTTTCGGAGCTGGCGTAGCGCCGTTTAAGGCGTCAATGCAAGAAAAAAAGAACAGCAAAAAAGCAAGCAAGCGTGATAGTCATTGTGACGTCAGTGCAAAAAAGTAGAATTCGAAGACAAATGGATCTCAGGCCGCCGGAATAGGGACTCGGCGCCATCGGAGAGAAGAAATAATGCCCACGCCTTTGTCTTTCAGTCTTTTTTCAAGGACGTAACCGTGAGGCTAAGCGAATAGTGAGGTTGACATAAAAATAAAACAATGAGACGCTGGTTCAAGAAAGAATTGGAGAAAACAAGAAAAACACGTCGTATTCATCCTGTGAATCTTGGTGCTCCATGCATGAGAAAAAAAAAAAGCGGAACTTCGCTCTGAACTTCCTGGAAACCCTGCCAATACTAATCAATCGGGATTTATGCAGACGCGTGGGAGCATAGTGTTGTCATGAACCGGCTCAGTACAAACGACCGAGCCTTCATCGAGAAAGAACAAAATGCAACCAATTGTCTAGGGCAGACGCGACGGCGACGCTAGTCTACGCGGACGAGGGAATGAGGAATACAAAGCGGAGATTTGCGGCGGGAAAACAGGGAAAGCCGGGAGAAGCAAGGAAATAGAGGCCCCCTCGTCTCACTGGTCTTCCGTCGATACGAGATGACCTTGCGTCTTGTGCAACTGAACAGCGAGACCTATCACTGGAACTGTGGAGGAATGACTGCTGAGTCGGAAACAGCGCCACCCACGCAGTGACAGGGCCAAATGGAAATTACACACTTAAGCAGGACGGGTGTGAATGTCACGGCTACTTGCCTTCCTTGCACTCACGTGTTCCCTGGAGGGCTCTACAGGACATGCCAGAAACTCGAGAACAAAGTTGGTTTAATTGGTGTTACATAACAGCCGTCCCCTTTATGGGACGTAGCATAAAAAGGCAAAGGACAAAGAACGAAGACCTTGTGTCCCGTTGCAAACTAGCGTCTTTCGCCAGAGTCACCACGTCGTTACTGTTCATCGAGTACATAACAAGTATCAACTGGCGGAACTTACTTTAGTGTCCCAGGACTACCAATTAATTTTGTACTGAAATGTGATTTAAGGGGATGTAATTTGACGTCAGACTTGGCTAGTCCTCGTCATGTATTTCTTTTCTCATCCAATATAATGATATACGCTTGAAAATTAGGTATAAATGAATGAATACATTCCCTTCCTGAGCGAGCGTGACTTTTTTCTCGCTAATTACCATGTCAGGCGCTAGATCGATGGACACGGTTCCTGCACCGGGGAATAATGGTAAAACAACGTCGGAGTTATACGAGCATGACCGAAAAAGCAACAGAAAGAAATAAAAACCTCACTACGGTGCAACCAGTGACAAATTACAGAAGCCTCGTCCCGACTACTCAAATCAATCCTGATCGATATATTTTTTTGTACTGTGAGCTAAAGACGAAGTAACGTAACATTTTCTTTTTCTGAGCGCCAAACCAAACGGAAGGAAACGCAGCATTGGTCACTATGCGCCAGCCGCCCGCAAAGGTTTCACGTCATGCTTACTCAAGTTGGCGAAACAGCTGCTAGGCAGGAAGTGACGTCGTGATTCAACAAGCGAGCAACGGGACGTCACCGAAGGCAAGGATGCAATATGAGATGACAGCAATAAAGGGTACCCCTCATGACCCCTATTCAAAGAAGAAAAAAAAGGCAGGCTGATATCGAAACTGGAACCATCATTGTTTTTATCGCTGTTCTTCCTGTCTAATCACCGAATGCATTGTGTTGCGTCAGGAGTACGCTGAGATTTACTGATGACAATGTGCCCGGCTGGCTGGTCCTGAGTGAGGCAAGCTCTAGACTCTCAGATTCGTCGTTATGGATCCTGTTACCGCTGGTAACAGGCTGGTATACCGCTGGTATAGAAACGGAGGTGATTAATCATGGTTCGAGCTTAGGAAGTCCGTGAAGGTGAAGACAAAAAATATCTACGTACAATAAACGGCGAGTTTAATTGGGATAAATTTAAATCAGTGTCAAATAGTGCGATGTGGACGAATCCATTTTCACCTCTTTAGTCCAAGGCTTTCCTCTCATAAGCGGCTTCATAAGATTGCTCAGCTCCTCACGGGGAAGCTGCTGTGGCCAAGCAAAAAATGAATATTTTATGTCCCACAAGAAATGCCCCTGAACGAATATTTTTTTTTTCCCGAAACAACACTTTCGAAGGCAGCAAACGCTGTTCTTAGTCGTCCCCTTTCGTGCATCATCATAGTGTGCACGGGCATACTGAACCTAAGTTGGGCGTTTTTTATCCCCGTCTGATTTTCTTCTCAAAACATTTCTTTATTTAAGGTTACAAAAGAAACTAGTATCCACCACTTGGTCATTGCGTAATAAGGGAAACAAATTTCGTGGAAGCAACTGCAAACATGATCGAGAGAAGGCATTTTAGTGTCGGTTCAGGGGGTAGGATGGATCTCGGTCTACTGAACAACAGAACACCATCATTGTGATCGGAGCCAGCACAAGCGCAGGTAACACTGCCCAACCCGGGACCACCTGCATCCCTTCGAGCAAACCGGAGCAGGGAGGCACCGTAAAAGATGACGCTGCGCAGTGGTCATATCCCTTCGCATCTAGGGTGGGTGTGCTCGCTCTGGGCATCCAAATGGAAATGGGGAAAAGCAGTAGGTGAGAAGAGAGGCACTGGCGGTGCGTCTGGTGAAAAGATGGAGAGAAATGGCTGACGCAAGGCCTTTCAATATCTCACGCCCAACCAAGGCACCCGGTGCTGCTGGGCAGTGCTGATCGAACGAGGCCAGAGCTATTCTCGGACAAGAGGGGGTACGTGAGATCGATGACCGCACACGGCACCGTGTTCTCTGCTACTCTTTTTGTGCGTGGTTGGTGTTGTTTGCGCCGCACAACCCGTAAAGGCGAGACGCGGCATTCTCCAAAGTGAAAAGCAGGAAGACGTAGGGAAGCAATGAAAAATAGGGAAGCGGGTAAACGACGCCGATGACAGGAAGCAGAGAGATGCAGTACGCTGTATTGGGACACAATGCATTCACTTTCTTGCGTATTTTTGTCATCCATAGCAGGAAAAAAAGGAGAAAGCAAGGAAGAAGTTAAATTGCGCTCCCTTTCTGGTTCTTTTTTTTTTTGCAACCCGGGAAGTGACGACCATCTTTTTTCCTTACGACCGGCTTGTACGGTTCTCTTTACTGGGTCTGTGTCTGAGGAAGCAATGAGGCCGCGATATTCTTCCACATAATTGATTCTCTGACGGCGGATGGAACAGGGAAAGAAGGGGAAAGCGGGAGATGACGTACTCGGAAAAGTGACCGGAAAATGACCCCACTGAGAGTCCGTAACTCAACATAGAGACAGGCGAAAAAAAAAGAAAAAGAAAAACTGATATAAGCTCTCTTTCCGGGAGTTTCGTTCATAGCGGTTGAGGTAAATGGTCCTCCCTCAAGACTACGGGCAGGTGTGGTGAAAGAGGTTGCCCCAATACCAGGTCGTTGCGCCCAGGTCGGTGCGTTTCAGGGTCCTGAACGAGCTTGCAGAGTCTCGGACAATCGCAGTTCTTGAACAGTTGCAATGTGTGTGCATGTGTTGGAGAAGGGGGTGGGGGCGAGCTGACGTGAACGTAGAATCACAAAATTCATACCTGGGTTTAATGGTCTTTATTAATTAAGAAAAGGCCAGTTACAAGCGGCAACAAATGAACAGATCAATAGGATGACTTAACAGGGATCAGCACTGAATACAGCGAGCCCGATACATGTAAGCGTCATGTAATGCCATTAAGGCTATGCGCAAAAAAGACAACACAAAAAACAGAGGCAACGACAGGACGAGCGCAAACTAACAACTAGTTTATTCAGAAGTTTAACCTTTAAATATAAAACATATAAGCGCATGCGCAGCGGAAAAAACCACAACATGCCTGATA
>JAJIZL010019966.1:140514-170234 GCA_023969395.1 Amblyomma maculatum | reverse complement strand
ACACACACACACACACACACACACACACACAGAGAGAGAGACAGACAGACACGCCTTACTTTCCTGCAAATCTGCACGAAACAAACGAACAGCCCAATCGTCATGAAGGCGCTTCAAAAGTACGAAATGATTGTACTGCTCACACCCTGCACTCCACCATGCGAGTCCCTTGTGTTAAATCTTCCTTCATCGTCAGTAATGGACAAAAAAAAATCTTTTTCAGGTTTCCTAATTATTCACAGAAGACAGTCATAAAGATTAGACTGACTTTACTGCGCCCTTCGGCCCTTATCAATGTTTATTTATTATTTGCACCATTCCATGAAGAATCACGTAATCGACGCACGGAAAGTTTGCATGAGGCTTCTCACTGAAAAATAAAGATAAGCCAAATCTGATTGGCTATTGGAAACTAGCATTACAGTTGTCGCTGACACGTGGCAGCACTTGAGTAAAATCAAAACATGAGAGTTGCTGAAAAGTGTGTTCTCCCCTATTAAACTAGGACTCCGATATGTGATCAGGCCCAATTCGAGCGAACGAGCACGTCGAAATCGCCTCTACAAAACGCTCATGTAAAATATGCACCACGTCAAAAAAATCGTTCAAAAAGCATTTACGGTCGTAAAAAATTACGGGTGGGCGTGGGAGGCGTCAGTCCACAGAATGAAAACGATAACAGCATGCAGTAAAAATTTCTAAACTCATGTCGCCCTACGCGGCTTCAATAAAAGTCTGAAGATATGCTGAAAAAAAAAAACAATTAAGTATGCCCAATAGGCGTCTGACCATGGACAGTGAGCGTTTAGCAAGCACAACAGGCCCATTAGCGATAAGGGGTTTCCGCGCACGACACAAAACATTTCCCCAGCCTCAAAATTTATTCCCGGAATTTTTATTTCAACGTCCAGTGCATGAGATTTAGACTGTAATACCACATTAAAAGCTAAGCCGTCTCGTGATTGCAATCAGAGTGCAGTTTCCGCCGCCAAAACACCGAAATACTTTAATCCTGTTTCGAGAAGTGATGGATACTGATGATGATGACCTAAGACAAAATGGCACATACCCACGGCGGGGGATTGGCCAGGGTGCATTGCAGTTTGTAACTAATTATGTTCAAGGACTGGAGTATTCAGATAAATATGAATCTTTAACAAAAATTTGAAAAAAAAAATAAAAAGGAAAAGAAAAGTTGAAATCGTACCTAGCATAGGAATCTACCTGTTGAAATTATGTAATCATGAATGAAATCGTAAACTGGCTTTAAGGCATTTAAGCTTTAAGGCCCTTTACGCTTGCTCCGAAGGAGAGGAGAACTTAAATGGTTAGTGGAAGACCTAATCTCGAAAGGGGAGTTGCTAAGTAAATTTTGCGGAGAGATGCGAACCTCCGGCAGAAGAGAAAAAAATGATCGATGGATTCAATTTCTTTACAAGACTCACAGAGGTTAGTAGCAGATAGCCCCGCACGACATAAATACAGATTTAGTTTCGGAAATCTGCAGCGACACCTCACATATCTTTGAAACACACATGCGGCCACGCCAAGGCCATGTGAGGTGTTGGTAATCTGGTGCAGAAAGGAGAGGCTCGTTACTGAGGTGATGGAGACGTTGGAAATTTTGAAAGCGTGCTAAAGTTACGTAAACGGTATTAGGTATGAATGGAACAAAAGGTCCACTAAGAGCGGATTTTGTTAAAAAATCTGCCCTTTCATTATATGTAATACCACAGTGGCCTGGGACCCATTGAAAACGCAAATCTGAAATGTGAGGCGGAAGGAAAAAATAAAGTGAACGGCAAAGCAGAGTGTCCTTCGAATTTTCGAGCGATAACAGCACGGATAGGCTGTCCGAAAGAAAAATAATCTTAGAAATATTACTAGGGATTTTAGTCAAGGCCAACTGAATGGACAGAAACTCAGCAGCGAAAATGGATACTGACAACTGTGTGTGATAAATCTCAATGTGTGATAAAATAGATACTGACAACTGTGTGTGATAAATCTCAATGACACCTCTTTCTCTTTTAAGCCTTAGCAGCGGAACATTCGAAATGCATTGCGCCTGATGACAACAGAACGCTTCAAAACGTTTAACAAATGAAAGTCTGCATACATCGATTGTGAAACTCGCGGCAAACAAGGGTGAATAGTCATAGCTCAAATATCGAAAAGGAAACATGCGCCACATTTAAATAGATCCGTGTCTCATGGAAGACAATCCTTACAGCTCCACTGTTTCGTCAGCACCAGATGGCGCAATGAAGCAAGTCGATAAAAAAAAACAATGTTTCAAAATACAAAGTGAGCTAATATGCAAATGCTCCTCAGAAAATCCGCAGACATCATTTAAATGCAGTCTGCCTTTCGAGGAAAAATCTTTATACCATATTCCAAAACAGCCACCCCCATATAGGCCAGTATACAACAAAATACGCCGCCACGGAGACGGCAAATATTGTAACGGGCCTGAAAATGAACAAATTTAGTGAAATTCTTCGGCACCAGCTTTAGCCGAAAGTGTATTTGCTCTCTATTACCGCGGTGCTGCCACTCGGTTGATTAAAAACGTGCTCTCGCAATGCATGCAAAACCGTCGAAGTGGGGAACAATATACGACGAGGTTGTATTTGCTCAGTTTTTAAAGTTATTCCTGCCTTCTTTGTTATCCTGTCCCGCTTACGCCATTTCAAGCCAGAATTAATTTCCCCGCCAGCAGTGTCATCTATATGCCCCGAGAAAACAATGAAGAACAAGATCGTTAAACCGCATTGAGCAAACAGCTAGAGTCCTGAGACTCGCTCCACCTAGATGAGAAAACAAGGACACTTTCGCGGGATATGAATTCGGAGCAGGCCGCAGTGTAACGGGAGAATTTAATGCCCGCACACGACTGCTCCGTCGTGAAATCGGAACTTCGCTGTTTTGCCGAGCGCAAAATTTCCGAGGATAAAAAAAAAAAAAAAATGCACCTTTACGCTCCATAGGCGAACGCAGGCGAGGAAGGTTCGCTTTTTGAAATGGGGATTGAATTTCAGATTAAGTGGTCTGCAAAGTAGCTACGAATAAAAGGTCAATCCCAGGGCTCGCTAATTTAAGCGTGCCTATTAATAGGAATTGAGGCTTAGGTAGCTTCATTTCTATTTATTTTTATTTCTATTTTGATTCTTACGCACTCAATCGGTGGCTGAGTCGCGTCGCCGTTGGTGCCGTTGCCGGTGTGACAAAGAGAATTTTCGCGCATGGCTCTTTTTTTCTCTTCTTTGGAGAAATTCTCTTTGTCTCGTGAGAAAATGAATGAATGAATGAATCTATGAAGCCTTCATTTGAAAAAGTAAGCAGTGTTCTGTAACATCATATACACACATACGAGCATATCTCTCAAATTATTTGCGTCAATACAGCGCAAAAACGCTTAAAAAAGCTGCTCTCAAATTACGCATGAGGGAGTATCGTAATGGTATTCAATTTTTTGTATGCAGGGAAACTGACGCACATAGAATGGAACACTTCTCAGTTAGCACAATTCTATTTATTATTGAGCGTCATCGCACGATTATGCATCTTCAGCAGGCGAAGCGAGAACATCTCAGGAAGGAATCATATATTGCCCGTCTACGTGCCGTGTGTATGCTTAATAAAATTAACTCGATGTCAGTCTTGCCGCAGTTCAAACTCACTCAGCAAGCATATCGACTAGTTATTCGTGCGATTCGGATTTGATACAGCAGCATTAGAAACAGCAATAGGGTAGAAACGACACATCGTCGGTCACGAAATTCTCATGAGCGGAAGTGACGTTTCAATGTTTACAATGTAACAAAATCGTATGGTGAAAGTAATAACAAATATATATATATATATATATATATTGTAGAAATAGAGTGAATAACGAAACATTTTTACACCTTTTGCAAATTTATATACTGTCAAAAATGATGCG
This sequence comes from Amblyomma maculatum, assembly GCA_023969395.1. Lineage (NCBI taxonomy): Eukaryota > Metazoa > Arthropoda > Arachnida > Ixodida > Ixodidae > Amblyomma > Amblyomma maculatum. The sequence continues at coordinate 166,288 of JAJIZL010019966.1, read as the reverse complement.
CAGCGAGTGTATTCTCTCTCTCTCTCTCTCTCTCTCGCCTTATTTATACATCTACAACTTTTTATGTCTTTTACGCGCTCACCCTGCAGTGGTGGATCAGTGCTCGAAAAGCAAGGCGCTCGCATACTGTGTGATGTCATTGCACATTAAAGCAACCCAAGTGGTCCAAAATTTCTGGAGACCTTCACAATTCAGCGCCTTTCTTATCCTGAGTCGCTTTGGGACGTTAAACCACATAAACCAAAACAAACAAGTTAAACTCACACACTTTGTGCATTTTTTTTTCTCCCCTCAGCATTTTACATACTGCTACAAAGACAACATTCCTCAGCTAGATGACCAACCCTTCTGGGTGGACTATGGGCAGCACTGTACACGCGTAAAGAGCGCAGCTCACCCGAACTCTGCAGTGTACACAGCGTACGCTGAAAAAAAAAAAAAAAAAGTGAGCGTCAGCTCAAACAACGCTATACCGACGGCGAAAGTTATTCTGTGAAGGTGAGTTCACAAAAACAAGAACGCCAAAGTAGCTACCCATCAAAAGTGAGCGCAGGCTGAGAACCACTCCATACTCAAAGCCTGACCGAAATAAAAGAAATTAGATTGAAAGTGTTGTTCCCTAGGCTCTTATGATGAACGAGACTTCAAAGCAAATTTAAGGCTGAGCGAGAGAGTCTGGGGACGGCGCAAGACTGCACGAAGAGGGGCACAAAGCATAGAGAGAGCGCCGACAGGCATGTAGTGTACCAAAGACGGAATAAATATGGCAGCCGGCGGGAAAATAGATGTCTGGTGGGGAACCAATTAAGCGGAAGACGAGTCGAGGGAAAAACCACGGAGGAATGAGAGAATATATAGAACGCTTTTGAAGCGAGCATAGCTATAGGGTTTATTAGAAGGGTCGCATCTCACGACTGCGGGCGAAAGCAGCGTCTCCGGCAGCTGTGATATCGGCCATCACGAAACGAAATAAAAGGGGCTAGCTGACAGACACCATCTTCAGTTCTTGCCCAAAGAAAAGGGTTCCTTAAAAACGAAAGAAAGCCTTAGGGACGTGGGGAAAGAGGCGTACTATTTTTCTCTCTTGAAACTAAGACGCTGTTTTTGGCATGGAAATATGCGTGCCCCAGGCTCATTTCCTCGCAATAAACACAGAAAATGTGTCGTTAGCAGCATGCCCACCGTCGGCTCATTCAGGCTTTGTAGCAGTTTTTTTCTTTCGATGGGTGATGTCTTAATGCGGCTCCGGAGTAATGTGATTACACAGATGAGCGTGCGAAAAAAACAAAAGCGCAATAAATTTATTCTTGATCAGCACAACGGGACGTCAGCACCATCACCACTCTTTCCTTGGTAACGTTGATAAAGTTGGTTACTTCGAATCGAGCGAAAAGTGGAGATAACATAAAAAGCGGCAAAGCACTATAGAACCGTTTCCTTAAGTGCCAGGCGCACGTTTATCGCGGAGAGAAAATTTTGGAGCGCAGTACTCGCGAAAGGAAAGCTCTTCACGCACACCAAACTTTCCAGCCGAGCTTAAGTAATTAAGGAATAATAAGAAAATCTCGTTTAAACAGTTTTTCAAGTCTTAATTGGCATTGGCGGGCTAGAATTTATACTTTTCCGAATGAGAAAATAAAGAAACTTACTATTATGTTCAGTAGAAAAACATCTGCATACGTTTAAGTGAACAGTGCAGCTTTGCAGGCAAGCTATATAGCACCAGTCAAAACACATTTATCGGAGATACAGAAAAAATGCAATTTGTAAAGTGAGAAAGAAAGCTAAGGAAAAGTAGGGGAGGGCATCTAGGGAGCCAGAAAGGGGGTTAAAGAAGATAGCGAAATGAACAATGCTGTAATGAATAAAACCGACGAAAAAGAATTTATTGAATAAAATTGAATAGTCAAACTCAACGGAAGAAACAGAGTCCTTAAAATATTACACCTAGTGAAACGTGGTGTGAATAAAATTGTAATTAACTTTGAACTTTGAGGAGAAACGAATGTTAAGCGAATAGTTGGACACGAACGCTCAGAACATCGGCAAAACCCGTAACATGAGCGACGAAGCCCGGCTAAATCTTCGCCCGAACAAGGTAAAACTTTAGGCACGCGCGACTTCCTTATTCTCTTCGGTCTGTTAAGAAATGTGCCGCTCCCAATTCGTGACAAGGCGACGCACAGCGCTAGTGGTGAAGCCCGCTTCAAACCCTCCAAAAGAGGCAGCAGCATAGCATGTCTAAGACACAAGTACCAGTTTCGCCTAACGGTTTCCGAGCGCGCATGGAAGATAAAAACAAAAGTGTAGAAGTTATTACGCCTCCTGTCCAAGTATCGTCCCACGTGAATATATATTAAACATTTCGCGGTTCTCGGCGCCACTGCCCACGTAGATTTCCTTGTTCGCGTACGCTGAAACGCGTTACTGCTCAGTGCTTCCGCAGTGGCTACGTTCTATATGCCTACATGTACTGAATGTCACGGAAACATTTCGTTTCGAAGTTTGACAGAACATTGTGTTCGCCATTCCTCGTGCTGGCAAGGACGCGTACTAGCTGCTTACGCTGCACTGGATGCTGTGCCTCATGTGGCTCGAAGGATTTCGTTTAGTACACACAAGAGTAAAAAAAAAAAAAGGGGGGGGGGGGTAATAGAAAAGATGAATGAGAGCGACTGCTTCTGCACTTACACACAAAATGCCTTACCGAAGTATATGCGGCCTATTAAGCGAACAGCGCTTGAAAGGAGCTTTGGAATGCTCTCGTATTTGTTGCTTGTGAAATGCAAAAGTGTACGTTACTGCTGAAGTTTGTGACTAGGGTACAAGTACTCAAAGGATCACTTTAGCTGCACAGAAACTACTCCCAAGAGACGAAAAAGGCCCCTTCAGCGTGCGCATACACTCAGTTTGCTACTTTCCGCTTCTTATATCTATCGTACCGCCATCTTATTTTGGTTTAGTTTCCCAAAAAGTCTTCACCGATATTCCATCGTCAATTCACTGACCGAGGCCTACTGAGTGGTAGGCCTACTATTGTCACGTGACCGAGCAGTGAACAATTCACACAGCGCTGACCGCGCTGTCAAGCTGCAGGCACCGATTTCTGTGGCCAGAAAGTTGATGCGGGATCTTCGGGCTTGCTTTAATTATAAAGGCATAACGTAGTAACGTCGCAGTTATTAGATTACATTTTTCAATTTCAGCCTTTCGCGTCTGGATGAAACGATGTCATATGACTGCAGCTTTTCTGATTATTAATGGCCCAAACTCACGGTGAAAAACCATGGGGTACATTAACACCCCGCATGTAAAGGTTAACCGATAGCGCAGGCTATCGCATGTAAAGAACCAATCCGTATGAACATATGTCTGCGTGGCATAGCCTGGATAAAGTGAATGCAAGGATCCTGGCAGACTGATTCTGATGTCACCCTTCTATACAAAAGAGAGACGTCAACTCCTTCCAAATGTAATGTCAGTCAACCCCACGTCGAATCAGGGCGCTGCTATGTCAGCTTTGCGCTCACTACGCCAACGCCGACAACGACGCCGGATTACCTGGTAAACGGAGCCTCGTCAAGCGACACAGTAGCTCTCCATCCTAGTCGAAAAACGTGAACTACGAAAAAGAAATGAATTTCGGAATCACTGCATTAGACTTGTCGAGTGCGCAAGCAGCTCTGTAAATGACGACCTTAGAAGTTTGAAATGTTGGTACTGCCCCCCTCCCTCCCCCCCCCCCCCCCCCCCCCCCCCACACACACACATACAAGCGTACATAGAAAAATAAGAAGCACGCGAAACGAACTGGTCTCACGCTCAAACGCTCTTTCGTGTAATGTGAACCGTTCCGCATAGAATGTACCATTAATTACAATGCAGACTGTTATAGAGGCAGACCTGTCTAAGTATGAAGCAATTCGAACTCGTTCCGCATTTCTCAAGATTTGCTGAGGCGTCGCAACAAAGTTCACAGTGCCCCATACTCCTCCTCCTCCACCCAAGTCTCGCTCTCTCGAGCTATGCGTGAAGGCGTCTTGTGCGAGCTCACGCCAGCCTGCCAACCTATCAACGCCCCGCGCACGGCCCTTCGGCTGCGGCGTTCATTTTGAAGAAGACAGCGTTCCTGGGCGTTCGCGTATATATCCTCGATCGAAATCCATCCGACCGTGCACCATTGCACACACGACGCGAGGAGTCGTGCGCGGGAAGCGTGATGTTTCATGTCGATAAAGTGATTGCAGATACGATCCACGGAAGAAAGCCAATCTGAAGACGCGTTGGTGCAGCAAGCTGGTTCTTATTACCCGAGCCTGCCAATAAGTGCCTTTCTCTTTTTGTTGTCGCTAATCGCGTTTCAGGCACATTGCCCGTCATTATTCGTGCCTCGAGAGATCCCGTCGAAGTCTCGCCAAGGCGCGTTCGGTGAAACTATTAACACGATAACGCAAAGACCCCGAAAATCAGAAGAAAGAAAACGATAAAGGTTTTGCGGAAACCCGCCGTCTCGAACGCCATTCCTTCGCAGTGAGAGGTGAGCACGCAACCACTCCGCCACAGAACCGCATCCCTTCTCAAAATAACAGCTTGAGGGGCAGGTTGGTGCTGCCCCTCAAGCTGTTTGTTTGGTTTTTTGTTTGTTGCGTTTGAGTTTGTTGCGCCACATTTCTGTGTACTATGCATTCCTTCTCTCCGAATAAAGGTGGACCTAATGTATTCATTGCCGCTTCAAGACTGCCACCTAGTGTTTAGGAGCGTCATTAGAAAGAAACTAATTTCGGAAGTAACAGTTAAGCGAGTAGCAAAGAACATATCCACTTTGCTTACCTGCGAATGCGGCGCTCACTGGAAAGTTCATTCAGTCGTACGCCGCTGCCGCAACAGATGGCGCAAGCTGCTGCCCGATTCAAATCCTTATACATTCATCCATCGTCTTCTAAGCTTTGGGGTTTAAACGCTATTGCAATGAACTTAAAGGCGAAGCTCAAGCGTCCTGAAATTTTTCGCTGAGGCGGCAATCGCTCCAGCTCACTTTTGAAAAATGAGCCGGCGCTGACGATGTAAAGGAGCATTGGTGAACATGCCAAATTGTTTGGTTTATAGAGCTGAACTTAGCCAAGCAACTCGAGCTATGAGAGGCGCCGTAGCGAAGGGCCACATATAATTTTGACCACTTAGGGTTCTTTACCGTGCACCAGCATCGCATGACATACAGGAGCCTTGCTTTTCGCCTCTATTAAAAAACGGCCGCCGCTCGGAATGCGGAGAGCTATGGGGTGGCCGCATAGTTCTGATATTCATCTTGCCGGCGTCAATGAGTTCAATACTTGAACGATTTTATTTGCGCTGTTTGTTTGAGCTTATTGCAACCGATGGACATAAGCCGGCTTGGGGGCCATGATGCACGCTAATGTTTCTTTATCGGAACGAGGTGTGCCATGTCGAAGAATGAAAATTACTCTGAAACTTTTGTAAATCGACAAGCGTCTAAAACTGTAATAACGTGAAACGAAAATAGTTTATGCGTGCAGAGTTCAATAATTATGTCCAGGAAATTACTTTCTTCTGTAACTATATGCATGAAGGCATGTATATGGTTTGAAGCAATCACTTCCTCACGTATGATCGCATCAGCTTATGAAATATTTTGCCAAATATATGCGACGCATAGTGTTTGAATCTATGAAAAACTTCTCAATGACACCCGGGGCTATTATGCTCGTAGTATATCTGTCAGGGCGACTTCTACACAGAAGTCCTGCGCGCGCTTACACGCGTAAGCGCGGACAGCCTTCACAGCTTGTCCCAGCGCATTCACCATGTTATGAGAGGAGCTCTACTGAATGCAGTCTCAGCATAGCCTCCAAGTCCTAGGTGAGGGTAAAAGACAATTGTGATAAAAAATAAATTAACATTCCTCCAAAAATAACAATAATTAAGCTTTCATAATCGACAGAATGAGCAGGAAAAAATGGTTTATAGGTCTGAGGAAGAGAAGCATCGAACCAGTGGTCGGTTCAGTCGTTTGAGGCAATCTAAAAAAAACAAAAAGGTTCGATGATAATCTGAGCTCGGTGAGGCGATAAACAGCGCAATTAAAATTCCTCTCTGTGCTCACGGTTCGTAATAAAGTGCTCTGCTTGAAGCCACTCTGAAGCGTTACGGCGGCAAAACATGGAGGCCCGGAGCACAAATCAGGGTCTCACTTGGGCGCCTCGGTGCTGATTCAATTAAAAGAAGAATGCGCGATCAGTCGGCCGTGACGTTGTTCGGAACCTTGCGTCCACCCAAGTGCCCGCAATAACAAAAGGAGAAAGAGAAAAAACACAACAAGAGGAATAACAACACGGAAAAAGGATGCGAAGAAAACAGTGTAAAACTGAGTTTTGCGTGAAACAAATGAAGGGAAAATGAGGGGCTTTGTTATGACACACATAAGGGACCCAACAGTCAGCGACACAAATGAAAGCATAGGGCATGATTTATATATATATTTTTTTCAATGTGATTCGAAATTCGGAGGTCCTCGGTTGGAATCCCACGGCGGCATGTGGTAGCTTTTTCTTGTAATTTTTAGTGAATTAACTCCATGTTTAGGTAATATTTCACCCTGGTATAAAAAGAAAAACATCCCCAATTATTTCCTTTGTCTCCGTGACTGTTGGCTCGCTTCTTAGGTAGGTTTTATATGCTTTTACATGCATTAAATTAAAAGAATATACACGCGTAATGTTTAGAAACAAAAATGAAAAAGGTATATCGTCACGAAGGAAAACAGAAAAATATAAATAAGGAAAAAGAAGTGGAATGCCTCATGAAGACAGCAAAGGCCCGGAGACCCAAATCAAAGTGGATACCTCAATCATACCACGGGGGAAAATGTTTCGAAGAAAACAAAGATGAACTGGCAATCTCCCTCCTCGCCAGGCACCTCAACAGTGCCGCTAAGGAAGGGGCTGGGGATGCGCCGCAGTGGAAGGCTCCGGAATGATGTCGACCCCTTGGGGATCATCAATGTTAAGTGACATCACACTGTACACGGGTGCCTTTTGCATTACACCCCCGTCAATGAAAACAACTGTCATATGAATGTATAGCGGCGGCAAGAGAGGAGGTTATGAAAAAGGAAAGGGGCCTCAATTACCTGGCTTTCACGGCGACAGCCGACCTACATATTCAATATATTCGCTTAATCGGAGTGGACACATGAAGCACGAAGTGAGGGGAGGAGATAAAATGGCGACGAAAGAGAGCAAAGGAGGAAGAGAGAGCGTGTGCGCCTCGGACAGCAATGGTGGAGGGGAAGCCAGAAGAGAAAGAAAAGTAAACAAAAAATGGGAACGTACCTTTCAGCTCCGCCTGTACGGGTTTAGGGAACAGCGTTAACAAATCCCGTCCACGGCTTCTCTCGCGCATCCTTGTTCGCGTTCATGTACAGTACGGTCCACTGTTAAAGGGAACACGAGATCGCGTGGCCTAAGCACTTTGAAAAGCGCAGCCGCCGACAACTGGCTAGAATTGACGGCACCAAGTGCATGTGGCGGCCATCGCCACTGCCAGGGAAGAGCAGTCGGCCATGCTTACTACGCATGCCTCTTGTGCGAGCGTTTGTAGCTGGATCTCTCGGGAGTGCTTTGTAATGCGCAGCTGCGGCGCGGCCTCAGGTTCCCTTTAACAGTGGACCGTACTGTATTTTGCGTCTTGCTTGATCACCAATCCCTTAATTTAGGTCTCTATTATCTCACAAAATAGCCGTCACCATACAGTCGTAAGCTATCATACTATACGAAAGACGACCCGACATAGATATAAAGTGCCGCTTAAACCAGGCCGTACGAACGGGCCTGCGTGCTGAGGGACATGATGCCTGAATCGGAATGTAAGGTTACTGGAGGGTTCAATTCCCTTTGGCCATTCTCGCCAAACTGCTCATAGTACGTGGTCGCGTGACGTCACACAATCGTACGTCCAATCAGTGTCTGGTTATGTAAGCTCCCAGGTACACCACCTCCCTGAGCTATGCCTGTCATTTCTCGTTCACAACGCTGATGTCGACTACTCCGACGCAGGGTTTTTGACTCTATCGAGCGTTAAAAAGGAGGAGGAAACGAACAACAATAATGAAAAAGAAAAAACTTGAAATGTCAGTTGCTCTTCCAGCTCGATTCCTTCCACGCTTAGTGGCGCAGTTCGCGAAGCGTGTTCATTTCAAGCGTGTATCCCGACGGCTTCGCGCGCTCAAAGGCGCTTCAGTTGCCGCGACGCTTTGGCTAATCATACCTCCGCCAGGGGGGCCGCGCATCAAAGGCTGCACGCGCACCGCGCGTGCTCGACCACGCGTGAAACGCGCAGTTTTCACACGCCAAAGCCAGAGCGCCGGCAAAACACGTGGGAAGAAACTGCGGCTCCATGCAGCCAGCTTCGGAGACGAACAGCGTCGGGAGAAACTAGAATAATCGTCCTCGCTTCCCAGAAAATTCGGAAGGAACAACGTGCTGCCGCTGCGGAGGGGAAAGCGAGCCACGAAACGAACGAGGAAGCAAAGAACAAAAAGAAAGCTACCCGCTAATCGCACCACACACACTCGCTCATGCAGAGGCGCTGCAGCGGCGTCGACGTGTTTCCATGCGCCGGCTTAGCGTGAATAATTACGACGAGGGGTAATCACGTAAGGCGGATTGCTTAACGATTCAAGTGCGCCGCCTTTTCAGGGACTAAGCTCCACAATACCCTCTCCTCCTTCGCCAGCCTTCCACTTCGTCGTTTTTACGATCGCTCGGCTTCTTTTATATCCACTCAATAAAGGGCGCGTTGAGCAACACAGCGTGCGTGCTCGTGTAATCTCACCTGCTTTGTGCAGATCAAAATCTCCGCATGGTAAGAGAACACGTGCATCAGACCTCCACCCCTCGGATACCCAGCATTGGACCCAGGTAGAGATGTACAGATTCCGCAATGGCAAGGCGATCCAGTGCCGTTGCATAACGGGGCGTACGCGTGTAAGTTGGCGGCGAGGATTGATAAGACTGGAATACTAACTTTAGCGAGCGAAGGCTAAAGCGTGCACGCCGCAAGCCAAGCTAGCTTGTAACTGCGATATATGCGGGCGGAATGCATAAAACGGAATTTCGGAGCACTAAAATACGAGGGGGAGGTTGTCGACAAAATTTGAGGGCAGATTTCCAGCGTTGAATTCCTTCTTTTATTTTATTTTATTTCCGTTTGATCAGCACAATATCGCGAGAATCATGGCGAATTTTTTTTCTTCATATTTTAGGTCCCTTTTACGGCTAGAGCGCCGAAGCAAATGCCAAGTTAATCAGGGGCTATCGAAAGGGCGACTTTGACTGCACATTGTTTGCATTCTTGGAGCGGTTTCTTCATTAAAGAGCTATACGTGCTCTTGCTCCAATGAGAGAACCCGATTTAAATCGCCTAACTTTGGAGCCAAACCCGCGATAAAGGAGAGGAACAAAGGAAAAGAGTCAGACATGCTGGAGAGTGAGTGCTCTTAAGAATAGTGATTTTAGCTGGCGTGCGATAAGCGTTGACACGCTACTCAGCGTTGGGGAAGGTTTGGAAGAGAAATAAAGTTAAAAATGGTTAAGCAAAACTAGGTAAATAAAATAAAGGAAGAAAGAATAAAAACTTACGGTCACTTAATCAAAGAGAATACACAGCAGAAGCGTAAGCAGGGAACGTTAATGGTACAGAAAAAGTCAAATGCCCCGCATGTTTTTGACTTAACTACGTGGCTGAACCGGACCATTAGGGAGGCGTCGCATATCGCAAATACGATAACATTATTTTAGAAGAGTGTCGTAAGTACGTGTCTAATCTTCAGCAGGGCTCTAATGGTGACAATGACGACGTGGTATACTTAGTGCTTTTCTGCGCTTGTTATCTTCATTGAAGTTGTAATATTGTGTGTTAGCCGAACAGTTTTGATACGTTCTGACAACTAGACTTCTATCATGTTATAAGCATAGAAGCTCGCAAACTTCAAGGCGCAAAAGAGACCTCCAGCACTTCGGAGTAGTACTACCGCATACGTATAGCGGTTTACCAGGTCTCTTCTAAGCACATGCAGCAGCCCCAATTTGTCCCACCCATGCCAGTGCGCGTGCGTATAGAGGCGTCCGTTAAACCGGTATATACGTCTACGCGAGTACGCCTCCGATAAGCCGCAAGCTTCTATTGTTATCTGGGTCAATAAGAAAGATGTTCGGTGTACAAGTTCGCGTAAAGAAATGGTTCCGTTCAGTTCAGTCGTTCAGTCGTGTCCGACTCTTCGTGACCCTATGGACCATATCACGCCACGCTTTTCGGTCTCTCACTATCTTCCTAACATCACATAACTTCATCTGCAGCGCCTCGAGGATGCCATCCAACCATCGCGTTCGCTGCCTAACCCTTCTCCGGAGACCCTCAACCTTTCCCAACATCAAATCGTTCTCCAGCGACTCCTCTCTTCTCATCATATTACCACAGTAGCTGAGCTTTAACTTTAAAATTTGACCCTTGATGGGGGTTTCTGATAAACCGATTATAGTCTGAAAGCACGGGATTTTTTTTTTTTTTTGTCTTGCCCGTTTTAGCTCCGTGTAATTGCCGTTTTTTCCACGATGCTTATCTGACACAAACTTTCTGTGGCTATGGACCGGGTGCGCTGCACTTCTAGCTGTACATGTGGCGCCATGCAGGATCTTCCACGAAAAATGTCGGAGGTTTAACTGTGATTTCGACGACCCGACGCCAATAGGCTCTTGTAAGAAGGCGCCCACCTAGTGATTGTAAGGGGCACCGCCCCTGTATTCTCCCTGTACAATTATTTTTGATTCTTTCGCTCCGTGATTAGCTGATGCAAGGACGCGCTATACCTCGGAGACCACGGGCTTAACCTTACTTGTGGTGTCCTCTGGAAGCCGCCCCGTGAAATGGCGCATGTGTACCCTTACTTAAACATCTTGTAGGCGCGCTGAACTCGAGACAATTCACTAACACAAGACAAGACTGGTACGTGCGCACATACCAGTCTTGTCATGAGTTAGTGAATTGTCTCGAGTTGAAGTTCAGCGCGCCTACAAGATGATGGAAAACCAACTAGCCGCCATTACAGCATTCCTAATTACTTAAACGCGGCTACAACTATACCGAAAGAACCCACGATGGTTTAATGTAATAACTGCCACCATGAAAAAAAAAAAGGAAAAAAAAAAGCCGCGGTGATTCAGTGGTTAGCGGTCTCGGCTAGTGAACCCGAGTACCGGGTTCTATTGGCTTTCAGATTTTTTCTTATTTTTTATTGTGAAATCACTACAAGAGCTGATGGTCAGTCATTGGTTAGTCATAGGCTGGATAACCTCTCTTTGTTGGCTGGCGAAAGTGAAAAACCCGTTTGGGAGACCCGCACGTTCGAACCATTGCACAAGTTTACAAGTTTGAATTAGCCACGCTAGGCCACGTGGGTGTGATCCTACGAGACGGTTTAGCCAATCAGAGCGACGGCACAAAAAAGACCGAACAATTTTCTTGGTCGGCGGTGGCGAGCTTATGAGTGTATTCACACTAGAATCTTATTTTACCCTAGATCGAAGGGCCTTGCGCATACAGTGAACATACTGATGAGCTCGAACAGACTGACTGCACAGAAACAGCAAAGTGAAAATGCAGACTCGTAGTGCACTGCTACCTTATAAAAAACAGTCTATAAATTATTTCATAATAGTACCCTTCACAATTAGTCTGCCAACCAAGATCCGTATAACTCGTGCTATGATCTTTCCAGTTGTGATGTATGGATGCGAGAGTTGGACTGTGAAAAAGGCTGACCGCCGAGGAATTGACGCGTTTGAATTGTGGTGCTGGCGAAGACTCTTGAGAGTTCCTTGGACTGCCAGAAGGTCAAATCGTCGATATTGTAGACCATAAACCCTAACTGCTCATTGGAGGGTCAAATTCTAAAGTTAAAGCTCAGCTACTTTGGTCATCTGATGAGAAGAGAGGAGTCGCTGGAGAAAGATTTGATGTTGGGAAAGGTTGAGGGTCGCCGGAGAAGGGGTAGGCAGCGAACGCGATGGTTAGATGGCATCCTCGAGGCACTGCAGATGAAGTTATGTGATGTTAGGATGATAGTGAGAGACCGGAAAGCGTGGCGTGACATGGTCCATAGGGTCACGAAGAGTCGGACACGACTGAACGACTGAACTGGAACTAGTGCACTGCTACCTTATAAAAACCAGTCTATACATTCTTTCAGAATGGTACCCTTCAGAACACCACTGGAGTCCCCTGCGCGACCGAAGGGCGACGGTCGGCACCGCTTTGTCTGTCGTTAATAGTAGAACGCGCTTGTCCGCGTGAGGGCATTTACAATGCTCGCCGTTTCGTCATCGCACAGGGCGCTCGACAAAGGCGTCCACGTAGCGAGTTTCACAATGCGTACAGCAGCGCTCCGGCCGACGACTTGCGCACCGAGCAGAACATCATCTATGCAATGGATAACAGAGCTCACCCTGCCTTATTTCCATACAAGGGGACGCTCAATAAATAGCCCTTTCCCTCAGCCCTACTAAACAGCCTGTAAACGTGTATAGAATTGGGAACAAAGGGACAAGGGCCATCTCGCAACAGGACTACAGGGGCGGCCAGAAATGTTTCTAGGCATGAACTAAGTTGAATCCAAATGAGGCGTTCGATGGGCTTCTGTTCTCTCCGGGCAGACCGTACGGGTTGCAACGACAAAAATTGATTAGCGATTTAGTTAGATTCGCACAATGCGGCAAGCATGGAACTATAGACATTCATAAGCTTGCGCCAGTCTCGGTCTATAATTAGCGGCACTGCAGCGCGATTCAGCGGCCAGGACAAATAGGAGAGATTGCATGGGATGGAAACAAAAAAAAAATAATAATTGCAGGCTTTTTGAAACCACCGCCCTGAGTGGAGAAGTGGTGACGATAAACCTCAACGCTGAACCCTTTGCCCACGCACGTATCCTCCGTATCAAAAGTACTTACAGCTGGGCTAATACGTTAGGTTTGGTTTATGGGCTTTAACGTCCGAAAAAGACTACAACTATGATGGACCCCATAGTGGAGGGCTCCTCAACTTTCGACCGCCTGCATTGGATATTTAACATGCACTGACATCGCGCAGTAAAGGGGCGCCCTGCTTCTCGCCGCCACTGAAAAGGGATTCTATCCCGCATCATTAGGTTCAGCATTCGGCCGCAGTAATCGCCGAGTCACCGCGTTAGGTCGGTGAAAATTTGGGACAGCAGCCACTTTCAGGCAATATTTCTGGTTCACTGCCCTGCACTCCTGGTACAGAGTTTCATTACAATTTTGATAATTCCGTACTTTATTCTCAGCGAATTCTATAAAAAGAAAAAGTGGAAGCACACATGGAGCGGTATGACGTCACGCCTACCAAGTGGAAATCCTGTAGAAATCATACCAAATACAATATCGAAACCTTGTGGTATACTGTATTGAAAGTGTTCAGATTTGCACATACCTCTCCAAATCCTGGGCATTCTATTTTACCTTAATACTATAAGTGCCAGTCATACAAAGCGTTTCGTCCGTGAAGCGGAACTCGAGCGTGACGAGTGAAAGCTCTGCGTGACAGACAATACGTGACAAATAAGTGACCCTTTAGCGTGACCTGAGTTTCAGTGTTACGTATTATGAGCGCTACGGTATGTAAAACAGGTGATGGTGTCATCTATGCGTAAAGGTGGCCTGACCACACTCACCAAATTCGCCAGATCACATGATAAGTGTCACATGACTGCACTTTGTGATGACGTCATTTCATGCTGACGAAGGAGACATCTCGAGCCTGACGCAATACAACGCCCGCCGTTCTCGGCACATCGCTGAGTGACAACCAACGTGGCCTTTTAATTTCACTTCCATGTGAGCAACCATGAGTATCGGAGAAGCAAACATGCACAAATATTTTTCGAAACACTTCAATCTACAGACACAGCAGTACTGTGTTTGTGCGATACGCGCTGTTAAGCAACAACGACCGCAAAACGTTGACCCAAGCCCTTGGACACGAACCCTTATCGAGACCTTCAACTCTGAGCAGGCTCGTTTCGGTGAGTTCGTGAACAAGCAATCCTATCTGATGACCACATTTCACAACGGCAGACAACTCGTGCTGAAGGAGACACGCAGACCAACACAGACTTGGGAAACTGAAACTCCTCCTAAAACCGCCTGACCCGCTCACCCCTTTCTAAAGGCGCACAGGGAGTTAGGGAGAGAGGAGGGGGAGTTGGGGGAATGATGATCGATCGCAGCTCTTAAAAGTATCGACTGAAACCGCCACCAATTTCGATGTCCGCGGCGGCTGCCGCGAGCGCACATTAACCCTCGTAAACAACGGGACACGTTTTCTCCTCATTGGGGAAGAAGGATCCCATCGAACCAATTCCGTCTGAAAGCGCAGGCGCCCTTCCCTGCCACGGGGGAATACGAGGAGTTTGGTGGATCTAAGTGGCTCGCACAGAGAAGATACGTGACAGCGCGAACTTTACGGGCTTTCAAGTAACGGAGGCCAATATGCAAGAAGGACTGTGGTGAGTTCAATGACCTCTGACTGCGACCGACCGGCATAATATTGGCGATAAAAGGCGAGCTCGGACATTGTATACTTGTGCGATCACATTGCGACACCATAAAATAGTAGAGTGATTTCTGCGTGTGTTTCAAATTGTGCTACGGTACTAATAATTGCAAATATTAATTGTTAGTATCTGTGAATAAATAAGCTTATTTGAGAAGTAATAGGGATGGTGCGTCACGACTACTGGGTGATCAATTTGAAACAGAGTTGCCTAAGCAAGCACCCTGATGTTTTAATGTTTTAGTTTTGTTACGTTCAACAAAACGCTAAGTATGCGCGCTTCTGGAAAGCCCCTGTGAACTGGATGCGTGGTATTAGTAAATATTAAAAAAAAAAGGCTCTACGTGCGAAATGAGATGTAGGAAATGAATAAAGAGAAGAAACAAAAATGAGTTTAGAGAAACGCCAAATATGCATACTAACTCTTTATAAGCAACACGATTGGTGATACAATATGCCCAATGACTCAGTCTTGCCGAGAACAGGGCTTGGATAAGCTTAATCGATAAAGTTCTGCAAAAGCTAAAGATGTGAATCGAAGCTTTTCAAGAACTCTGGCAACTGTGAAAGAACGGAAGTGATTTCTTCGCCAACCGCGATCGGTCAGTCGGTATAATCTGCAACAGTTTTTTTTTTTTTTTTACGATGGAGAAGTCCAGTGAAAAAATGAGTAAATCAACGTCCGGATTACCTTAGCTGCTATGTGAAGCGTCGCTAACTTAGCGTGGTGTCAAGGCGATTTGCATGAAGCTATAAAAGCACCGGTTCACAGCGTCAGTCACGATCTCTCTGATGTCAGAGCAGAATTATTCGTAGAATGCAGACGTAGTGCGGCGACATCTGTCGACGAATACCATAACCTAAGGTGGGGAAATACGTTAGGCCAGTAGGCCAAGGGGTTTTTCTCCTAGCTCACATTCTCTCATTAATTTATAGCTGGGAGGTGTACACCTAAAAAAAAATCATGCAATGTCATTCGCATTGTTTCTGGTGAAGCAGGAGTAACACAATCATCGTTTACAACAAAAAGAAAATGTTAGCGTTCCCGGGAGGCAATCTATTAGCATAAAGCCTGTTCTGCTTTTGATAAAACCTGCCCGTATCGTTCTTGTAGTAACAGGACAAATATGCATAACAGGACGGTCTCAAGGTTTTCCTTCACGAATTAGCTTCATCTTAAATCATTAAAGTGTTCCCAAGCATCCAACAGTTTTCATATGGGCTGATGCATTTCACTGATTCGGTGCGGGGCTTTTGAACTGGTTGGAAATGTTTCTCGGACCGCGTTTGAGTAAACCAAGTCACACTGTACCACGGCACCCAGGGCGCAGATGTCCATGAGCCAACAAGTATATCATCATCATCATCGTTATATACATATCTGTCCTAGATACGCACCATTAATCGTCGCCAACATCATCATCATCACCTTTGCTATACCCACTGCCGTGCAATGGTCTGTCATATCCCTCCAATTCACCCCGGTCTAGAGCCAGGTGCATCCACTTGACCCCTACCAACTTCCTAATTATCCATCGACCTAACATTCTTGCGACTCCGGTTACGGTTGCTTTCCCTTTTAACGCTGTCTGTTACCCTTAGCGACCATCGGATATCTTGGCTTCGTACTGCAGGTCTTGCCCATTTCTGCCATTTGATTTCGAATAGAATGTCATCAACTCGCGTTTTTTTTCCCCTGACCCACTCTGCACGCTTTCTCTCTCTTTATTCACGCTAGAAAACCCCAGTAACAAGCCGCACCAAAATAAAGTTTGTTCGGCGCAACAAACTTGCTCTCTACTCTCGAGTCATTACGCCGAGTGCCTGAAAGAGGGTGCCACGCAACATTCTTTACTCGAGGCGCCTTGCCTTTTTACAGCTCTCCAAAGCCGGCGCACAAACGCCCTGCGGGCACTAGCAGCGGCGCACGCTCACGCGTCAGCGCGTTTTCTCAGGGCGACCCGCGCCGAAGACGCCACAGAATTTTCCGTTCAGGTCGCACACTCTGAGCGATTTGTCAGGGTCTCTCTCCTGCGTCGGTTTTCCTGCGGGCATTTCTTCGTGCCGTCGGGTGTCCCGTATACGGCGACTGGAAGAAGAAAAGCTACGGAAGATATCCTGACGCATTGCGGCTAGCTATGCTGAAAGACGGGGGTGTGTAGTTTCGCCCGAAGGGAAAATGTGCGGAGAGGGAACGAATGCGACACTGGTGTAAGAAACGTCAAGACGCGCCGCACTCGTGGCGACCTGCACGAACGCGAAAAAAGCGAGACTAAAATGAAATAAATCTACGTCTGACGCGCAGAAAGAAGGAACTGGTAGTTCCCTTTCATTAGGTGTTCGCTTCAAACCCTAAACGTCAAGAAACGCAGAAACGGGCCGAGCGACGAGCACATGAAACAAGGAAATAAAAGCATTCTAAAATGATAGTGAAAAGCTTGAAGGAAAGAAACCGGTGGCCACGAACAGAAAGAGTAACGGTGGGAAGACAAGCAGCACCATGCGCTGAAAACTCGACGCGACTGGTGCCGACTCGTTTGACGCTTCTTCATTTTGTTTCGGCCCAATAACCGTGTCGAACCGGTTATTTGAACTCACTTATCGTAGCACCACTTGAGCTGTCCGAGAGGGCAACCCGCCCACTTTGCGTGAAAGGAAGGGAGGAACGACAGATGGCACAAAACGAATAATGTGGTAAAGAATAACAAAGAATGAAAATATTAAACAAATAAAGAAACGAAAGAAGCATAGTAAAAATTGCACGAAATCAAACTTAAATAACAGCAATAAATATATACACGTGAGGAGTTAACAAACATCCTTCGTAAAGCCAGGAGATAGCACAGACGCCATGGACTGATTAGTACAGCACCAGAGGACCAGGTACAAAAAAGAGAGCAAAATAAAGAAACAACGAAGGCCCCAAATAAAACGAAATAAAACAAGGGTGGGTATATCTAAAAAAAAAAAAAAAGAGCTGGAAAGTAAACAAGCAAAGCAAGATGATAGAGAAAGAGGACAAAGTTGAAGGAGTTTTTTTTTTTCTAGTTCTCCGTCTCGTCGCATTTACTTTCGGTCGTGGCGAACAATGACCGAAAAGTGGAATGGTTTCGGACACACCCGGCTATCACGGTTTCACAGGGCGTCGGGAAATGAAGAGGCAAGAAAAGAAAAGCAGCGTCCAATTGCTCGCCTCCAGAGCAGTCGCACCTCCCTCGTGTATCAGTCTGCTCCCCTTACGGTATCCTCGTTCGACTGTGTGCCCTTCACAACGGCCTCGCTTACTTCGTTAGTAAACGAGAGGTTGGGCTCTGAACAAACGTCTCGCAAAAACACGAATTACTCATTAGGAGTTCAACAGAGTGGTGCAGATGGTATGTGTTTGCATCGATGACTGCACACACAAAACGTGGCAAAGCAAAAAAAAAGAAAGAAAACATCACAAACAGAAGACAGCAAAATATGCATGATTTTCTGTTTACGCACTCGTCCTGTCTGGAAGTGACTCAACGCGACCGAACCAACCTGAACCAACCTGAACCGAATTGCTCGATGCATAAATAAATGATCATCACAAAGAAGAATTAAAAGGTGTAAGAAGCTTGACTTAGACGATAGCCCATGCTTCTTCCAAGAAAGGAAGCAAACACTAGCGCTATCTGAATGGTAGTGAAAACCATCATAGAGCAAATGAGGCCGCACGCGAAGGACACCAAAGGAAACTGCCCAATATTCCCTCAAGCTAAGCAGAAAGCGTATCGCAGAACAAGAGCTAGTCCTGTCCTTGCCTAGTCATTTGTAGTTGTTGCGCTTTTCCATCCATGTGATGAGGAACCAACACGCCCAAACATATTTCCTCTCCTCTCAAGCGCAGCCTAAACTCGATACGAAACAAGCGGCAAACCATCCTCAAGTTCGAACACCCTTCGCACCGCTAATTATGCTCTGCAACTTCGGATAACATGACGCACCTCACTGCCCCACTGTATGGAGATATGGGCAGATACAGAGCCCATCCCGAGCTCATTTAACATTGCCATTGCCACTAGTTATTTCCCTTAGTCTCCCCCTCCTTCCAGGAGTGCATGGTTTCATCCAGACTCGGCAGATGACCAGCCGGTCTTAGCGGAGTAAGCAATTTGTTTCACTGGGCCTTAGTGGTGGCCTCTGGTGTGTGCTTCCTCTGAATGTGTCACTATTCGCTGCACAAGTTCCCGTTGACAGCAACCTTCGAAGAACGCAATACATGCGCTCATACACGGCTCGATCAGGCCGTAAACTACGTCCGCTTCGTTTCAGAGTTGAAAAGAAAAATATGCTTCACTTTCTAAGGCACTGATACAGCAACTTCTCGTTCCAGAAACGAATCATTCGTAAAACGAGTGTTTGTGTCCCTTTTTACTGCCTAAACGCGCAGTTTTCCTTGGGACCTTGCGTCTTCTTTTATACGCTGGTGTTCCGCACTCTTTGAGGCGCCGTGGCGTTTACGACCGAGCTTAAGCCCCACCAAGTTTGGCCGTATATACACCAACCACGCTAGCTCTAGGCCAATAAGAACGTTGTGAACAGTTGGGCTGCGTGCTGCCCGAGTGAACGGTCCTTTCTGTTCCGTCTCTGTTTTAGTTCCATTCCTTTAGTGCTTTCACTGGTATCTTCCTCTGCTGTGTTCGCTTCAGCGTCCCTGGGATCCTCGGTTTCCGCCGATCGCTGATGCAGAGGACAGCTTTTACGCGCCATGAGGAGACTTTTGGTCCGCCTAACACTGACCCGTCGGCGACGGGGGCTGTAAACGATTTTTCTTGTTCTCTGGCTTCGGCTTCGGCTCCGCGGCCTCGGACTCACAATTCGACGCCGGATGACAGCGCACGCATCAAAGAGGCTTAACGCGCCCGCCGATAAATTCCTGCCTGTATGTCGTTCCTTATTCTTTTGCTTACGGGGCGGGCAGGGGGTTCGTGTGTGTGCGTGTGTCCTTTGCCGGCTTTCCGCTTCCTTTCCTGCACACAAAGCAAGGGTGCTGTCCAGCAATCAGCGGTCGGTTCGAGAAAGCGGAAAAGGCCGACATCGTACGACCCCGGCGTGAGTACAAAAAAAAAAAAAAAAAAAAAGAGAGAAATCAAATAAGTTTGTTTTCCTCGTTGGAGGTCCGGGCTTAGTTAGCAATTTGATGAACCATTCTCCCATGCTGGGACACGCGCTTTATTTTTTAGACCTAAAATCGAACACCGTCAAGAAACGTTGAGACGTACGATCACGACGCTTATTTTATCTCAGGAATCCTGTGTACATATTTGTTTTTATTTCGTCAGGGACAGCAAAGATTTCCTTGGTGTGTCAGAACCCGACATCACACAGCGATCGAGTTATCTCAACACGTCGTGCGAGGTAGGAAATGAAGGCGCATCTGTAGAAATAATTTTAAGAACAATTCACTCGGCACTATGCATTCGCGTCCCCCTCATGTAATAAGGCTACCAAACTCACGCGAAAAACCACACGAGTCAAGGAAAGACAAGTGAGACGAAAGTAATGCATAATGTGGCGATAGGAAGAAATATCATTAGTCAAAATAAGTAACGGCAGTCGAGGTGCCACAAGCTATAGAGTTCATCAGAAGTAAAATGCGTGACTTTAAAAACGCATCCGAAAAGAGCGCCAAAAGTATGCTGTTGTAAGGAACTGAGTGCAAACGATATCAGGATGCTCACTTGATTTCACCAGCTGTTATTTTATTTTATTTTTTCTCAAATTAATTCCAACGGAGGAGCTCGTTTCAGTACGACGCTTTAACGCTTTAGAAGGCAGTAGAAGGAAACAACAACGAGCTTTACATTCTTAACGCGATGGAGTACAGCCTCCATACATTCACCAGCGCATCATGTAAATATAAAGGCACTTCAGAATAACTGATTGTGGGAATATAAAAGCGTTGGCTTTGCAATCAACCGGGACAGAGTTAGGCCTGAATTTTAATAAGACCCCGGAGTGTTACGACTAATCCACACACCCGGTTATAGAAACTGTAACTGAGAAGGCGGTTATTTGTCAGAACTCTGCCAGCATTTATACTTAGAGGGGCAAAGTAGACAAACAAACCGTAATGAAAGTCTCAATAAAACAAACTCCAATCAACAGTAAAGCTGAGCCATATGCTAACTACAACGAACGAGACGAAACAACGGGAGCAACAGCACGCCGTTGTTCCGTACTACAGAGGGTGCTTCGCACTGATCCCTGCACAGCCATTAATGCAGCACGAAGCGATCATTCGGGGATGAGACAAGATTAAAGCTGATCCCGAAACAAAGCATTCGAGCATTCTTCATAGATTGTTCCACGCAGATGAAACGTTGAGGATGAGCGTGAGGAGGTGGGCCTGATGGGGGGGGGGGGGGGGCAGAAAGAAGCGGAGGAGGCAGAGGGCGCTACTGTTGACGCCTCGCGCCTAATTAGACACGACAACAGCGTCACGCTAATGGACTTATCTCATCAGTCTAGAGAAGGGGAACGCACAACAGCTTGCAGTTTGCAGAACAGCCAACCCACGTCTCCTTTGCCGCAGCCAAGTTGAATCGACGGCTCAACGAGACCGTTGCGTGAATGTTTCTCTTTCCAGGAAGCGGCCGCATCATGCGCGAACACGCGCGAAAACAACAGCTATAGGCATACTTCCCTGCCCTCGCCTGCTTGGTTCAAGCATGTGTTGATCGAGCAGAGCTCCTGTTTTCGCAGGTGCGAGTTCCGGGTAATCGCTTTTCGGAAGAAATGAAAGATTTATTTATTCATTCCTTTCAATGCGAAAGAGTACAGTTCTGCATAAGATATTGTTGATGTTATTTTTGAGTAAGATGACTGAAAGGAGACTGGCTGAAGTAAGCCAGGAGTCTTTTTTTTTTTTTTTTTTTTTTTTTTTAAGGCAGAAGTGGGATAGCCAAATTGGATCACAAAGCAGCTATTGTCGCAGAAGAAAATGAGTTCTGGAACAGCTATTGACCCAGTATGCGCATTCTGGAGCAGCTTTAGAGAAGAGAATAATTTTGGAGCCCAGTCGAAGTATACACGAGTTAAAATAAACATGGTTGTCTCGAAATCGATGGTTGTACGTTTCCTACGCCGCAGAGTTAACCAATATGTGCTCTGTTTGTCACCGCTTCTCTGCAAAGCTTTCCGAGAGAGATTAAGGTATTTGAAAACCTGGACTATGAAGGCTGGGGGGCAAACTCTACTGCAGGGAGGCCACGCTACACTCGTGGCTTAAGACATGCTGTTGCAGTTCTAGGCTCACAAGGTTAAATTAAGGTCAGGCTTCGGAAAGTGTTCGGCTTTTGCATCTTCGGTCATGAACAAAATCTCGCTAAAAAAAAAACAAAACAAAAAAATCAGTTACCATCAGTCAATAATGAGCGGGTTTCGTGGGTCACGCTGGTCGACAGTTGATGCCGGTCTCTCTGTTCACTATGGGTACCGTTCCAGCAAGTAATTGCGCATGCGCGCTGCAAGCATTCTCCTCGTCGCCGATGTACAGTTGTTCGTGCTTCACATGACTCTGACCGATGCGCACTGCATATGTTCAAGTTCACGAAGGGGAAGTCCTACAAGGACTGAGTCCGTTTTCAAGGCCAGTAACGACTGGGCAAACCAAGTGTATAGAGTAGTGCAGAAAGGCGAGGAATGTCTTTGACCTGCGATTCACTTTTTTTTCCTTCAGGGAGAAAACCTTGAGGTGCGCGAATATCAAACTATTTCTGCTGCGAACGAAATGTTTTTAGAAAAAGTTGCATTACATGCATATACAGCTGCACATGTGCACATACAGGTAGCGTATCCAAATAAAGCGCCATTCAAAAAAGCATGAATCACACCCCCGCTGATCTTGAAACTTATTTGCGAATGCAATTTAATGCATTAGAGGCATCATGGCATAGGAAATGATGTTTGTATTAAAAAGGCGCAATCGGTGTGGCTGTCCCATTTTTGCTCAGAGAAAAAACATCATCGTCGCTCTGGCCGTTCCATGTCGTGACCGGAAACTCTGGCGGTGATGTGACGGACGACGAAAATGGCACCGAGGCAAAAAGCGTTGCTCAGAATGTGACATGTACAGTTTGCGTGAAACCGGTGGTATGTGGCTTATGTCAACGTCATCTTCTGGATTTCCTAGATGCAGTGCAGCCATTCGACGGCATCTTATCGAAACTACATGTCGCCGCACGCTCTTGGACTGTTCTCTCTCCGTGACATGGTACTGTCCTGCCGCAGTGTACACCCGCAATAACCGTGCGACGAAGACCCAGAGGACAGATAAGCGAAAGCAGTGCGCCTCCTTGTTTCCACAATATAAACAACTAGCAATAACTATAGTAGGACCAAAGATCTGTGACATTTAAGTAGAGCATAATGTCGGCTACATACTGGGACGGAAAACAAAAGGAGTCAGCGCATGATGGAGAGAAATGAAATGCGGTTGGGGCCATTACACTAACAGAACGGTGTCAGCCTTCAGGAGCACTACACTGAAAGCAATACGCAGCGCTTCTCAACTATATATGCGTTAAACGTTGGCTTCTATAAAGGAATTCTGCAGAGGTTTGGTCTCTGGGCCAAGGAGACAAAGCCTGGCTCAGCAAGCTTCCAGACCAACTGGATGCGGTGAGAGCCTGTCCGTGAAGGCCTGCACTTACCAGCTAATGCATAATGCATCCTCTCCAACATACGTCCTCAGAGACTGACATATACCCACGAGAGGGACCAGTCGCCCAAATACCGGAAGCATATTTCTGTGTTCCACATAGTTCGCTCTCCTTCTTTATCTTTTGCCGCTTTTTCTTTGTCACGTCTTCGCGGACGTGTACACATTGCCAGCATGCGCCACTTACCCGCGCAGGAACATGTCGGCACAGGGCTCCATGTCGAAAAGGTAGGCGGCTAATGCGTCATGCTCCTCCTAATCGCGAGTTGAGAAGATGGAGCACTTGTCTCGCGTTTTGCTGCGTCGTTCAAGGGAGAAAAAAAAAAAAATAAAAGAACGCACCCAGCAACAACCGCTTCTTCCGAAGTTGGAAAAAAAAAAGGAAAAAGAACCGTTCAGAGCAGCACTAACTAGTCCGTTCCCCGCGCTCCGCGCGTAGGTGTCCACTAGTAGGTACACATGGGCGGGGGCACATCTCTGCCACGTGACATAAGTATGCCAATTTTGGGGAACGCCCATCGCCCATCCTTCATATGCAGAATTTGTGCGGCAACCATTTTGTTTTATTCACGCGATGGCTTTAAAGGCTTCGACCTTCAAAACATCCTGCGTCTTCGTTGTCGTAATCGTTGTTGTGAGTGAAAAATCACGGCCATGGCCATGCGTTGACTGGTCGTAGGGTTGCCTGACGTCACGCGACCACGTGACATGGCCGATACGGCAGGAATGGACAACACGGTGTTCTCCTTTCAGATGGGAGGGTGAGATCAGGATCAGCCTTACAGGACTGTTGCATCCTGAGTGAGACCAGCTCCCTCTATAGGCCGTCCAGGCAAGTACTATTGGGGACAAAAGTTTGCAAGGCACATAATCAGGAATCGTAGCCAATAGCGCTGTTGTGAGTCGGTGTCCAGAGACCAGACCTAACGATCTGAAAGTAGGACTCTCATCTTGCGACCTCAGCCAGTGAAATCAAGAGATCGCCAAAAAAAATCTGGCGTTTGTATATCTATGTCTGGTGTAGTTCAATTATAATTATTTATTATTACTAATTATTAGCTGTGAATTACTGTAATTACTCATTATAATTTATTTATTCATTACTAAGAAATTAAAATTAAGCAAGTAGCAGTGTCCGTGTACGCAAACAAGGGTCCACTAGGAGAGTTTGCAAGGAGCCAGTAACGCTGCCGTGACATGCCTTTAATGGCGGAGCTCAAGTGTAAATCCTGATTTGTTTTG
This sequence comes from Amblyomma maculatum, assembly GCA_023969395.1. Lineage (NCBI taxonomy): Eukaryota > Metazoa > Arthropoda > Arachnida > Ixodida > Ixodidae > Amblyomma > Amblyomma maculatum. The sequence continues at coordinate 141,714 of JAJIZL010019966.1, read as the reverse complement.
TTGCGGCAGGCCGCTCCTGGCCTCACAGTTGGAAATGGCGAATGCCGTCGTTTGCATAGCTGTCAGTTATGACGTCACAACTACTAACGGCAGATGAAGAAAAAAATTGCTGATCGTTTAGTTCGATTAAACCTAGTGTGTAAGCGAAAGCTTCATTACTAATGATGACACGTGATGAAGCTCTTTATTTACAAAAGCCGCCGCCGCTCAAACTGAGCAAGAAGATTCAGAAGACGACAACAAGAAGGCAAAAAGAAGAATAAGGGGCGCATGCGCAGTTGTGGCTTGCGCCAGGCACGATGACCTTTGCTTTTGCATGGCGTAGTGAAGTTTGAATTCGCTTCAAAATATGGGGAACACTTGAAATCCGCCTTTAAGGGTGTGACACAATGACGTAGGCTATTGTGTAGCCCACATATAAAGTCCCGCTTTAAGCAAGCTATATGGATGTGCCTGCGTGACCTAGGTGAATAAAATGGTTCTGACAGATTGATTACGATGTCACCCTCCCATGTGAAATCAGAGTGCCGAGTCGGCAGCTCCTGTCAAAAGTGATGTCACGTAACTAACTCTAAGTTTAGTCATTTTCCGGCCCTATGAGCTGCCAGCTACCGCCTGGAAGGGCCATGCTCGTGGTTTTTCGTTCACGACGCTGACGCCCGATTATTTGGTTAACGCACCGTTTAACATACCGCTTCAAAATGCAGATATGAATTGTTACCTAATATGGCACCATGCGTAGCGTTTCAGTCGACCCAAGGACAAACATGGAAGTCATCGATAAGGTCATATGTAACGACAAACATGACGCAGTTGGCACACAAAAGAACCAGTACGGTATATAACCAGAAGAAAAATTTGGCCTATAGTTTATTCTGTTCAAATGCGGCGACTTCTACTTTCTAAATTAATAAGCATTTCTTGCAAACATACCGATCGCTTCAAACGGGCATAAACAAAACAAAAGGCATAAATAAAACAGGACTTCACATAAACATGCAGTGAAATTCAACTTCGACGAGAGCTTCGGCGAATGAAATCGATGTGCACATAACCGCCAAACTACATGCTTTATGCTGCGGAAGGAAAAGTTTTGTAGCGAAAGATACACTGTGCTAGGTCTTCAAGCTTTCGACGTGGCACCGTGGGAGACGAAGACGGCGAAGAAGAAGAAGAAGAAGAAGAAGAAGAAGAAGAAGA
>JAJIZL010019966.1:122791-140504 GCA_023969395.1 Amblyomma maculatum | reverse complement strand
AAGAAGAAGAAGAAGAAGAAGAAGAAGAAGAAGAAGAAGAAGAAGAACGCTCGGTCACCCGCAGCTAATGCTTTCGCTCCAAATTCGGTTCAGCAGCTTTGAACCCTCCTCATTTTCTTCCTATTTAGCATCTTTAATGTCGTTTTTCTCTTCCCCGTGGCCGTTTCAAGCACAAAGTATTTTTATAACAGAAATACCCCGTTCGGCTACCACTGCGCAAAAAACAACAAATAAATGAGAAGAAGACGAAGGAAAATTTTGCGCGTCAGGCACGCGCACAGCTTACGCAGTCGCGAGTGCTATTACTATTAACAGCCCGAAGCTATGTCACCGCGGCGCCAACGTCGAAATCCCGACATTGGCGGCCGCGCTCATCTGCGAACCATTATTTCCGCCCAGCGACCGCCTTTTCGCAAAGCCCTATTAGCCGCGCTCCGACGCCTCTAACGACACAGTTTACACAGCACGGCTCTACGCGACGGCCGAAAGCAAGGAAAGCGAGTGCGCTTCGTCGTTCGCTACATCGCTGCTTCCCTCCTAATTCCACACATTGCCGCCTACGCACTCCCACATCTAACTGCACAATCCAAGGCGTGCAGGGGTAAGGACAAGCGGCGGGGCAGGCTGAGAAAGAGACCCCAACCCGAACACAAACTCAACATCTTCGAGATTTAACACCATCACTGGCATGCGGGAGGCTGTGAGCGAAGAGGTAGGAGCGAAGGAAATTAAATCGAGGTCGGCAACCTGATATGGACTGCGTAATGGAGGAAATCCGTAAGGCCCCTGTTTGACAAAGAAACAAGACAGGTTTAACCCAGTGTTTCGCGCATTATAAGTCTTAACCACTTTAACGCTATAAAACCTAGCGTAACTAACCGTCTGCGTGCTATCCTAAACTGTTCTCCAACTCTACCCTGCTTGCTCTTCACGCGAGGGAGACACCAAATGAGCCGTGCGAGCAGCTGCAGTGAATGCGAGTGTGAGAATGAAGAAAAGGCAATTTTAGATGAGAGAGGAGGACATCGTTATCTTGCGTCTTCCTAATTGCACGCAACGCTACTGAAGCTGACATCACTTTGTAAGACCCCCCCATGGTATATTAAGAAAACTATTTGCTCTACACACGAAGACGAATTGGACCCCGGGACCTTCAGACAAGAGCGATTGTATTTCTCTAGGAAGGAATACGCAACTATCTTGGGGTCTGGCATTTTGTCTTGGGTCAAGCAAGTATCTAAAGTGTAAAGTCGGAGGAGAAATGGCAGACATACTCGAAAAGCTGGTAGGTGTAGCTGCTGTAGAAAATTCCAAACGACCTTCCTTTACATTTAGCGTCATAGCCGCAATCCTCAAGAGAGGAAAAAATACCGCATCCCCACCTTGTAAGATTGGCCAAGATGCGTTCTCTAAGCGAGGCACTATCGTAAACCTTTTCTACACACTCCTCGTCTTTTGATGAAAGCTCCCATGGTAATCGATTACTTCCGTCGGGACTCTCTTCTTACTCCTTCGTCTATTTATTTCCCTTTTTGCATCTCCATATAATTCCACCCCCCCCCCCCCCCCCCAATTACGTATTATATACGCACGCGGCCATATGCACCGTTAGCCAAAAGAAAAATGTTCAAGGGTTTTTATTCTGGATCATTATGTACAACTCGCTACTCGCGACGTTTCATTCTTTTTTTTTTTTAACTCTTGACGGTTAGATGATCTCTCATCGTTACGGTCCCTTTGTAAATGTGCTACTACAGACCCACTATACAGGTGTATAAAAAACTCCCCTCGGGAGTTCCTTACTTTTTACTAATGCTGTGCACAGTGTACGTTTACAAAGACATGGCTGCACTTCAATGTTATCTAAGTGTTGCTACGTGCTGGACCATGACCAAGGGAATCTGTGCACTAAGAACGTAAAGGCGTGTTGCTAAACTCTGGCGCGAAAATTTCAGAAGTCATTTCTGACTCGAATTAAAATTCGAAGTAGAAAGAGAGCTACACTCCGCTGAAGATAACTTGTCGCGTGTGCAGGGACGGGTCGAATTTATTTTGCACATCCTTCGTCGCGGGTGTGAAACACCTCAGCGATGCACGGAATACCTGGGCGACCCCGATTCGCGAGGCACATCATTTTGCACATACTTCGTCGTGGGTGTGAACCACCGTCCGCGATGCACGGAACAGCTGGGCGCAACCGATTCGCGAGGCACAAAGACCATCCTGGTGTCGTCGGCGCCCATCGCGAATGGGATGGGGTGAGCCAGAGAGAGCAGCTTTCAAGGGCGGCACAGCCATTCTCATTCTGGGCCTAATGTGCCGTCCGATGCGGCGTGATTACATTAGAGGCCACGAAACGACGACACCGGCGCATAATGGAACAAGGACGGCGACAGGGTCGGAGAAAAGTGGGGAAAAGTGAGTAACGTATAGAGAAGGCGAGCGCCTGTGCACGTATATGACGTAATGACAAGCACCGATGGACCAGTCTCCCTTATCTGAGCAAACGAGGGTAAATGTCGGTCTGAGAGGGTATCCTGTGCCAGAGAAAGTGAGATCGAAAACAGATGAAGAGAAAAAGGGGGAAGGGATGAAATGAAACCGTGATTCTCAGAGAGAAAGAAAGAGAGATAGGAGTAGAAAAGGAAGATCATGATAGAAGGAGAGACGTAGCAAATTTAAAAAAACTAATATGGCTATGGTTAAGCTTTGGTTAAACAGATTATGTCGCGATAGATTCACGCGAGTACGCCAGGTAAAGCATTGAGTTTTGCTATACTAACTTGTTCTTCCTCCGTATCCATGGCGTGGCTCTAGCCGGAGGCGCTTCTCGCCCCCCTTATATACTCGCAACTTGACGCCAGTAGTCACAAGGCCCCGCGTCACGTGTGAAACACAGCGCCCCCGCAATGTAACTCCCCCCTTCCATACTCTTACTTTGACCTTAAACTTGATTTGGGTCAGGACCTGGAATACACACGGCGATCTGGCAAACACACTAAACACATGACGAAACCCGGCTTTACCTACTGTAGGGAAGCTATAGCTTCAGAAACTGGGCGTTACCTCCTCTTCGCTCTTAAAGGATGGACTCGACAGCGATAATTTTTGCCGTTTGCAGGTTCCCATCCCGAATTTTCGTTCACGTACACGCAGTCTGCTAATCAGTTTCTAATAATTTATTCAGCGAATTTATTAACGCATACATACTAATTAGTACACAGTCATAAGATGCCATATCTCATCAAACGAAGTATGGACCTAGGTCTCATGCCCCAATTTTTTTACCAAGCCACAGCAACGGGACTTCGCGGCCAGGGGAGACGTGTTTAACTCGGTATCCAAGGGTTCTGTCAGACAGGATTTTGATCTCATCCTCTCATCTCAAAGGCGTGGCCCGAGTAGGCAGAGCCTGCCACCTCGGCTATGCAATATCTTCACATAAACCGACGACTAGTCAGTTCACAGCCACGCCGCTTGCCAACTAACAACTTGAAAGCTCTACTGCGCCATGTTTCGCCAAGGCCACTGAAGTAGATAATTTGACCTTCAAGCCTGAGGAGCTGTGTCGTGACGTCATACTACGTGAAGTGGCACAGCTGCTACCCCTGCGCCGCCGCCATCGGTGTACCGGGCTCCGAACCCTGCCTCGCCAGCTGTCCCCCTGTGGTGAACCACGTGACTCGCCGCTCGCTTAAAAGGAAGAACCTATCTTGCTTAGAGTTAGGAGAGAAGGAGAACTGGCTGAGGTTGCTTCGACGGAGACAACCCTGTTGCCGAGAAGCTTCCCGAGCGCAGAAGCGAGCCAAGATCGTAGCGGCAGCAGCGACTGCTGCAGCGGCCAGTGGCTTGCACTAGATCTTGACTTGGTTTAAGGATATTTGAATTTCTACAAATGTAATCATAAATAACAGAGCTTTCGCTCTGTAATTAGGTTTAAAAAAGTCAAACCTCTTCAAGTTTTATCTCACAACGCCGATGCCGAACTACTAAATAACAAGGCCTTTAACGTTTCTTTTTCTTTTTAAGTATGAAAGTAAAGAGGAAGGGAGGCGGAGGCAGACAGGAAGAGATAAGATAAACAGGAAGTAAGAAAGGAAGGAAAGAGCCAGCAAACAAATGACAAAAGAAAGAGGAGAAATTAAAGCCCGGAAGAAAGAATAGAACAAAGATTAGAACGAGGAACAAGTGCGATAAAGAGAGAGAGGACATACTTCGAGAGAGAGAGAAAGTGCGGAAAAAGTAAAATATAGCGAGGCAACGAGAGCGATGGGCTGCACGAGAGACACTGACACGTAAATAGAGTTCGTGCTTGCGTACAGATATGTGCAACATACAAAATAGCTTGGCTGCAAATAGTGCAACTACACTCAATAGCATCGAAAAAGTGCGCGGAGTTTGCAGCCATAGGAGTGCAAAGAGCGCCTTCAGAATTACGCGGAGCGTACGCTAATTCGACCGGGACAGAGAACAGATGTTTCACTGTTTGCATTCGAACAAACAAAAAAAAAAAGCGATGGGGATAAGGTCAACGCGCCCATAAGGCGAGGAGGCAGCAGGATAAGCTTCTTACAGGCCGAATGACATCCATTCGCGGCCGAAGTTAATATGGGAAGCCCGCCTTTCATGTGTCTTTTTGCGACTCTACAGCAAGTGTGCAATCAATGAGCTCAATGCGGCTCGCACAGGCCATTAACTGGGACAGGACACGTCTGAGAAGAAGCAACAACTGTCCCCAGTTAGCAATGTGATGCATGGCCGTAAATGTTTCGAGGTTATCTAAAGAAGCCGCCCGTCAAAAGGAGCATGCGCCCGCCGCCGAAGATTTATCACACGAAACTTGCTGACCACGTGCGTAGTGGAAGCTGCCATCAGGCTCACCCCGCGGCTGGCGGTGGTCATAAGTCACGCATTCGATTACGTAAGCAGATCGTCGCGGGCTTGAATAAAGAGAGGCGTTCTGTGTTCATTGCCCTGGATATCCGATCTCTGTATTGAGCCGGCGTGAGCAATCACCATGACCCTTCGCACTGTCGAAGATGGCCGGGCTGGCTGTCCTAGACGGGCAGGCAAGGTAGAAGTTAAGCTAGGTCGCTGGGCTACTATTTATTTTAATGAGAAAAGGGCCATTTTTGCAAAACACGACGCTCTCATAACCCAATAAAGGAGCGAGGAATTAAAAAAAAAGAAAGGGAGGGAGGGAGGGAGGGGGCTTTTGGCTACAATTCTAATATCGTGCGAAAACAGTGTTGCACGGGCCCTACCTTTCTGTCGCATTGTCATTTCTGTTTGCCTGGGCGACGCGTTGCTATGTAGCTGTTATGCAGGTTCTACGCATAACAACTCGTTGCAGCGTTACTGTGCACCCGCTGGCCAATGACATCATCTCCACAAGAAAGATAACATTTCGCTGTTGTAGTAGGATCTGGTCTGGTGAGTTCACCTTAAAACACGTGCAATCACCATCGGCCGTTTTCACAATCAATTTACGATGTCAGGTTCGACTTTCTGTGACAATGACGAGATATTTTCTGTTGAGATGAATAGGAGACAACGAGGCAAGCACCCGCATACTCAAAAACATTCTTGTAAAGCTCCCGCTAATACAATTTCGTCAAATAACGCAAATAAAATGCTCAACTAAATATGTGTATGACAAGCCTTTTCTAGCCTAGGGGCCCACATGTGAGCTTCCTTGGTACTTTTAATGCTCAATATTAAGACAAGCCTGGACACTAGCTGAAGATTGCTGTTATGAGCACCAGCCAACAGGGCCACAAGCCTATTTATTTATTTAGAATACACATCAAAGGTGCTATGTGACTGTATTAACTTCAACTACCCTCTCTCACAACTTTTATATCCACTCATCCCCTTCCCCCAGCGTAGGGTAGCAAACCGGTTGCTTTAACTGGTTAACCTCCCTGCCTTTCCTCCTCCTCCTCCTTACATCAAAGGCCCCAGGGGTGGGGTATTACATGAGAGATAGCAGCATAAAATCAAAGGCCGTCTTGTCTTCTGGGGGCAAGAATAAGAGTTTAGTAAGGAAAGCGCATACTGTCCTGAGTGCAAATCGAATTCCAGTTCCTCCGTACTGGAAACCAGTGTTTAAAAAGTCAACGTTTTGTAATAAACGGGCGCTTTTAAGACAATAAGTCTACGAGTTTAATTCGAACGGTAAAGCGTGGAACCTGACACACGTCTGCGCCTCTATATTCATTTAACTTCCGTCACTAAACTAAGCCTGTCCGCGGTTCACGTCCCTGACATGAAGACCGACCAAAACATCCAAGTTGGCCAGTTTGGACGCATCGGTGGCAAATCCCCATCGATTTGTCGATCGCTAGGCAGTGGCTTCCTAAAATAGTAAAACGCTCAATCGATCACTCCCTGTCCTTTCATCCGACTTGCTCGCTCAATCTCAATAAATGTAATCCAATCACTCAGTCCCAGCCAAACTCGATTTGCTTATTCGGGGGCTCATTCCGCTGCACGAGAATAATCAAGCGCTCACACACGTTAAGCGTCGCCTTGCAGTTATTCAAGACGTAAAAAATCTCTAAACATGCTCCATAGCCATGTTTTTCCTTGAAGACGTACCGCCTTTTAAAGCATTGCCCCAGAGATTTATTCCTTTTGATGAACCCACAATGCCACTGTAGACATTCGGACAAATAGCGAGGCACTGCCAAAACCATGGCACGATTAAGAAACCACAACCCAAGGAGCCCGAACCGAGTAAAAAGCAAGCAAGTCCAGACAATGAACATGACCGAACATGACGCAAAAGCACGGCCATTAACATCAGCGGTCTTAAGATGCACTTTTTACCGGTCGCAAACCTTTCTCCGTTGTTTCATGTCCTGCACTCGACAGATGGCGCCACCTACAGTCGCGCCCTGGAGCAGCCATCCTGATGTGTAGCGGCAAAAATGCACGCGCAATTAAGGGTTTCGAAGCGAAGCATGGCACAAAAAGAAAACAAAAACAAAGGTATAAAAGCAGGGACGGAATGCATGAACGCCGCCTTCTTCTGTTCTTCTGGGAAGCCAGTAATAGGCCCCACAGGGCCATTGCAGTTAGTCTTTGAAGGAGAATAAATGTGCTTTGGGGAAATGTATTCAATTGTCCATCTCTCCGCGGCTCGCAGGACCCCTTTTTTCCCCATGGACAAAACAAGAACGCATTCCTAATGAACCAAATGACTCGAACACACCGCTAGTCCAAGAAGTGTGCGAGAGTCCGTTTTGTTGTTGTTGTTGGTCGTCTGCACTTTCGGTGGCCTGTACGGGGATGGCGGCGTCCAGACATCACCATCCTTTACCTGGGGATGGCGATGTGTGTGTACGCAATACTTTTTCCCCAGTGGCCCTTCTACCTGTCCAAATTGGCTAACGCCTGCAGGGAAGAGCACTTTTCCCCAAGTCGCGCCTCGTACATTGGCGCAACTCGGCCGCCTTCGTTTCGTGCGTTTGCTTCTCCTCAATCCGAGCCTTAATGCGGCAGAGCAACATTTACAGGGGAAGATGAAGCTAACAGCAAAGCAAGGTCAACTCGACGCCTGGTGCCTGACGACTTTACCTGAAAAGGCAGTTCCTAGTTCATCTTCTATTTTTTTTGTCCTTTAGTTGCTTTAAACTAACACCATTATCCCATGAGCACACACGTCCCCCTCAGAGTCTTTGTTGCTTCTTTTTATTGTGCCGATCCGCAAGCGAGTTCTCCGGCTAATGGAGAAAGCTGGAAAAAGCCATGATTGGTTATCAGTTGTGGCAATACCGACGCCGACAGCTTGAGAAGCCGTCACAGCTCCAACCGACGGACAAGAAATTGCCGAAGGCATCTCGTACGAAACTTTAGCTCTTTTATGTGCCTCCTTCTATATATACCCCATTGGCGAGCAAAGAAAGAAAAACAAATTGTTCTGTGTCCCATTTTCGTAGCCTTTCATTTCTGCCGTCGGGGAAAATATGGCGCTTGAACAGAAAGCACCTGATAATAACGGTTATGCGATCGAGAGAGTTGTCAACCAATTTCTTCAAGCGACGAAGAGGTGTTGCGAAGCACTATGGCACTGACCTGAAGGGCCGAAGCGAAACTGACAACAGTCGTAAGCTCCGCAGAAGTCGTAAAATGGCGCAAGTTCAGTGACAAGGAATGAATTTGTTTGCAAGTGCTGTTGTTTTGCTTTGTTTATATTGTACAGAAACATAAGCCGTTGCTCTCCTGCGTTTCTCCGAATGTATTCGCACGTTCGAAAAAACTTTTTTGTCTCCCAGTGAGTACTGCTGCATATAAATAGATTAAACAATCAAATTCAAACAGACGCAAACAAAAAATAGTAATAACGGAACTTAATAGTTCACTAGAACTTTTTTACTGACATGGACGTTTAAACTAATTTCTCAAAGATCTTTTTGTTGTTGTTGCTGCTGTTGCAGAGGGGGGGGGGGGGGGAGGAAGGGGAGGGAGTGTAAGTACATCAACTGAATATGAAAATTTTCTACCCCAAGAAAAATTACATGAAGCTCGTTGCGCGTATTCAGGAACCATGCATATGAGGTTATGGCCATGAATTTCTGTTTTAGCAACAAAGTTTCGAACTCGTGGATTTTGTCTCGGTGAAACTGCTATGCACCTCCACACAAGCGGCGTTACGCCAATCCATTTTAATCAGTTCCGATCCGTCACTGACTGCAGACATTTTCGGCGACAGGGAAACGAGAAATAATGCTAATTAATTGAGCATCGCGGGGAGCGGGTAAATTGGTATTCGCAGCATCTCATTTAAGCCCACTAATAAGCCCCAACTAGATAGAGCTGCCGGCATTAACTCCCCGTACCGAGGTGCTTAATGTCCTGCTCGAGCAATGTAACATAATTTGTATTTTCACAGAAGAATTCAAATATTTAAGCATGTAAATTTGCCGATTCAAAATTTAGAAGTATTAAATTTATGGTTCTCACTTTTCTTGGTGCTACGCTAGAATGGCTGGCTAGCCAAATTAAACTGCGCCTTGCCTTATGGGGCGTTTCGCATTTAGAGTTATGGAATTAGGTCCATAGTGACCACTGACCTGTACTCTGAGGTCTGCAGAAAAACGAAAATTTTATACTTTACTGTTTTTATATTTATTAGCTTTGTTAGCCTCGTCAAAGGCTAACAAAGACTACTAATTTGAGGGAGAAGGGTGCGGCAGGAAAACATGCAGTGTTCTAAGTTAGCGTCGATTCAGGACAATTCGGACACGCGGGAAAGTGTCTGATGCGGTAGAGAAGCGATCGGGAAGGAGTAAGGTGTGTATTTAGGTGTATGCGGCAGCAGCGGTGCATATTCGCGGAGATATGAAAACGGTATGAATGATGTTTACCAGGTGTGTGAAGAGGAAGCGGCAGAAGGTGTGCGAAATAGAAGAAACCAATCAGCAGTAGAAGAGAAAACGGGCGGCTTCTAGCGCCGCCATTGAGGTCGAATTGCGATGCCGATGACCTTAGCTCGAACAGGCCAGTAAAGCTTTGCTTTAAAAAGAAATCCCTTGGTCTCATTAAACAATAAGAGACAGGCGCAAAACAAGCTAAGGTAAATAAGGCAAAAAAACCTTAGTTAGGTAAATAAGGCAAAGAACAAGGAACATTGGGACAAAGTGTTAAAAAGTGCTTCACTACATGATCAGCTTTGGGCTGTCCAGGCGCGGCGGCGGAGAGTTTCGGGCTCTCTGTGCCGACGTGGGAGCTGCCCTCTACACCTGGCGCCTAGCCGAGTGTCCTTCAGGACCCCTACTGTGGGAAATAAAGTTTTACCAAACCAAACCTTAATCTTAACGATGCTGTGGATTAGTTCATTCCGTAATTTCTGCTTGAGCTGCGATACCTTTATTTTCTCATGCTCTCCAATTTTCGAAATTCCTCTGAGCGGTTTTTGAGGCGCAGACACTACATTTAGGAGAACACTACACCCAATGCGCTACTGTTTCAAGTGTTATCTGTGTAAGAATAAAACGCTAAAATAATCAATTTAGGAAGCCACTGGTAACTTGTTCAACAAAGTGTACTAAGTTTTTGCTTACGCCTGGCTGAGCTTAAAAAGAAACTATGAGACATTGCTCGGAACGCTGACACACGAGACAGATTCGGTAACGAAATGAGCAGGAAGTTAAAGCAATCACACTAGAAAAGGTTTAACTAAAACTGGTGATATACAGAGGTAAACTGAAATGAGCAAGCGAATTGCGCTTCTTTCAAGAGTTGTTTATCCGTTGAGCGGATGAAGGGCGAGGAAAGATGGAAAAGGTAAGGTCTGAGAGACGGCCAGCGAATCAGCCGCAAAGGGGCAAACGTGCAACGAGACTAAGACAGAGACTTGCCGCTGCTAATAACACAAGGGTCTTCCTCTGGGGAGCCGTCTCGTAAGAACGCTAATGAGTGCACCGCTTTTCCCCGACTCCCTAACGAACCGATTCGCTGATGAGAGAGGACGAGGAGGCCGTTCCCGAAACTTCGCCGTCAACTATGATCGTTCGCGATCACTCCTCCTCCATTCACTTTCTACCACGCACCCCAAGTACCGTATCTGCTCAGATAATAGTTGCAGAGAGGTATGTTTATGAGCAGTCCTTGAATGACCATTGCGGCAAAGTGGGCTAACTACATGCAATCTCGATCGGTACAGCTGCCCAGTCCGTGCGGCATAACAGTTCAAGGAGACCATTAAATTGGAGCGGTCCTTTTCGAAATGAGAGCTGCTTGGCAGCTTTCCTACTCTATACGAGGTCAAGGGATTCATACAGATCGAAGGCCAATTTCAGCTTCCCAGCGAGAACTGTAATCCGGAGACAATGGATACTGGGAGGAGGTTTTTGCTCTGACCTCGCTTGATCCGTCAGTGTATTTCATCCAGTTGCGAACGGTCATGCATGGAATAATAAAAAAAATGATTTTATACGCAGATACGCACTTCACTTTGACATCTGTGGTCTTAGGCGCCCGTCACGTGCGCGTAAGGCAGCAATCGCAAGCTGAAGTTTTCATGAAAAAAAAAAAAAAAGGCATGCGGCGCACATTATCTTTAGAGAAGAAAGATGATGAAGATGATGGCATGTTAAAACTAAAAAAAAAAAACGAAAACAAAAAACGTCCCAGAGCTTCACTCTTACGGGCGCCTTTTTATCTTTTCGGGCCCATACAAATATTTTTTTTTCCCAAACTGCTACAGTCTATCCTCAAGAAAGCCATTGCATTGGTGTTCCAGCCGAATGCACAAATGAGGCATTGATATGCGCTTGTAAAAAAGAAAAGGTTCTTGTGAAATGTCAAAGTACGGGAAATATCAATAATAAGATACCTGGTAACATCAACCTACGAGGTCCGTGTCAACAGTTTCTTTCCCGATGATACCCACGACGCAAGAAGTTGAGACAAAGATGTTTCGACATTAGTGCAAGTTACAAAAGCTGCCGTCACAAAAATATCAGAGAACGTGCTATCACCCCCCCCCCTTTTTTTTTTTTTACGTTCACTGCTTTGATACTACTATTGCCTCTGCTGACTAAAATTTAAAAAAGTACCGCATCAAAAAAATTAAGCAATGCTAAGTCTTTCGTAATTCAAAAATAGATGCTACATAGATAAAATAATTTAGGGTACACTTAAGTTATCTTTAAGAGCATAACGCAAAAGCGGTAAAAGTTCCTTATAGGTCATACGGGTGTCCCTATGTGGGCCTTCTTGTAGGCATCGCCACGCGTGTTTCCATCCCGTAATGTTTTTCTTTTTTTTTTTTTTTTAATAACTAAGCCGAATGAACACGCCTCCGTGGCGTAGGGGCAATGTATCTGGCTTGCGACCAACGGGTAAGATGCTTAATTCCGAAAATTGAGAACACATTTTTACCCCTAAAGGGACGCTTCCACCTGCAGCGCATTGACTACGTCACGGGCCCTCTCAACCAACCAGGAACGTCCAGCAAAGTTCATGCCACGTCCTCCTTTGAATGATACCTTTAATGATACAGTGAAAAAAACTGGGAGGTCGTCGCAATCTAACCGTGTAAAAAGGTTTCGAAATGTGTTTTTGTTTAGCCAGTCCATCTTTTATCCTCAACCTGATGAGCATTGAAAAAAAAATGAATAGTACGTTATTAGTTTTTATTACTACTCTAACCACTCTATTTGCTCCTCACATGCCTCCGCAATATTTCTATTTCATTTTTTATATAGTAAAATTAGTGATTTTATTGTGTGCTGAGAAATGTCAACAGTGTAGCTGATATTAAAGTAGAACGAAAGGAAGAAGATGGTTTGCACGGTATGAAAAAGAGCTGATCAAGGGTAAATGGGGTAAATTAAAGTAGCAATTTGAAAGTTGTGGTGATGCCCATTTCGCTAATGTAGCCTTTCACGAAGTGGGTTAAGGAATGAATTCACTCCAACAGCCTCCGAGAGTAACGGCCTGCCCACCCACGCCGCACCCGACTCAAGCCCTACTGTATTCAAATCAGTCGTCTAAAAACCCATATATTCTACTTTAATGCCGGACGTTGACGTAATTTCTCAAATGAAGGGTAAAGTTATATAGGCCGACCTATACATATATGATGGTGCGAATAGAAGCGAGCGAGATTGCGCTGTGCCCTTGTTCCAAGGACGTTGAATTCCAAGCGACATCAGCGTGTCGAGTGAATTTCGTAGTCCTGCAACGTCCTCAACGAGTAGAGCGACCTCTACCTTTTTCAGCTAAGCTTCTCTAAGGCACGGAATGCGTGAATAAAAAGGAAGAGGCAAAGAAAGTTCGCAACTCCGTATAGCAGGTGCATTATCCCTTCATTTCCCACTGCTAACGGTACTGACCGCTCGCTCTATGACCTTGCCCACGGTGAACGTAAGCCTGATCTATGAGCCTGTTATTCACGCTATGCCGGGTATTGGAGGGTTGAAAGGAAGGAACTGAAGAAGCGATGAAAGGAGAAGTTGATGGAAGGAATATGAAAGCAGCGGCGATCTCAGAGCAAAACAGCGAGGTCGACAAAGCAACATGGAAAAAAAATTACGGTCGTATACACTGCTGGAAGAATTAATCGACGTGTGATTTATATTTATGGTGCCCTTGCCTTTCCTCCGTCCTACTGAAACGTAACACGCATCCGTTATGTTGCGATATGGGATGCAGCGCCGTCACACGACCAGAAATATTCCTAGGGGTGTTGAAAAATGCCTCGATGCGTTGCGTTTAGCTAAACGCCTAGGACTGCAGCCGGCGCTGCCTCCACGATCGCCTGAAGTGCGCATGCGTTTTTGAAACTCACGGGGAGAAGTGAACGCGTTGATCGGACCGAAAAGAGCAAGCAGGTCACTGGTGGCAACCAATGACGTATTCGGCGTACGCGCACGAGTACAGGGCAGTTGTCCGCACTTGCGAGCAGCCGTTTTCCTACATTTCGGTAGAGAGAAAGGCGAGGGGGGCATAATCACCCCTCAGTTTTTCTCGTAACGAATTTTTATTTACCGAGTATTGCCGAAAATGACCACCGATATATGTCTACCGTCAGCGTGCCCCAACCCCCCCCCCACCCCCCCCTCCCTCAGAAAAAAGAAAGAACTAGATCTTAATTCTCTCTAACTTACATTTCTGTATTAGGAAATCCTTGCTTGTAACTGCAGCTGATGTTAACATAAAATAAACACATATATACGTTCACCCAACGGTTATACCATGAGTACGAGTGACAAGCCCATATTTTTATTTCATAAATAATTTCCATCTGAACGACTAACGTGAGTTCAGTAATGATAATAATATCTATTTCTGAGTGACTTGTACCTATTATGTTCCACTTGGCTTCCTTTCCAAACCACGTACTTCACTGAAGACCTCTGCTTCTGAGGGCAGGTCAAGGGGGAAACCATAGCAGAGGACACATGGTGGACTTGCAGCTCTTGACCAACATAATAGACAGCGTCAGATCGAATCCCCCTCCCTCCGAATCTCTAATCACAGTGATTAACGATGACCGCCGCCACGGCGGCGACACCCGATGCCAAAGGGCTCCCAGCTCGGGCAACAAATTATACGTCACGACGGTCGATGGCGCCCCCTAACCGTTTGCACAGAAATGCAGGAACGGAAAAAGGTGGTGACGACGCCTGTAGACTCCTCGGCTAGTCCCCAGGGCTGCGTTTACTGGGGCACACACAAGCGAGTCGGGAACAATGGGGAGCTGCCTGGAAGTAATTAATAACTTGCCACATTTAGCTGGGTGTCGTCGATGACTTTCCGCCGAACAATGTGTCTTGGGTAACTATTCTCTTGTTACTCGTTTACGGGCCTGCGACGTCATCTTGAGCAACGATGAGCAGCGCGGGGTTTGGCGACACACGCGTCAAGTCGTAGGCGTCCCATTTTCGAAAGAGAAGGTCGACGAAATGAGCGCAGCCACGTTAAAACATATAAAGTTATAATAAAATTCTTCTCGGATCAAAACTGTTATCGCACGCGTCATCGACACCGCTAATCACTAAGTCGGCTTTTTTTTTTGCACAACTCATTTTGCGCAACTTATTCCTGCCTTGGACGTCACGCGAATAGAACCCTGTGCGCGCAGGGACTCTCGCAATGAACAATTATGCCCAGTTATTTGAGCATTAACTGGCAACGCGCATTCGTTTGTTGCCTTGTCGGCTGACGAACACTTCTTTCTTTAATGACAGATTTTTTTTTTATTTATGCTGCACCGCTTGCGTAATACATGCGCGGCCGGAATGGTCACAGTAAATTATAGGAGATAATGAACGATGAAAATGCAAGGACATCTAACGCATGTAATGTGCTCGCACGAACATGCACCACATGACCGTGAACGTACCTGCAAGAAACTGACAAAGAAATTGCAGTCCCAAGTAAATTCAAAGGGCAGCTTTTTGTTTATCCAAGCAAGAAGGGAACATTAACAAAAATCCCCTTCAAGAAAGGAAAGTCCACCCGAAAGTATGTGCAAGTATATATTGCCAATGCCAGTAATTTGCTCACATATCCAAGGCAGAAATTCACAAATCATCACGTACCGCTTCCACAGTCATGGTATGATTCCTGAGAGACCCGGGAACTCACCTGCAAAGATAGAAAAAGAATAAACGTAAAAATAAGTTCAATGAAAAAATTAACAAAGGACAAAATTCCATCAATACAGAAATGATCAAGCAAAAGCGTTAAACAAATTGCATAGCTAGCCTACTCATTTTAGCCAGACTTTCTCGTACATGGGCAATGACAAGGCTGTCAACTCTTTTTTTTTTATTGGGGGGGGGGGGGGGGCTATATCAGCTACTATTGTACGAATTCATACACTGTAGAGACGATTTTTCAGTCCGACAGAATTGTTGTTCATTGTGTATAGAATTATGTACAGTCGTGAGAAAAAGTGGTATACAACACTCAGCCATTGACAGAGCTCGGGAAATCTACATCAAAATGCCATTTAGCGACAGCGACAAGTGCATGTGTATAGAATGGGGAACCATCAAGATTGTCTCGATTTTAGATAGCGGTTGGTAGATAAAGTTGGAATGCAGTTTTCTCGAGCTGCACCACCGGCTGAGTGTTGTATACCACTTTTGCTCACGACTGTAAATAGCACTCTTGATTTCACTCATTTCAAAGCGGCTTTAAATTATATCAGCATGTCCGCATACCGAACCTTACTCCCGCTAACGTGGAGCGGCCACCGTTCTACGACTACTCCAGAATGTACTTGTGACTAAGGTAGAGGCCACTGGTAGTATAGTAACGGGAAGTAGGTCACTGTCAAGAATCGCTGGGCCGTGGTGACATCATAGAGAAAAATGAAAGACAGTAAAAGTAGGTCACTCAAACAACCCCATGCGAAAAAAAAAAAAATCGCGCGCTTACGTGCAGCGATTCTATGTGGTTAAT
This sequence comes from Amblyomma maculatum, assembly GCA_023969395.1. Taxonomy (NCBI): domain Eukaryota; kingdom Metazoa; phylum Arthropoda; class Arachnida; order Ixodida; family Ixodidae; genus Amblyomma; species Amblyomma maculatum. Next base: position 124,580 of record JAJIZL010019966.1, on the reverse strand, counting down.
TAGTCGCGATTCCCTGCTTCTGAATGAACGTCCGGAGAGTCACGTAAATCCACAGATCTGGCAGAAATTTATGAACAGAGCAAGCGCTACGCACTGCCAAGTTTCGCGGAAGGCGGCGGCTCATTAAAAACGGCCAGAGACGTAGTAGACGAGTCGCCGGGTGCCGAGCTCTCAGACACGTTTTCCGACACGTCGGTGAAGTTAATTGGGCACGCGGGGCAGCCAGTCGCCGAAGATTAGGCACGGTGAACGCTAAATTCATTTCCGCCTTAGGCGAAGAAATGTCTCCTTCGCGCGCGTTAATTCCACATTTACAACTGCCTCTGTAGCCTGCCCGCCTGCCTAGGAAGCGAAGTCGAACGTGTCAGTAAGAATGTGCAGTGCATATAGCAAGGAAAAAAAAAACACATCTGAGCTGCTTACTAATTCGAAACTGGAAGGTCATTTGAATGGGCCGTGGCGGAAATTATTGTAGCGACCATGAAAAAAAGGGGGGCAACAGGTCGCCTTCAGGATATGTTACGAAGAAAAAAGGAGGCTTACTGATGGCTTAGTAAAATAATGGTGGCTACTCTGATAACTATGATTATGGATATGACGACAATTATAACTCCAAAAAAAAAAAAAAAGAAATACTATAGTTTCTAACAGGGGAGCGCTACAGTTCCAGGCTTCGTTACCACGACTTGATAAAAAAAAAGAACAGCTGGCATGCACGTTGCAATACTGGATGGTGAGGATAATTCAGAATATGTAGAAGCGTAGCATATAGAACAAACCTTCATGAAGCTTATAAAGAAGAGATGGTGAAATAAACCTCCATGCTTAATTTCCACCAACTACATACTTGCGCAGTACTAACCTCCAGATATTATAACAATGATTACAGAATACAGGTTAAAAAAGAACGAACGTTGAGGGAAAAAGAGAGATACCATATTCCAAGAATGTAAACAAATTAGGGGAAAACGATGAGGAATTACTATGTGCTACTTATTTTGACAAGTTACCTAAAGAATACATGGAGTGCACCAGTATCAAAGAGATCAAAAGGATGCTAAAAAAGTGGTGCCTGCCCATTTCGTAGTGTATGTGAACTTGTTAACTTTTTCGGTATGCCTAGAATTGAAAAATAAATTAGTTACGTTATTCTGAATTTAGTTTTACACATATTATTGTATTTTTCATGCTGCATGCAGGTATTGTAACCTTGTTTTTTATTTTATCTTATTGCGAAAGCAATACTACTCTAGGTTTCGAGCCTTCAGCGTAGCGCGGCCAGAAGCCAAGTCTTGCCCACGTGATGCTGTGACGTCACACCCCACGTGACACTAGGGTGAGAGCTGGGCTACCAACTCAGGCGGTTGGCAGGAGCTGCCAACTTGGGTCTCTCGTTTCACATGGGACGGTTATGTCAGAATCAGCCTGCTAGGACCCTGGCATTTACGTTACCCCTAAGGCCACTAAGGCACGTTCATACGACTTGGTTAAAGCGGGACTTTATATGCGGGCTGAGGAAGAAGAAAAAGAGAAGAAGAACGCTCGGTCACCTGAAGCTAATGCTTTCGCTCAATATTTGGTTCAGTAGCGTTGAACCCTTGTAATTTTTTCTATCAAGAATTGTTGTATTCTGTTATACTTGTGTTTGCCCGGTATGCATCTGCTAATCTGCCTCCCACCCATAAGCATGGCATGCTTATGTCGGGCAGAAATTGTACCAAGGAAAGGGAAGGGCAATAAAGATTATTATTATTATTATTATTATTATTATTATTATTATTATTATTAT
>JAJIZL010019966.1:107216-122781 GCA_023969395.1 Amblyomma maculatum | reverse complement strand
TTATTATTATTATTATTATTATTATTATTATTATTATTATTATTATTTTGTTTTCGTAACCTTGCCATGTTCACGCAGGTCCGCTTATTTTTCTTCAGGTTTTGCCTCGCACCTTTCTTTTCGGTAGAAATAAAGACAGTTTCGAGTTTGTTTCTTTTTTATCTTCTCCATAAATTATGAATTGAGCCAAGTATCTACTCTAAGGCATGTAAAGCCACGTCATGTGCGAGAAGGCAAATTCTATCCCCACCCGAGAAGCTCGTCAACTCGGCAGCACCTGCTACGGAGACTGATGCACGGCGGCTATTGTGAGCCTACCCTGGTAGGTATTTCATCTTTGAACATCCTCTATCTCCGTCAGACTAGCATACACAGGCAAATTGGTTCTCATTTTGACTTGGGGGTAGTGACAATCCCTAATATTGCAGCTTTCGTGTACGCTTGCAAGGTCAGGTGTTGTGACGAGACGACCGTGTCCACTCATCTAGACTTTTCGGCCACGAATAACGACGCCGAAGCCGTTTTTCTGTGACACAGAATGCTTAACGCTGTTCAAGGAAAGTTCCGACTAGCACAAGACCCAATTGCAAAGGACGAAAGCGGCCCGCCAGTAAATGCGATTCCCAATAGCATTTCGCACGCGTTAATAGGCGAAGTCGTTTTTCTTCTTCAATCTCGAGTTTGGGTTAGTCCCGCGAGAGACGGCAGTCTTATAGGAATCGATGATTAGCTAGCTTGGTCGTCGCCGGAGCGAAGCGAGAGCAAAAGCGTGAGTCCTGTTCCGAGGGAACGCAGCTGTCTCCTTTGGTGCTCAGCTGCAACTTGACGACATAAAAATGGCGCTGATCGACCGCAGCTCGTCAGCTTGCCTCCTTGTTCTCCTGAATTGATTTCCGTACACAACAGAAGAAAAGGAAGCAGAAAGAAAGATATGACAAAATGAGCGGCAGATTATTACAAAGGGGGAGAGAAAGGATAGAAAGAGGGAGAGAGGAAGGAAAGAAAGAGAGAAAAAGAGGGAGAGAACGTAATGAAAGAGAGCAAGGGGAGAGAAAGGAATGATTGATTGATTGATTGATGAAAAGGAAGAAACAGGATGATGAAGGGAGTAAGAAAGAATGAAAGGATGGACGGTGGAAAAGGAAGGGAAGGAAGTGATCTGATGGCAGAATTCATGGACTTAAAAGAGAGAAAAACAGTATGAACAATATAAAAAGCATACAGAAAAAAAAACGGCAAGTTGATGTAACACAAAATTCAGAGAATTCCTGACTGTAACCGAGGTGCGACGCGTGTGTGTATGTTTCATAGGTAATGTGTAAGCCATGAGTTTTGTCTTGTATTTTGCTAGAGTAAGGCAACGACGCGAATCTTCTCGGTTTTCTTCTCTATCTCTTTTTCTCTCAGCTAAGGTGCTTTTTTTATTGGCCGCGAGATCGTTTTTGTGTGTTGCTGGGAGAGTTCCCGTGCGTACAAAAGAAAAATACGCACCTTTTACTTTATACACCCGATTACGCTGTTCAGCTGGCACAGTTATTTCTGCGGTCCGGCTAGAGTATTATTACATACTTTAAGGCACCCCAAACTTCCAACAAGGATCTCCTTAACTCAAATCTAAAGAACCAACTGCGGTCACGTTTCGTGAGCAGCGCAGTGTTTTAGACACCTCCCCAGAGAGAAAGAGAGAGAAGGAGAAAACTCTGCGCAGTGCGCAGAGTTTTCTCCTGTACGCATTTTCAGAATGCACAGAAGTGGACAGCCTCGGTCAGAAGTCATTATGTTTTTCGTCTGAGCCGTAGGCCGTCCTTGAAAACGTCCTAGGAGTTTCAAAAGACAAGAACGATGTTCTATTATTTTATTTTTTGTTCTTAAAAATAGCTTAAGAGCCTCAGGGGTGTCAGCGGTCCACCACAGCCCGATTGGAGCCGCAATGAACCGCGTTGATTGAACGCTTCTGACAAAGGCTGCACGTATCCTAAAGCTGCACTCAACCAAGTCAAGAATATCTGCAGTCATTGTTTTCCCCTTCGACCAGCGAAATTACACCGTCGTGTGCACTTACCACACGGCTAACCTTTGCTCCGGTCTTTGGCGTCGATGAATAGTCACGCTATCGATTACATTCAATGTGATCTGCATGTGCAGGCAAGAGCACGGATAGTGCATTTGGGATCAGAAAGTCCCACGCTTACGGCATAACGAAAACGGTGAAAAAACGGGAGTGCTCCTCTTCGATAGTTCTGAAATATAGCTGCGTATATTGGACGCCAATTTACTAAGCAGCTAATTAAGCAAATAAGACAAGATTCTCTCTGTTGTGCCACACCTTGATGTCAGCCTAGTCGAAATGCGCGCCTGCACAGACGTTCTAAGGGCCACCACAAACGTGCCCACTGCAATGAATGTCATTATGCGACTGGTAAAAGTTTATATTGCATAAACTGAAAAAGCGCGCTCGAAACGTAAGCAGCGCAAAAAAAAAAAAAAATAAATAAAATCGCAAGCCAACTGCAAGAAATTGACAGGGTACTTAAGCTCTGTCGTTAAAAGTATAACGTGATATCACTAACGGCTGCCGTCTGTTACTCGATCCTCTTGTATATATACTCGTTAACGCACGTTCACTTCGCTGCTTGTCTAACGTCTAATTTCATAGTTTGCGTTTCGATTACTTCGCGCATATTAATTAGCACAGAGTCGTAAGATACCCAGTAATGTCAAATACCACCCGTCATCAATATATATATATATATATATATATATATATATAAAGCCCAGTTTTAACTAAAACCGTACGGACGTGCCCGCATAGCTGAAGAGTCACGCATCTTACTCACCACGCAAGGGTTCAGGAAGGTTAGATTCGGTTAGATTCTCACCTCACCCATGTATCTGAAAGCAGAAGCCCAAGTTGGTAGTCCTTGCCAAGTCATACGGTCTCATGATGTCACAAAACCCACTAACCAATCAGCTACCTACCAACTATTACCTACCAGCGCCACTACCGTGATTTCCCGCTCATAACATCGACGCTGATAACGGGACCTTTAACTATCGCGTAAAGTACGAACAAATTGAATGGCTCCACTCACAAGAGAGACAAAGAATGCAGAGCTTCTTACAAACAGAATCCCTGATTTGAGGTGTCCGTCCCGCAATCGTTCACCAATATAACGCTGTAATTACGAGGCCGTCGTCTGTGTCTTGTGCATTTCCCACGGTTTACCGACCTCGCGCTTGGTCCATAGCCAACTCTATCCTCATAACAAGAATAAACACTCGACGGGGTAACTCGGCTGTTCGTGTTCGATTATCGGTAATTAACTAGAGTACTTACCGAGTCAATCATCCCCGCTAGTTCGCCGCTCCAAGATGGAGAAAGGTACGCATGGCGTCGGGACTGAATCGATAGTTGTAAGACGGGTATGCATGTCGAAGTACAGCCGTATCGAGCGGTTGAAACAACGAAGCTGCCACGCCCACAAAATCTCATTTGTTTTCAAACAAAACGACAGAAGGACTCTTTATATTTAGCTTTGATCAAAAGTAATTAGTTTCATTGCTAAATGTCACCGTAATATGCACAGGCGTCGTTGTACGAGTGAAAAGGAGGAAAATGCCGGCCCAACATAAACTTGGCCAAATGTACGTATTCGTGCTTGGCGCATGATAGCCCGAGCTGCTTATGCGCTAGTAAACTCAATCCAATATAACAACTCGTATTCGCTCCTGTCACCTGAAATTGAATTCCAAAATCAATTACATTATTTACGTGTTCACGAGGTACACACAAACTTCTTAGGCCACTGCCAAAAACTAGCGTATGGTATAAAAATATAATCTCAAACTATACTCAGCTTTCTAAGCGATTCATACTCAACAAATAGAGGCACAGACTTCGAGACATTCTTCGGCAACCTTGGTGTGAATTTAAGCTATATTATGGAACACTTACGGCACCTCTTACGAAAAAATTTAAATGTGATGTAGACCTCCACTCACTCCGCTTAGCTTTAAAGCCTTGGATACGCCTTTTGAGCTTCACAACAAAGCGAAGAGCAAGCCATGCGGCCTGTGGACTTCTAAGCAAGACTGCACGTATTCTTAGCACCTGCCTTTAGGTCACCTTTACATTAAGCTGAAAGGCATCTTGCGCTCGATGACTACCACGGCAAAATGTATATGCTTTGAATAAAAAAGGACAGGCATTGTGCATTTTTGCGGTCCATCACTATGTTCATTGCAAAACCCAACGTCTAAAAGCGACCTCTCGTCTGATCCATCAAGCCTGACATCTTTACCGACCCCGGTCGCCAACTATCTCCAAGTGCTGAAAGCACATGTTTGCGCCATAGCGCAAACAGCTGAGGCCACACATCTTTTTGTTTGCTTTTGAAAAGCCCAACTCCACTTAACTGCCCAAAACCCACTCTCTATTATTCATTATCTTTGGGCACGTCAAGAATATATGATTCAGTTTTTAAATGCGGCACACAAAATCCTTTTTGTAAGCCTTTATACGTTGTATCTTGTACGCTTGTGTTCCTACACTCGTGTTCTGTCTGTTGTCCATTTACTCAGGACTCTGAAGGGCAAGGTATAAATAGAATGTGGATTAGACGGTAGCTAGGGTGAGGGAATCGAGAGAGGGGAGAGTGGATATTTTTGCGCTTTCCGAACAGGATTCCCGCGGTCAGTTATTCCGAATGAAAAAGACAACCAGCTGGCAGAAGGCGGCGACTAACTTCACTTTCCTTCATAGTGAACGCACGAATAACGTTTTCAGGTGAGCTTTACGTCGTCAGCAACGTATTAGTCATGGCTTGGTGGAGCTGTCACCTTTCGTGCAGTTTTCAACCGCACTCAGACTGGCTGGCCCTCGAGCGAACCGCGCGCGCTTGAAATGCAAAGCTAAGTCGATTTCGCTGTAAACCTATGGATGACAGCAGTAGTGCATGAAGATATATGGACGGTGCAATCAAGTTCAGGTACAGAAAATGCGGTGCTTATAGTTTGGTGTCTTCGGCATAAATACATACGTACATATGTACACGAGAAAGCAGGATATCACGACAACTGCAAGTCGATCTCATTCGAAACTTTGCGAAGTGAAGTGTAAAACAGGACCCTCGGCTTATAAGACTACAGCCCACGTAGAATTTCTGATCCATATCTGATTACAAAAGCAAACGTCGTTTGCGTCAACACTGACGTCAACACCACGTGTTTCCATCTCACCGCACTAAGTCGGTTTCGATGCTTGCGCTCAACCGCATTGCGTACGAGAGAGAAGCAATCCTTCAGGGTGGTTAGTATCCCGCTCCTTAAAATGTCACAGCCCCAATAAACGGGAGATAGCAGCTTCAAAGCGCCGCCTCATGAAAAGTGGAGGAAATAAGTTGCAGGTTCGTGTTTCCAGTTTCTTTAAGAACACCTGTTATGGCTGTAAATTTCTTTCTTCATTCTCTGTAAGATACGCTGAAAATATTCTGAGATATTACTCGCAGCTCGGCTTATCCATGTGAAACAATTGCAAACTGCCCCGAAGAAGAAACAGGGGAGACCCCCTCGAAGTAAGAAAATCATGGACGTATATGGTAAATGCTTTTTGGGACTAAGCTATACCAGATTCAGCAATTAAATGAAAATACGTGTCTAAAAAATAGCATCCAGGTGAATGAAGCCAACCGAGGGCTGTTCACACTCGTCTGGCTTGTTCCGCAGAATTTGTTTACCTAAAATGTTAGTTATTTCTCAGCTAACTTCTTAAACGATTGGCTTCGGTAAAACATCACCAGTTTGCAATGCTTGCAACACGGTGCTGGTACGTATAGGTGCTGTCAAAATTAGAGGGAGATAGTATTGCACAAAATTCTGAATTTTAAGTCCCACATTTTATGCATCCATTGATAGATGAAGCCAAATTATGATTGTGCGAATGACCCAGTGCACCAATAAATTTCGACAACTGCACCAGACATTAAAGGAAATTAAATATTTTCGGCAGAGTTGCCTTCCATTTACTTTAGATGGCAGGTACTCGTATATACAACTTTTAGCAGCCTTTTGAAAAGAAAGCCTGCGGAATACAAGAACTACCACGAATAGCTTTGCTTAGCAGCTGATGATTTTGTTTTGAAAACAAAATCGACTCGTGTTCGTAGTGCTGTCCTTGTGTTGACCTGTTAGCAAGCTTTCTAGTTACACCAGCATGAAAAGGTGTATATTAACGTAAATGGCATCTTGTTATCGCTTCAATGTGCGTTTTTTTTTTTTTTTCAAGGCGATCAAGAACTTTGGAACTAGCAGGTTTATTTTTTGTCGAAGCCAATATTTAGAAAGCTAACTAATTAGTTTCTAATCAATGCGGCCTTTACAGAACGAAAACGTTTTGCAGACTAGGCAGCACATCTGATCCCAGCCTTCAGTTAGATTCGCACGCCGCCCTCCGACCTCCTAAAAAACTTCCTTGCATTCAGGTCGGATCCCATGTATGCATGTAGGTCATAACGACAAACTAATCCCACTGATAAACCTGGAGGGACCAGGCCCGGGTATCTCATTAATTAAGGTGAGAAGAAAATGTTGGACATAACAATGGCCTCTATTCTTTGAAATGCTTCATTATAATTTCTTGCTAATTGTCGATGCGTTTTAACTAGGCCTTTGTTTACTTGATTGCTAGTCCCTGCCCACCCGCCACTTCCTGTCTTCCGTAAAAGCTGCAGTAGCTTAAAGAGATGAGCAAACGTCCAGGTATGACATACAGAACAAAATACCTCTTCAATGAAAACCTAGAGGACATGTAGAGACGTCAACAAAGGGTATCAGAACATGGAAATCACGCAGGCAAAAAAAAAAAAAAAAAGTGCAGTCCAGGCATGCAATTACAAGTGTACGGCTGTTCTTCGCTCTTCCGGTGCAATCCGCCAGCTCCGGGCAACCATGATATTAGCCGTTTTGAGGTTTGTATGCTGTGAAGACTTTGTGGGGCCCTGCACAACCTATGATTTTTGAGTGAACGAGCCAAAAGCATCAAGGAAACCTGGAAACAACCACTGCTTCGTAACACTGAAAAATCACTGTTTTGTTCCTACGAAGTCGGTATCCGCCAGTAAGCTACGCTATGCCTCGCCCTGCGGCACTACAGTGAAAATGACAAGTAGTTCTATCCTTACTTCCTGCTCACCAGCGGAGCTCAATTCGCCGGTTTTAGTGTGTTTTGACAGAGTGAAACTGTTTGTTTACTCAAACGCCACGCGGTAAAATGCAGCTCTAAGGACAACGTTGCCTTTTCATCGCATTATAAATTTATAAATTCACCCTCGACACGTGCGTCGGCCAACAAGATAACGTCTTGTTTCCCGAGGTGCCGCGTGCAAAAGCAAACGTCAGCTGTCGGCCATAACCACTCTTTCCTTTGCCTCGCAGTACCTTATTCATGACTCGTTTAAAAAGCAAATGCTCCTTCTTATATCTCTTCGTCCGCCCAAAAGCTTGAATACGGCTCGGCGATGAGCTGAATCGGGCATCCGCGGGCGCATGCGCGGAAGATGTGTGCGGAGTGAGCAAGAATACGCCAGTGTTCCAAACCATTCCGATTCCTACGGACGTTAAAAAACTGGCCACAGAATAGATGACAGTTTTAATATCTTCAGTTTTTTTCAGAAACTAGTTTTGAGCTGTATATTAGTTAGTGCCTTTAAGTCACAGACACATACGTGTTTAGTTTTAGTTTTCTTTCTGTTCCAGTTAAGGAAGCAAGATAGTGATTAGCCATCTGCGTCTCCTTAAGTGCTGCTTCAGCCCTTTCAATGCAAATGTAAAGTTCGTAACGAGGCCCAAAAGTGCTAATGCCCAATTCGCTCAATCCGCTCTTCATCAATCAGTAATTCAAGACATTCAGTTGTAGAAAATGCTTCCCTTAGACATTCCTTTACTACGTTCCCGTTCAGAACGTGCTTTCGTCTCCATAGGACCCGCGCCAGCGCAGCAAAGGTAGGGTACGGTCAATCGATACAAAAGCGTTTAGCGTGCCAGCTCGCGTAGCAGACAAAGGCGAAAGAAGAAAGAAGGAGAGCAAATGCAGACTTCTAGTCACGCTCCATTTTTCTTGCAAGCATCGCGTGCGCACTTCAGCAGAATACAGGCTCACCTAAGCTTTTTAGCTCAGGTGAGCTGGAACCAGGAGATCCGCATAGAAAAGAAATAAGCGGAAGAAAAAAGAGAAGGAAAAGTGCGACGGACACAGAAGAGTACTGAACTGATCCAAAAGCTAAAGTAGAGGCAGATAAAGTCGGTTCAGACAAAGATGGCGAAAAAAGGTACGCAGGGTAAATTCGGTGGAGGAAAAGTGGGTGCATGTAAGTCGATGCACTTAAAGTTAGTTACAAGTACTTACATAGCAAATAAGCAGCTGTAGCTATCATGCACCGAATACAAGGTTGGATAGTGAGTTATGTTACACACTCAAAGTCGATACAGGTAAGGCCTGTACGGGCAAAGCTGGCTAGAAGTTGGCCATAACAGCACCCAAAGCATCGATAGACATCCCAAAGGGAAAGAACCAGAAAAAAAAAAGAGGAATAAAATGAGATGCATTAAAGATAAAAGGAAGGAGAACAAGAGGATGAGGAGGAGAACACAACGTCGCCCAAGTGTATCCGGCGGCATACCGGCGTCCATGCCGGAGCACCTTTCCACCGTCTTCCCTCCCAGTCTGTCACAGCCGTGCCGCTTCCAATCGATACCTATATGGGCATCGATCCCGTATGCATCGATCGGCGATCGAACTGGAGTATTCTGTCGGTCGGCTCCTTATTCCTCTTTTTGTCCTCCTCCTTACGCTCTGCCGTTTCAATTTGGCTACGTCTCCCTGTGGTTACAGCCGAAGCGAGGACTAAAGGGTACACAAGAATAATTAGAGGATTCCAATTTTAGATTCTGCACAAAGAACACATCTTTGTGCAGGCACTGCTTCCTCGCCGATGGGGACAGAAACCTTCTTTTTTCAAAGAATATCATTGATTGATTGATTGATTGATTGATTGATTGATTGATTGATTGATTGATTGATTGATTGATTGATTGATTGATTGATTGATTGATTGATTGATTGATTGATTGATTGATTGATCGATCGATCGATCGATCGATCGATCGATCGACCTGAGCAAGGACCTCTTTATTCGCTTTTTTTTTCATTCAGCAGCCTGCGACATTTGGTGCAGCCCTAAAAGGATATTGATATGAACCCTAGCCCGGACAAAATAGTGTTCTTGCTGAACTGCAGAGAAGTTGACATTCGACCAAGCTCAGGTAATTACTGACGAACAGGATATAAAACGTCAAATGAATTCTACCGGCGAAATCATATATGATCTAAGGAAATGACTAGCAGAACAGGAAACCCTTTTTTTTTTTTTCAAGATATTTTTGTCCTAAAATCTGAACTCGAATCCGCCCAGTCTGTCGTAGGTAAGACTGCTACTCTTGCTGCTGACCTCGAGGCCCGATTAGACAACGCTGAAAACACGTCACGCCACAATAATTTAATAATTTAGGACATACCAGATTCTCATCAAGGCGGGACATTTGTCCAGTTTGATGAAATACTAATCCCCCATTGTAAAGGCCAGTTGCAGATAACGCTAGCGCCCTGCAGATAGAACGTGCGCATCGCTTGCTTCGTTATATAGAGATTACCAGCGGCAAATTAAAACGAAGTTCAAATGTTGTAAAACAAAATAACTTCTCCCCTGAAAAGAACCAAAGTTATAGTGCACTGATTACAGCACTGGCGTAGATTTTTTTCCATCCTGTCCAAAAAGCTCGTTAACACCCTGTCGTGTTCGGGAAACAGCAACCGAACCGTTTTTTCCTGCGGTACAAGACACGTTTTCTTGCAAAAAAAAAAAAAAAATAGAACGCTATACTCTTAGTGCAGTCAAATAAATTATTACATAAATAGCATAGCATTTACCTAGCCTATTTAACCTATCTAATACTAACCATATTTCCCCTCGAGAGAATATTTTATACTCGGTTATCTTTACTTACATACAAATCCTGCTTTCTAAGTGCAATCTCATGTCTAGCCTCTTGCCATCACTGCTTGAACTCACATAGACTTGGCTAACTGATACTATGAGCGAAACTGAAGTTCTTTCTAATCTAACAAATTTTAAATTTTTTTCGTCCTGATCGCAAAAGTTTTGGGAGGTGTTCTTATTGCTACAAGCAATAGAAGCAATAAGGACCCCTCCCATGTGTTGATATGGGAACAACTACCTAAACCCAGGTGGTCGAAATTTCCGAAGCCCTCCACTACGGCGTCGTTCATAGCCTTCACGAAATAAACACAGCGCGAAGAAACAGGACAGAGGAAGGAGACACATACATGACGAGACCCAAACCAAGATCCTAATTGACGTATCTCATAGCCTGAGTCGCTTTGGGACGTTAAACCCCACAAACCAAACCAAACAGTGTTGCACTCAGACCTTGAAATATTATGGCTCATTTGTCGTGCCGCACCAGTATCTGTGTTAATAGAAGCTTGTTACAGACCCGCTCATAATAGCCCTGAACTAGTTCCTCTATTTTGGGGAGTAAATAAAGAATTTCAAATCATCATCATCACCATCATCACCGCCACCATCGCCCGTAAACTAGAGAATATTTTGAAAATCCTAAGTGACAATAGTCTAACGCACATATCCTTCATTCTGAAGATTTCGACTATCCCGGTGTAGATTAGAATAATCATCGCTAACCTGTTTTTAGAGAGAATGAATCCTCATAGTTTATGAATGTGTGCCAAACTTTTAACCTTGTATAAACAGTTAAGGAACCCACATGCCCTGCAGGAGATACTGCTAACATTATTCACCTCATGCTCTCAGCCACCAGACACTATCAACTCCATTTCTCATCTCTGAAAATTAAGCGATCACAAAGTCATCCATGAGTCTAACTTCACCACCATCAACTCCATTTCTTATCTCCGAAAACTTAGCGATCACAAACTCATCAATGAGTCGTTTAACTTCACTACAAAAATAAAACAAAAGTGCAAAAACCTCAATCTCTCTATGCAACAAAGGAAACTTAAGCAAAAATTAAGTAAAGTCAATATTATTCCTTTTTGAAGATTGCGCTTTCTGATTTCGATTTAACGTTTTTTACTAAGTTTCCATGATGTGCTGCTAGTGCGTACTACACTCAACCTCTTGGAAAAACCTAGTATTGTAGAATCTTTGTGAAAAATGAAGAAATATAAGTTGTAAGTGTGTGCGCAGGGACAAAAAAAAAAGTGCTGCCGTTGAACTCCGAACCCAAGGTCTTTCGACTTTCGCGTCGAGGGTTGCAGAACATTCTACTCTAGATATTTACTTTGCATGTGATCTATCCTTGAGATTGTTTTCTGGCATCATCCTCGTCAATAACGGCAGACGTGTATTACCGCGAGTGTCACGTCCAACGTCCTCTAACTGGTAGGCTCGGAGCTGCGTGATAACACTCTTCACCAACCGAAAAACTACACAAGCGTGTCAAAAGCAACACCAACTGAAATAAAAACCTGTACGGATAGCGGGGTCCTATGGGACAGCGTACGCCAACTTTCGTTACCTCTCTCGCCGTTGAGGGCGCTCAATTGACTTGTTAGTCTTGTTCAGGACGGCTTTAGAAATGGTAGGCGCTTAGATTATAGCCTGTTCGTGCTTACCCAATGCATCGAAATATCTAGAGTGGAAAATAGACCTTTGTATATGGCCTTCCTGGACATAAACGGGGCGTACGACAACGTAAGCAGGGAACTCTTGTGGAACATATTAAAAGAAGAAGGTATCGGTTATGAGATAATAGAGTTTCTACAGGAAATATACCGGGATAACAAAGTAGAAACTACGTGGGAAGGGATAAGAAGTATGGAGGATGTCAAAGTATGCAAAGGATTAAGACAAGGCTCTCCTCTATCCCCGGTGCTGTTCATGCTTTATATCATAAACCTGGAACAACGGAGGATACAAGACAGTAACCTAGGTTTTAACCTGTCATATAGATTAGGTGGAAAGGCGGTAGAGCAGCGCCTCCCCGGTTTGATGTATGCAGACGATATTTTGCTGCTAGCTGAGAGTCTGGAAGAATTGAAAACTCTATTTAACTATTGCGGAGACAAAGGGGACACTCTAGGCTTCAGTTTCAGCGCAGTTAAGTCGGGTCTGATGATTTTCAACGGCTCAACTGATCAGGGTCTTAAAATACAAGGCCAATTTAAATACCTAGAGTAGCAGCATATAAATATTTGGGGGTATGGGTAAACGAAGGATTGGCATACATTGGAAAGCATGAGCAATTACTTAAGGCCAAAGGGCGAAGGAATGCCGGGATAATGAAGCATAAGGCATTGTGGGGATACAATAGGTATGAGGTATTGAGGGGTATTTGGAAAGGAAATTTGGTGCCCGGACTTACTTTCGGAAATGCGGTTTTGTGCCTAAAATCAGAGGTACAGTCGACATTAGAAACAAATCAGAGATCCGTTGGGCGATTAGCACTAGGTGCCCATGGCAAAACTACAAATGAGGCGGTACAGGGAGATATGGGCTGGGCATCTTTCGAAGTACGGGAAGCTCAGAGTAAAATACTATATGAGGAACGTCTGAGGAAATTGGACAGTAACAGATGAGCAGCTAAGGTATTTAAATACCTGTACCTAAAACGCGTTGACTCACAATGGGGGAAAAGAACTAGGAAACTAACTAGTAAGTATGTTAGTAACAAGGACGGAGAAATAAAGAGCATTAAGCAACAGGTGAAAAACACAGAAGGTAAAAATTGGATAAATTCGATGGAAAAAATACAGAGTGTGGAATTATACCGAAAGTGGAAAATGCAGATCAGAAAGGAAGATTTCTTTGATAATTCAAGAGGCAGTGCCCTACTTTTTGAAGCTAGATCAGGGTGCCTTAGAACACGCCGCTACAAAAAGAAATTTAACAAGGGAGATGACGCATGTGCTGTATGTGGAAACTCCAGTGAAACAATTGACCATATTATACTCGAATGCAATGGTATCCATCCGGAAGTTGATGCAGGCGCAATCACTGTTCCTGAAGCTCTGGGGTTTAGAGATAACAGTGGCCGGGTGAATAAACGGGCGGTGGAAACTAGCAAAAAACGGCTGGAAGATTGGTGGCTTAAAAGCAGAGAAGTGACATAATGTTAGTAATGTAGGAGCAAAATTTAATAAATAGAATGATGGTTTAGTTAACCATTCTAAATCAATAATTAAGATATATGGAGAAAAATGAGCATGATAGCTACTGCTACCACCCCGTTTCAAAGGGGACGCTCCTATATTCCATCCATCCATCCATGGTCTGCCCTTATCATCATCGTCATGAAATCATAAATTACTTTAAGCACACTGTAACCAAATTGTAAAGAAAAAGAACTGTGTGCAAGTTATACTTAAAAACTTTTGCCTTTTCTGTATTTTAGCGGAGAGTTTGTTTATTTCTATAATATTTTTCTCTTGCCAGAGGACATACCTCAGCTCCGCTTTGTGCGACGGCACTGAAGTTATCCGCCGCGCATGCGCAGAACAGGTGCTTGTGCATTACACCGTGGACAGATAAACTATAGGGACGAAGAAAAACGACAAAACTAATACATCTTTGAAGTAATGATAAACGCCCTTTTTTTTCATCAGGTTTACAGTAGCACCAGGCCGCCCGCAGTGCTCTTTCCTTAGCGACGAAGGCTATAAACTAGAAGGTGCGCGCTGGTACAGTGCTATCTATGCAGGTCTTTATTTCAGTCGGTCTTGGTCAAAAGTACTACAAGATATTATGTAGTTCTGTCGTAAACGTCTGATTTGTCTGTAGTAATTTTTGTAGTTCTGTAGTTTTCTCTGTCGTAGTTTTCTGTCGTCTGTAGTACTTTTCTGTTGTTACTAGAGAAAATTCTGATATCACAACAGAACGTTCTGTTGTCATAACAGGCTTCATGCAAAAAACCGCACGGAAATTGTGTGGTAACAACAGAGAAGTTTCTATAGTTTTCTCCGACTGGGTTGCGCTACCTATGGCGTAAGGGGGCCAGATTCGAGCCCCTCACAGGCCGCACGTATTCATTACCATACAGTCCTACTTTACCGTATTATGTGAAAGACAACCGGACATAGATATGCACATCAGCTTTAATCAAGCCGGACAAACGACTATGGGTAGCGTGCCTGATCCAGCATCCAACAGTCACGGTGGGCATGATTCCCGTGTCGAAATTGATGACCAAGATGGCAAGTGCTACCAACTCGATCAAGACATGTGATCTCGTGACGTCAAAAAGAACGCTGATCAATCAGTGTCGCCAAATCCGAGATTCTTCTTCTCCTCTCCTCTTCTCTCGCAACAGTGAAAGTAATGACGAGCGATAAAGGATCAGCCAATGAATGTGCACGTACGGGCTTGGGTAAAGTGGAGAGAGGACACCACGTGACTCGACTCATATTCGTGCTCGCCCCCTTCATTTACTGGCACTTTATCACCTATGCGTTGCCGTGACGTGGGCTGCTGAGGAGCGCTGGCCTTGTTAAGATCTCGGTGGTGACGTCAGTGTCGAGCCATGACACCTGGAAACTGCCATCCGCTAGAAGTATGCTCGTAAGGAGGACCAAAGAAACAAACAAACAATAAACAAACATATGCAAATGTGGAAGCGGGTGCCTTCGTTCTAGAGCACTAAAATAACAAATCGTAGTAATCGTCTCGCAAAACGTCCCTCAAAAAAGAAAGGAAAAGGAAAGCCAGTGCAAAGATGAGCTGGACTCGTGTCACCGCTTCCAAAGAATACAGTGAAGACTGTGCACGCTGCAGGTGATCAGCATACACAGAGCGCACCCTCTGGAAGTGGACAGACGTCTACGAAGTGCGTCTATGTGACCCCACCGCGTGTAAACAAATAGACTGCGTTGAAGACGGCAAAACGCGACGCATACTGAGGAATCGCGAACCCAGCAGCACGCACCTGACGGTCAACAGGCCATCAGCGCACCAAAACGGTTGCGACAGAAAGAAAGCACAAGCGGGAGGTTCGAAGAGGGAGCGGGAACTACATGTACTCAGCGGACCGCAGGAGAGACGTGGATGACTGAAATGGGGTGAGAGTAGAGGCGCCGCACATCTCCCGCGAGAGGAACTTAGTTTAGAATGCATGAGCAACCGCGCGTACGCCAGCCTGCCCGTAAAGTAGACGGTAGACCCCCGGAGGAGCAAGCCAACGCCCTGTGCCCTTTGGCAGGCTGAACGCGTACTCCCGCACGACGCCTCGCCGCCTGGTGTGCGCAGCACGCGAGGTTGCCATCAAACGACACGGGTTTGCTTCGAAAAGAACGGATTGTATTTGGAATGGTTTGCAAATATCCGTAAATGTGCGAGCGGGTGAGTGAAAGTGCGTGGGAGTCGATGAATGGGGTTAACTACTATGATTGTGAAGGTAACTATCATTAGTGCTGAGTGAGTGAGTGAGTGAGTGAGTGAGTGAGTGAGTGAGTGAGTGA